>CM072879.1:20287500-20657500 GCA_036937835.1 Pampus argenteus
GGAGGTTATTGATAAGCAAAGCTTAGCTAGCTGTACATGGGCACATGAGCACTAAAATATCTGAACTGATCCTTTAACCCCAACATTCAGTGTGTGTGTGTGTGTGTGTGTCACCTTGTGTAGTTTGGGCAGTGAGGGCAGTTTAGCCAGAGAGCTCAGACCCACGTTGACCATACTGAGGAACTCGAGCTCCGTGAACTCATCTGTCAGACCTTCAACCTCCCCGTCAGCAGAGCGACAGTTATCCACCACCAGCTCCGCTACCTGAGAGACAGACAGACAGACAGACAGACAGAGAGAGAGACAGACAGACAGAGAGACAGACAGACAGACAGACAGACATAGAGACAGACAGACAGACAGACAGATGATTAGACAAATACATTCTGAAACTAAACTGTTGACACATCTTAAAGTAGTGTTGAGTGTTACCGTGTTTTAAAGACATTTTTCTGTGCAGTAGTTTAGGGTCAGTTTGTCAGTGGTGGGGTCAGATATTCAAAGTGTTTACCTACAACAGGTAACACTGACCACAGGTGTCACATTAACAACACAGACATGATAGTATAGTATAGTATAGTATAGTATAGTAATAACTGGAGCACCATGTATACATTTATTCTGATTAACTGATCAGCAATTATGTTGATAGAATAATAATTTAAATACAGTTACAAGCAACACTTGATGTTTGTAAATGTGAAAATCTGAAGCTTTTATTTGTCTTATGTAAACTGAATATTACCTGAGAAGATAAACGGTTAATGAATTGCGTATTTCTTTTATTAATCACTTTGATCATCAGAAAACAGCGGAAACACAAGGTGGCATCAATAAATGTCTTTGACCATCAAATTCTGAGGAGAACCACCTAAAGAGCTGGAGGACTAGTCATCAACTATTTACAACTATTGGACCAAATCCTTCTATATGATCTAATCAATCATTGCTAAGTCAAATAAATATTGTAAAATTATTTTCAATCATATAAAGCAGTTGAAACTGCTGCTCAACTAATCAATCATGTGACTAATTGTTGCAGCTCTAAAAGCAGCTATAATACACAGATAATGTAAACAATTAATCAATTAATCATCTGACAAAATTGATCTGCAACCATTTTAATAATCAAATAATAGTGTGTTATTTTTCAAGTCTGTGTGATGGACATGTCGGGAGATTATAAACATTTCATCGTTTTCTGACGTTTCAAAGACAAAATGATGAAGTGAGACTCTGTGGAATCAGTGTGGAGGACTTTGTTCAGATTGGTGGCTGATTTTATTTCCCAGAATCCCTCTGGGTTGTCTTCTTATGTAACCAGCAGAGACTCAACAGAGCCTGCATGAAGACCAACCACAGTGTGTGTGTGTGTGTGTGTGTGTGTAGGTGGGTTTAACCTACTATAATCTACAAACTAACTGTGTGTGTGTGTGTGTGTGTGTGTGTGTGTGTGTGTGTCTTCTGAGCCTCTACACACCATCTGGCGGCATCCCCCAGTTCATACAACATGACACCAGTCAGTTGTATGTTGGATGTCTGTAGTTCAGTGTGTTATTTAACCCCAGCTGGTCGGTTGGCAGTCCGCTTATATAACACACACACACACACACACACACACACACACACACAGTGTTTTATGTGTATTATTACATGGCAGCGGCGTCAACCAGGTTCATATCCTGACTCGGTTATCGGTGTCAGGCGGCAGGAATCCGTCGCATCGTGTCTTTCACGCCATCTTTATCCGTTACAGCGCCGTTACACGGTCATGACGCCGGTAACGTGCAGCAGTGTAACGCGGCTTTGCTGTAGTTTGTTCGTATTTTGCTGGAACATAAATCGTCGACATCAACATGTTCCCGTCGACGTGACAGCTAATCGGATCTCTGTAACGGTAAGTCGGTAACGCGTTACTACCGAGCACGAGCTCCGCACTCAAAATGTCTGTGACCGACCTCCGCGAGCCCCGCTCCGCCACCGCGCAGGGTCGCAGCTAAATACCGACAAAAGCCACAAAGGACACCGAGTTAACGTCTAAACTCAACCTAACGACGCGGGTCCGACTAAATAACGGAAAACTACGTGATTCCGTCGAAGTTTTAGGCGGTGGCGACTTAAAATGTCCGCTAACGGAGAACCACGACGCGTCGTTGAGGTTGACACGCAGTGATCTTCCCGGGACGAACTCCCCGGTGCGCACAGAAAAACTACCGCGTCCGTTACAAACTAAACATCCGCGTGTTTAGCTTCACTTCTTCCCCGATATGTCGTGGTACCGTTACGGCTCCGAGCTGCCGGTGACTCATTAAAAGTTACACTGAATGTGTTTTAGATGAACGCATAACAAACCCGTTAACGTGCTGAACGTCCCGGTGGGGTTAGAACCGGACTTTAAGGGTTATCTGGTGCATTTTGATGCCGTGTCCATGAAGCCTCCCTGAGAAGGGATTTCACCGGAGAGGAGGAGGGGGCGGGCGGGCGAGCCCCCGAGATGCGTCCACATCCCGCCGGGGTCGGTGTTTCCAGCCGAGGCGCGGCTGGCGGTCGGTTAAAGTACAGAAGGATCGATATTCACGGTTGAACGCACCGAGTGTTTCGAAGCAAACTTGCCGTCCGGTGCTCTCGACCGGCGGCTCCATGTGAGCAGCTCCGGTCGCTCATCACCTCTCCGGCTATTTTAGGCAACAATTAAAGGTTATTAAAATCACAGCGCTCACCTCCGCCGGGCTCCTGTTCCGCAGCTCTAAACTGATCCTCTTCTTCATCTCCATCATGAAATATGTCGTGTGTAGTGATTAGAAGCGGGCGGTAAACTGTTGAGAAAGTCCCGGGATCAGAGCGGTCGCTGCTCTCCTCTGACGGCCACAGTTTGCCTACTGATCCTCCATGATACCTCGCGCCCTGCCCCCTCCTCCGCGGCCCTGCCCCCCGCGCCACAGGGTTGGACGCATGTTTCTATGCTGTCTCTGATTGGACCGTGCGCCCGTCAATCAGGACTGATCGGCCATAATCCACGAGCTGGGCGGTTATATCCCACGAGCTGGGCGGTTATATCCCCAAAGCCAGTGACGGCTCGAGCTTTCTGGGAGCTGTAGTTACTTAAAATAACCGTTTAAATGGCGAAAATCTTCACATTTATATACAGTTAATATACATGTTAATATATATGTTAATATATATGTTAATATATATGAGAATACGGACAGAAAACGCTCGTGGACGTTGAGCTACATTACGTATCCTGTCCTCTGATTCTGGTTGGATAAACCAAACGTCGATCAAACCTGATCGCTCCACATAAATATTATAACTGTTAATTTATCTTGTTTCATCTGCTGAGCTCCGTTAAAACCAGCTGTGGGTCAACAAACAATTAAACTGTCAACACATATTGTTATTTATATTTTATATAACTATGTCTTGATAATAAAGATTGCATCTTGCCGTTTAGAAAACTGAAACCTTCTTAGAGTAATCAAACATCAAATCTATTTGATTCTATTTAAAATAATGTGTAAAATAGATTCATGTATTCACACTGAAGATATTCATTCCAGTTTATCTTTTTTGATCCCCTTAAACATATTTCTTTGATTACAAGAGGACTAATTATGTATTTTTTGAACTCCAAAATCTTCATAATTGACTCATCACAATTACAGTAATACTACAAATACTATAGTATTAATAGTAATAAATACCAAAATGTACAACCAGTCAGTTTAACATCAAAAAGCAAACAACAAAGTTCTTATTCAAAAAAGCAAGTGTTTATATTTCATATTACCAATGCAGCCATCATCATCATCATCATCATCATCAAGCAGTCAGCTACAGTTAAAAAAATACAACTTTATATGTACATAGAAAAGGTTGGCTTTGCTGAGTTTATAAAAATAACTATAATACTCAACTGAAATGACGCAGAATCAGGATGGAAGGATACAGGTGATCAGGAAAGATCAATAACTGCTGTTCCACTGTGGGACCAAACAGGGCTGAACCAGAGCAAAGAGAAAACGCTTCAACTACAAATCACCTGCTCCTGATCAGATTGATTCAAGAGTTGAACCATCAGTCAGTGTTTCATCTGCTTCTGATATCACTTTATTACACGTCTGTTCCCGCTGGTGTATTCTTCTTTTAAACTTTGATTTAAAAAAAAAAAAAAGATATTATATGATCTTTAATAAAGTGATTTCAGACCATCTATCTTGTATTAAAAATAAACTGGTATATGAAGTTGTTTTTGGTTTTATTCATCAATGTCAAGGGTGTGATTATGAAAACTGGTTTAGGCATTTTATTTCTTTTAAACCTGTTTTTGTCTGTTCTGTTCTGGCTGTTTCATGTCTGTTACTTTAAAACAAGCCTTGAATGAGTAAAGAGGAGACGCATCTCCTCCTGTTTGCTTTCAAAGACGCTCCAACAATCATTTGGATTGCAGAAAGAACGAAAACAAGCAGGAAGCGACTGAAGAATCACATCAGTTTGATTTTATCTGGATTCAAATATTGGAGCATTTTCAGAATATTCATTCTTCTCAGCTACGTTATCACTCCAAAAGCTAAAGATGCCTAAATATTGACTACGATGGATTATTTCTTCCAGCTGAACTGAAACCAGCAGCTGTTGTGTCAGACGTGGCATGAAGTCATGGACGTGGACACCAGCAGGTCCTGAGAGTCAGAACAGCTGCACCGCATCATTTGTTTTGTTTGTCAACAGTAGTGATGATAATTAACAGAACGAGATGATTAAATAAGAAAGAAAGCGTCTCATTGATTGGTTTATCAAATGTTAAAGCCAAAACATATTTGCTGGTGTTCTGTCGTCTTTGACATTAAACTGAACATCTTTGGGTTTTAACTGTTAGTCGGACAAAACAAGACATCCAAATCTTTGACTCTAAAGTCCAGGAGACTGGGATGGCCATTTTCTCCTTTTAGTATGTAACAGACAAAAAGATAATCAATAAAGATAATGAAAATAATCATAGAACTGAGTTCACCATGGTCAGCCCTGTTAGATGCTGCAGGTTTATTTTGATGGGAAACAGCTGGTTTTTAACCATAATCATCATAATTCAAAGTGTGTGTTTGTCTCTTGTGTAATGATGTGTGCATCCTGTGTTTCTGTATGTATCTCATATCATCCTGCTATTGCTGAAGTGAAGGTTTTCATGATGGATTCTGAAATCTACGTGTTTGTAAATGATATTATGTTTGTCTGTATTCAAACATTATCCACCCGTGAGGAAGGAAAAGCTCCACCGTGTTTCTCGCTCAGCTTCGGGTTCATTTTTCAGAAGTAAAACAGTCTTTAGGGAATTATTTGAGTTTGTTTCATAATTTCTTTGATGTGATATAGTCACATCAGAACAAAATAAAAATTATAAACAAAAAACAACAATATAAAAAAGCAGAAAAAGCAGTTCAGAGTGAATTACTGTAGTGTCCAGAAAAAGCTGAAGTTTGAAGCTCTGCTTCTACAGCTGTCAGTGGCGGCCTTACATCTGTACTCTTCACTTTCAAGGAAGCAAAATAGTGGAAGCTACAGCAAGGTGTGAGGATTGAGATAACTGGCAAGTTGTGAAGGGATCAACAGCTGTGATGGTTCAAGGATTCTGACAACTAAAACTGAAATAAAGGAATATAAATGGGTACAATAGGGATAACCAACTATCAATTATTTTACAGGAACCAGCTGCCCTCAGTTTAAGTGAACCTCACTAGAAAAAACAACAGAACAGTAAACATATGTTCAAGTGAAGGTCCCTCCATCTCAACATCCACAGCTTCATTCCTGTCTGTAGCATCCATTTTGCATCCCACTTAAGTGGGCATTCTGTTGAAGAGCAAGTTTCTCATTCGATTTGTTTTGCGTTTTCAGGGAAGCCATTGTGTTTCTCCTCTCTGAGCATTGTTATCTAATCATTCAGGGATTCAAAATGGTGGACACCTGACTAAGCTCCACCCTCACACTCTGGTTAAATGCGCCTCCTGTTCATGTGTTTGATGTCCATCCGTCCCCCCCGGCCTCCCCCCCTCTCTGTTAGGAGCTGACCTCTGTCGTCTCTCCCCCCGTCTCCACCAGTGTCACCTGACCCTCCTCCCCCTCCATGATGATCCCTCCTTCCTGCAGCACCACCATCTCTCCCTCCTCCTCCACCACACCGCTCGCCTCCTCCTCGTCTTCCTCTCCCCCCACCACTTCTTCAGGACTGACGGCCGTCATGGCGGCAGCGTTGGCGGCGGTGCTGTTGGCCTGGCTTTGAGCCATAGCCTCCAGCTTGATGCGGTACTCCTCGGCCTCCTGCTCTTTACGCAGCAGCTGCTGCCGGTACTCCTGCGCCTTCCTGTTGGCCTCCAGCAGCTGCCTCTGCAACAGCTCCTGCAAACAGTCAAACAAGAAAGGCCAATAAACTACAGCTGCAATTAATGATTATTTCCATCATCAATTATTCTGCCAATTATTTTCTCAATGTTGTAAAATTAGAGCCCAAGGAAACGTCGTCAAACGTCACAAACCAAGATTCAGTTTACTGTCACAAATGACAGAAAAGCATCTATACTCATCAAGTTTAAGAAGCTGCAACCAGAAATGTTTAAATGATTAAAAAAAAAACCTTAATCAATAATCATTTGATTATCAAAATAGTTGCTGATTATTTTCTTTTGATCCACTAATCGCCAATTATCTTGACATCTTCAGATCGGACATGTCGTCTGCTCACCGTCTCTCCGCTGTCGTTGTGATTGTTGGTCAACTCCAGCTTTCTCTTCCTGGAGGGCGGAGCCTGAGGTTCCTCCGTCACCACCTCCTCCGTCACTGTGTTGGCCGGCACCGCCAGCACTACACACACACACACACACACACAATCAGCATAAAACACACACACACACGTCACTGTCTGGTATGCGTGTCAGGTCTGTGTGTGTGTCATACTCTGCTGTCCGTGCTGCATGGTAACGAAGAACGGCTGTGACATCCCTCCTGTGGTCTGCAGGTTGCCGTGTTGATCTGTTACTATGGTGATGACCCTCTGACCTCCCTCATTAACAACCGCGGCATGCTGGATGTTGGAGTCCAAAGCACTGGCAGCCATTGCTTCCTCTGAGTCTCCTGAAATACAAATGTTCAAATTACATGTTGACAGGAGGTTAAGGTGTAAGAGGCCTGATGGGGTCGGGTGCATCGGGGTCAAATAGGTTGTCTGGGAGGTTCTGCTGAGGTGTTCCACAGGTGCACCTCTAGAGTGTGTGTGTGTGTGTGTGTGTGTGAGAGTGTGTGCCCACCTGCGTTGGCCTTGTTGAGCAGCTCAGCCAGGTTGACCACGCCCCCTTGTATCGCAGGTATTCCCTGGATGATGAACTGTGGCTGGTTGGTGGTGCTGGACTCCACATTCATACTCACCTGGTTCATGTTCACCTGGTTCATGTTCACCTGGTTCTGCATGCCCTCCTGCATGCGCACACACGCACGGACACAGACCATGAGAACCACCCACAGACTTTACAGAGATTTAAGTATCTTACAGTTTCCTATCAGATGTTTATTTTCTCTTTTCCTCTTGAACACAAACTGCATGTCCTTTTTCCTTTACTGTGAATCATTGTATTTTATCTCCTCAAGGCTCTAAATGTTATTAAAACAAAATACCGTATTTTTCGGGCTATAAAGAGCACTGGATTATAAAGCGCAGTATCAATTAACATGTCAATTTCTGTCATTGTCCACACATAAGGCACATTGGATTATAAGGCGCAGAATACAGAAAATAAGTTCATCATTTAGTCCCGATTCAACAATTATTCTCCAGCTTGTAACTTCCATGACATTTGTTAGTTGTGACCACATTTTAATTATTTATACAACTGAATTACTAAAGTTTATTCAAACATAATTTCAGTCTCTGGTTTTTAATCCCTAGCAAACAGTCAGAAGTCAGAGGTCAAACTCACCTGCAGCAGCAGCATCAGCTCGGTGTTCTGGATATCAACGGCAATGTCGAACGGGGTCTTGTCGAATTTACTGAGCGCGTGCACGTCAGCTCCATGTTTGATGAGGGTCTCTGCGGCTCCGTGGTGACCGTGCTGTGCCGCCCAGTGCAGAGCCGTCATCTTCAGCATGTCTTTGGCGTTGATGTCGGCACCGCTCTGAAAAACAAACGTGGAGATTAAAACATGATTCACACCAAGCTGGTGCACATGTTACACAAAGACACATGTAATCATGCAATCGGTACTTTGTTGTAACAGAGGAAGAAGCTTCAGCATTAAAAGACTTGAACTGTGTTCAATCTTTCATAACTTACTCGGACCAGCAGCTCCACGATGACGGTGTGTCCCTCGGCGGCGGCCATGTGCAGCGGCGTTCGGTCCACCTTGGTGCGCGCATCTCTGCTGACGCCGGCTCGCAGCAGGACGTCTGCGGTGGAGTAATGACCGTGCTGAGCGGCCAGGTGGAGCGGGGACGTGCCCAGCTGCAGGACACACACATGTTTTACTGACAATGGTAGCAGCGGTTTGTCATTTAATAATAATAATAATAAATTTTATTTGAAGGCGCCTTTCTGACACTCAAGGTCACCGTACACATCACATTTAAAAACAGCATAAAACATTTAAAACACATAAAAACAACATCAATAAAATCAAAATCAATAAAAACAAAGAAGGAGAAAATGTGCATGCAGAGATGATGTCATGGTGGATAGGCGGTTGTGAACAGGTATGTTTTAAGTTGGGATTTGAAGAGGGTGAAAGAGTCCGTGTTTCTGAGTGTGGGTGGTAGTGAGTTCCAGAGTCGGGGAGCATAGCGGCTGAATGCTCTGCTCCCCATGGTGGTGAGGCAGGCGGAGGGAACAGATAGGTGTATGGATGAAGAGGATCTGAGGGCACGGGAGGGTGTTTGAATGTGAATGAGATCTGACAGATACGGAGGGGCGAGGTTGTGGATGGATTTGCGTGCAGACTGAAGCTGGAGTCTCACCCAGTCTGTGGTGAACGGAGCTCCGTTGGCCATCAGGTTTCTGACCTCGTCGTCTTGACCTTTACGAGCTGCTTCCAGCAGACGCTTCCCGAGGTCCACCAGCGACATCTGACAGAGAAACATCCACGGCTTTTATTTACATGTTTACTTATGAAAACTTAATTGACTGTCTTTGTTACACAAAAATACAAATTTGTCCTCACCTTGCCAGAAAATCACATCTTTCATCACAAAAGGTAAACTATATTACGTGCAACTTTGTAAGATAAAAACAAGGAATAAACTACTAAATTTAAAAACTATTTAAGAAATGCCACGTAGACAACTATTATGTTACATAATAATAATAATAATAATAATCCCCTCTGGTTTTCATGGGTGTTGAGATACAGCAACAACAGTTTGTTTTCTTCTGGGCCTCTAATCAATCACAACTATTATCCTGATGATTGTTGAACTGTGACCTGAAATCACAAAAACGATGGCGCTGAAATAAGTTAATATTTGCTGAAAAAAACTTTTTAAACTCGCCAAACTACATAAACAAATTATTTACATTTGGGCACATTTTACGTAATGATTTCTCAGGTATTTCTTATTATAATGAGGTGAAACGCTGCCGGCTAAAACTCATCAGGACGGTTTACAGACGCTAAACTAGAAATGAACTAAACAAGAATCACGTCACAAGAAGAAGCTTTATTAAACGTAACAGTGTGTTGTTGTTTGTTTGTTTGTGGCTGTACTGGAGACAATTATTTCACTTTTATCGAAAAAGTAGCCATAGCTAACTACGTTAGCATGTCCGATAATGGAACGACAGGCGTTTACAGCAGTTGTGATTGCGACACAGCAGAGAAAGACGAAGCTTTTCTCTCCGCGGCCGAGGAGCCATTTTACGCGCCTTCACGAGCAGAAACAGTCCGCCATGTGCCGCGTGCTCTCTGCGACGGTATTAAACGAACAAAACCTCCCGCACCAAAACATTTACAGTACCACCGACAGGAAACTGTTTGATATTAAGTTGTTGGTTTTCCGGAGGAAGTCACACAGAAATTTCCTATTTTACACGCGGAGAAAAAACTACTTCCACATCCGGTTACCTTCTTTCTGCAGGCGCGTGCCGTCAACCCGCTTTCGGAGGTCTGTCTCGTGTTCTTCTACGGATCTTTGCGTTAATCTGTCTTCCCGGTTAACATATGAAGGCGGAGAAAATGGCGTTTTATACCCCCGGAGGTCGGCGGAGCGGTCTACTTACCGCGTCCAGGTTCGTGAGGGTCCAGCCGGGGCTGCTCTTTGCTAGTCGTTAGCAAGCTAGCCGGCTAAACAGCACAAACCGCTCCGTGTGTTGTGGTTCTCTGTCTGCGGTGAGTACACACTGATCAGAAATGCGCAAACTGTTATTCACCGTGCGCAAAACATGCACATTAGGCGCCTCTACAGCATGTCGGGCTCCTCCGGGTTGTTTACTGCTGCAAGTTAGCAAGCGGCGGCGGGTACGCGCCCGGATGTTGTGTGTATGTGTGTACTCTTCAAAATAAGAGTGCTAAACGTGGCCTCTGATTAAATATAAAGATAACAAATCAAGACTTAATCCATACACATTACAATACTAAGGCTGTATACATGAGCTGACTGCGGGTTGTAAAACAGAAAAGTTGTGCAAATGTTTTAGCTACAGTTGTATATGATGTATAGTAGTGAAGTAATGAATATAAAATAGTTTAAATATGAAATATTACGCACACATACACTACCAGTCAAAAGTCTGGACACCCAGAGTTGTTTCTATATGTATGTGTTTATTCTTCTTCACATATTTGTTTGTACATAAGTCATATGTTTAGACAAATGTATTTTGTGACTTTGGGCTATACAAATAAAATTTGATTTGATTTATTATGGCTGCATTTTTACGTGTATCTCCTGAACATTATCTTCTCTAGAAACTGAGTCAAATTCTGTATGTGTAAATATACTTGGCCAATAAAGCTGATTCTGAAATTGCAACTATTATGGGAATCAGGTAATATTCCAATTATTTTTCAAAATTGATGATTAATTACTTACGAGTGGCCCAAATAATGAGTTTACTAACAATTTGTTCTAATAATAATTATATTATAATAATTCTATTTGAGTAGCTGGAACCAGTAAACAAAAGTTGACATTTTCTTTTTACAAACTGACAAACAACTAAGAAATTGTCAAAATAGTTGCCGATTCATTATCAATCAATGGGATGATTGATTAATCGTTTCAGCTCTGAGTTTAATTCGACAGGGCAAAGTTGATATAATCTTAATATCAAGAGATTTTTTTCTTATACACACTTTAGTAATGCTCATGTATTAAAAAATTAAATTAATCAAATATATACATACATTAGCATAGTGTTAAGCATTAAATTACAGCTTGATTGAAATCATTAATTTGAATAACTAAATGTGCAGAATGAAAACATTAAAATATCAAAAGATTTCACATTTTATAAATTACACTTTTGATTTATTGCTCAGCCCTACAAATTATCAAATTAAATTGTATCAAGAAACTTTAAATTACATCTTCTGAATGTGGTGACAATGTTCACACATTTTTACACATTTTATGTTGAAAGTTTTGACAGGAAGTGTGGCCGTCACTGTGTGTAGCTTGACGCTAGTGTTAAGCACATAGCTGTGTTAGCCGTTAGCATGCAGAATGTCAGCAGGTTAGATTTAAGCGTTTTACCTTTTTCTCTCGTAGGTTCCCGCCTGTTCAACGCGCGAGTTTACGTCCCCTGACGCAAGTCAAATTTGATTGGTGTTGACGTGACCAAAATTATTTTAAAGAGTGTTATATTAGTGTTTTGTCTTGTACAAAGATGGCTGCCCCGCTGCACCGGAGCTGGAAGCCGGAGCGTTAACCTCCTGTGGGCGGGAACAGACCTCAGGTCAGACCGAACCGCAGAGTCACTGTCTGACGTCAGCTCAGCAGTTAGCGCATGCGCAGTCGGCCGTGTTGTTCCTCAGGAAGCTTCGTGTTTATCAAGCTGCTGAAAACAAGACAGTGAGAATATTTAATGTGTGTGTGTGTGTAAATTAATTTAAAGGACGATTGAAATGATTGAATTGAGTGTTTTAATTCCTGAATCTTTTCAGTAATTCTTCAAAGCACCAGACTCTCAACTGTGAGGATTTATGTGATATTACATTAAAAACTTTTGTTTGTGTCAACATGAGTTTTCAGACAGTGTAACAATGTGAAATTGTATGGACCCAATAATTAATTGATTAGTGAGAAATAGTTGGCAGATTTATCATTAGTTGCAGCCCTACTATATTGTATCCTTTGTTTCTTAGAGAAGTTGCACTATAATACACACACACACACACACTTTCAGTTTCCTTCCTGGTCTGATTAACTGTAGCTCTAAAAAAGTGGGTGGAAATTTAAAAATGTGTTCAGTGTGAGAAATGTTGGACGAAACAAGAAATTTCAACGTAAAAACAAGATATTTTCTTTTATTGGCAGGTGTTCAGCACATCCTGTGGCTTCAGTTTGAGGCTCAGGGAAACTAAATTCAGCAGCACAGAAA
This sequence comes from Pampus argenteus, assembly GCA_036937835.1. Taxonomy (NCBI): domain Eukaryota; kingdom Metazoa; phylum Chordata; class Actinopteri; order Scombriformes; family Stromateidae; genus Pampus; species Pampus argenteus. Next base: position 20,300,078 of record CM072879.1, read on the forward strand.
TAAATTAACAGGATGGACTTGAACTACAGCAGCTCTGGAGAAAAAGAAAGAAAATGGCACAGATGGAAACAAAAGAAACATTTCTGATCCAAACTTAAATTATAAAGTGACGTTTCATACAATATATTGAAACAGAGGTTTAAATCCTCACATCAGATTTACTTTATTTCAGTGTAAACTCAGTTTTTAGATTTTAAAACCAGTTTTAAAATCAGTGTAAGATCTGATGACATGCAAACACGTTTGAACTCAAGAAGAAACAAAACACCTCGATGTTCAGCTTTCACCAGATCATGTTTAGAGTAAAAAGGTCAGAGGTCAGGACAGGTGAAGCTGATCTGGGGTCAGAGGTCAAGTGATGGTGGCGTTCAGAGCAGCAGGTTGAGGTCAGCCAGCAGAGCATCCACATCAGCGAGGGGAGCTCTCCAGTAGTTGAAGGAGGAGAACTCAGTGAGCTCCTCCTGCAGGCAGACAATTCAATTAAAATGTGCTTTCAGTGTCAGTGATGGAGGTTAAAATCCACAGTGTGTCCACACAGTCATTTAAAGTAATGTGAAGCTTCTCTGAGGCTTCATCAGTGTGAGTTAGTCATATCAAGTGGATATCTGACACATTTACAGTCTGTTTAGCATCAAATTCCCTCTTTGTGTTTCACTGTTGAGCTGTGGTGGAAGTATAGCAACAAAAAGAGGGACTTTGGCTCTAAAAACACTGTAACGTTGAAACATATCTGCTGGATTTGAAGCTTCATATTAGCTTCACATAAACTTTAAATCCATGTTTGTGGGTTTAGTCTCCATCACTTCCATTGTAAGTTCATTATGAACAGGAGGATGATTAAAACATGCTCCATGATCATTTAGTTCCTGACTGACAGCTGACAGGAATTATTTGGTGCTGGACAGTTTTTAAATCTCACCTCTTCATCCTGACTCCTCAGTTTGAATGTCTTGTCTTTTGCTTTGCTAATGTTAGCTGTCTGACCGCCATTCAAACCCAGCTCCTCCAACTCTGATAGGTCCAGGACAGGGATTGGCTGCCTCCAGAAGAGGAAGGAGTCGTATTGGCTGTTTGACTTCTCTATCATGTTTGAATCTGAAAAACCCGGAAACATTAAAGATGAACAGCAGTAAGAATCCACCTCAGAGTTTTGTTTGATGAAGTCACAGCGGGCTACATTAGGTGCTGCCTGCATAATGCACCACAATCCCCGGGTGCATTGTGGGTAACGTAGGCACCAGGGCTGGACATAATAAAAAGGACAAAATCTGTGGTTCTGTTGCCTCAGTGTTTATCGTTTTTGAGTCTGATGATGAATCCGTTTCGACTGAGTTTGATTCAGGTTTATGATCTGACAGACTAGTCAGTGAATCTCTGGGTAAAAACCACCAGCTTGAACTCAGAATAAATAATTGAATTTCTCAGCACTGTCACAAACATCTCACCAATATCACGTTTCTACATGGGAATAAACTTAAATAATTAGTTTGATATTTAGTTTATTTGGTTGTTTTTAATCATCTTCAGTGTAAATGAGTGAAATCTCTCGGATCAGTCTGAAGTCATCTGAAGACTGAAAGCAGCTCAGCTTATTTTAAACCATGTTCTGGTTTTATTTTTAGTCTGTGCTGCTTCACATGCAGAAACACTGATACATCCAATAGTCCGACAGTATTTATTTTAGTTTTCCTTAAAAAGTGATTTATATAAATACAGTTTGGTGTAAAAGAAGCCAATGAAGAGCTGGAAATGTTTAAAACTGTACAAATCAACTATAAATTACTGTTCATACTCATGTTTTTACCTTCACCCTTTATTGTAGTGAGTGAGTTAATAGATTTAAAAGATAGGTTTATAAGACTTTATAGACTACATGCGTCTTATGAAAATAAATCAATCAAAAATATCTTGATATGCAACAAACAAAACAAAAGCAGAACCAACAAACAAATACAGCCCATAGATTATTAATAAAATGAGGTTGTGACGTGTTTTTACCTCTCAGGTTCTTGTTTGTTTAAATTAAGGTTTAATAAAAGTGTATCACATCATTCAATAAAGATAATCGAGTAGGCTGGGTAGAAGAACTTACAATAAATATAACAGATGCATCCTGGGATGATGCTTAATACAGTAAAGGGCCCTGGTTGAATTCAGTGCAAGCTGCTCCATCGAACCCATTACAGTAGAGCCAGAGTCTACTGGCTAATCTGGCCTGCATGTTCTGGTCCTGTAATAAACTGTACAATTTCTGGTCTGTGATATTTCGTACTTATCTGAAGCTTTTGATAGGGATATCCAACCTAGTGCTGAAATGGCTATATCTGGAGTCTCAGATGAGGGCGTAGCAATGACAATTATAGTTAAAAACCTGCTCGCTTTTTTAACTCTCCTCGCCCGGAGGAGAATTTTGTTGGAGTGGAAATCAGCACATCCACCCAAATCCTCCTCCTGGATGAAAGACTTGATTTTATTTCTAAAGTATTAGATTAGAGGACCAACCCAAAAATTCAATGAAACATGCCTCTACTACCTTACCTTGAGAAACGTGACGTCCTGTATATGTTGAATATCGGGGTCAATATTAATTTCTTCAAATAAAAACATGTATTAAAAAAAAAGGTTTAATAAAAGAATTTTGGACCAAATGAACTTCCAGATATTTGAACAATGATGTAATCCAAATAAATAAATAATCAATGAAGATATCTATTGACAGCCCTGCTCATGTGATATTCTTACATGTCCATTTAACTCGTTTGAAGCTTTTCTTTCAGCAGGTTTCTGCATTCAGATGTGTGACCGCGTCTTTAAACTGGGCCATGATGTCGCTGCAGACTGAAATAAACCTGCATGTCAGTGACTCAGCAGCTTCACCCTGAAGCATGAAGCTCACGTTTATAAAGAACGACGTTAAATGTATCTGATATTTCTTATTGATCTCATGGACTAATCGATGGATGGATTTGAGGCGTTGGCCCGGTCTTCAGGCCCAAAGCCTTTAATGAATGCAGGTGAATAAACACAGATTCAAATTAATAAAACTGGTCTGAGTCGCGACATAAAGACAATAAATAAATCTGTTTACCTGTTTGTTTCTGTGATTCCTGCTCTTTGTTCCTCTGCTGGTTTGTGTCGCAGACGCTACAGACGCTGCAGGTTAAATCAGCTCTGCGTCAAGCTCACGGCGATAAACTCCAACGCTTCCTGTTACCGCTTTCAAAATAAAAGTTTCACTCGTGAATGTACTAAACTGTGTGTACTCTTTTTTTTAATATTCACTGTTTTAGTAAAGCGTATTTTTATTATTTACTTACTTAAAATAATGTGTTTTATATTCATGTACTTTATTGTCAGTGTTATGGCTGGACTGGCTCATAATCATAAACAAGTAAACATATTGTTTTGCTTGAAAACATTTGACCATGTTTACAAAATATATAATAAAATAATATTATAGATGATTTCTGTTCTTTTTTGCATCGACATTGTTCGACAAAGTACAGTTTGACTGAAGGTAGATCCACTTCCGGTATGTTTCTGGCTCAGTTTGAAAACTTGATGCTGCCACTCCCACCCACACACACACACACACACACACACACACCCCACACACACACACACACACGCGCGTACTCTGACGACTAAATACTGTTGCAGTGATTGTTCTCAGTCAGCTGGGGGCTCTGTTTGATAAAAATGTATATATATATATATATATATATATATATATATATATATGTGAGTGTGTGTGTAGTCAGCAGGGGGCGCTGTGCTACCGGCAGCAGAGGGGGGAAGCTGGAGGATGGATTTCCTGGATGGGGCCACACCTCGCAGACTGAGGCCGCTTCTTGAGCTCAGGCTGCGGCTTCTTTCTGCTCGTCCGCTCGCTGGCTGCGCGTCTCCCGGTGAGTCTGCTGCTTTAAAACCTGAAATGTTGAATGTGTCGTCTGGAGTTAAAACGGACCTCACAACACGTTCAGTTTACAGCTGGACAGTGAAACTTTAAATGAGTTTATGTGACAGAACATATCGAGAGAAGTTCAGGCGTTTTGACGAGGTGTGTGTGTGTGTGTGTGTGTGTGTGTGTGTGTGTGTGTGTGTGTGTGTGTGTGTGTGTGTGTGTGTGTGTGTGTGTGTGAGACCTCGTTTTTAAAGTTGACTTTACCTGGCCTCAGGTTCATTTCTAACCAGGTTTCACCGTCTGCTTCTTAGTGTTTCTTGTCTCCAGGGTGTGTTTAGCGTAGCTTAGCACAAAGACTGGAAGCAGAGGGAAACTGTTAGCCTCTCTCCATCCTGTAAATGAGTCCTTTTCCTCTAAGCTTTTGGTGGAGGCGTCTTTTATCCACCACGATGTTGATTTCATTCGCTCGGAGCTTTTAATTAACTTCACTAATTAAGCAGCCTCGCTAACATCTGCAGGCTAATGATTTCTGACATGTTAGCCACAAAACACTGAACACTCAGACGGGTTCACAAACTGGTTCCTGTCAGTTTCCGGTCAGTGTCGGTAGTCTATGTAAGTCTATGTAAGCGTATCTAAGTGTCGGTCAGTTTCCGGTCAGTTTCCGGTCAGTGTGTGACTCTGAGCATCTCTGACTGCAGGTGATCTCCTGTCAGCCGTTTTCTCGGTGACGCTGGACTGAACTCTGTCCATGTGTTGTCTCGCCGTTGCCATGGCGACATGAACTTGTTGAACTTTGTTCCCGGTGAATCTTTTCCTGTTTCTGCTGTCCACACGTTGAGGATGGACTCCGACCTCAGTGTTTGTTAATGTGGAGAGAAGTGGATTTAACCTTCAGCCTACACACACACACACACAGAGACACACACACACACAGACACAGACACACACACACACACACACACACACACACACACACACACACACACACAGACACAGACACACACACACACATACAGACACACACACACACAGACACAGACATACACACATACAGACACACACACAGACACAGAGACAAACACATACACACACACAGACATACATACAGACACACACACATACATACATACAGACATACACATACACACACTCATCAGAGCCGCCGTGTGTGTGTTTGTGTGTGTGTGTGTGTCATGTCAGCAGAGATGTGAACGTCTTCGTTGTGTTTTTTTTTAAAGGAGCGACCGTTAAGCAGTCGAGAAGTTTTTCCGTTATGCGTGTGAATGAAAAGAGTCATTGTGAAGCTCTGTCTCTGTCTCTCTGTCTCTCTGTCTGTCTCTCTCTCTGTCTCTGTCTCTCTCTCTGTCTCTCTCTCTGTCTCTCTGTCTCTCTCTCTCTCTCTCTCTCTGTCTCTGTCTGTCTCTCTCTCTGTCTCTGTCTCTCTCTCTGTCTCTCTCTCTGTCTCTCTCTCTCTGTCTCTCTGTCTCTGTCTGTCTCTCTCTCTGTCTCGGTCTCTGTCTCTCTCTCTGTCTCTGTCTGTCTCTCTCTCTGTCTCTCTATCTCTCTATCTCTCTGTCTCTGTCTCTCTCTCTCTCTCTCTCTCTCGCTCTCCTCCATGAGCCACTGTGTCTCTCTGTCACCTCTCTCTTCTCATATATGGGTCATGGAAAAGAAGACAACACAAACACGTTTCTTCTTTTCATCATGTGATGAAACAATTAATTGATTATCCTGAAAAATCAGATCGTGTGAACAAACCAACAGCCAACCAGACTGTACCATCTGCAGACAGAGGTGTGTGTGTGTGTGTGTGTGTGTGTGTGTGTGTGTGTGTGTGTGTGTCCTTCCTCCTCACTCTGACTTCATGGGACAAATATTCTGCTAACACACACACACACAGTCATGGGAAGGCTGGTCATGAGGTTTCAATAGAGACAGAAAACTGAGTCCAAGCTGCTGAAAGTCTTTTAGCGCCACCTGAAGGCTGCAGAAGACTTCCTTCTGGTGATTTTATATATTTGTCTTCATGTTTGGATCTAAACCAACAATGAACCGATCCACTGAGTGTGTGTATCACAGCCTGATGTATCTTCTTCCTCTGTTTCTCAGAAACTATTAAAAACCCGTCAGTGAGTCACACGGCTGCTCTGGGTCACATGTTCCTTCATCATGAAGAGTTTGTTTAAAACTCTAATAACAGTGATGATGTTTTCAGTGTCTGTAGAGTAGTTCTGTGTAGAACAGACGCTACTGAGCACGTGCAGGAAGGCGGTTGTGTTTACAGCTGCAGTAGCTTGTTGTGCTGCGTATTACAACCTCTGGACTTCAGTAGCATCAGAAGGACCAAACCACCACTTTTACTTTAATAGTTGAACTACATTAAAACCACAATACTTTTTGTGGATTTTTCATGCCAGACTTTTACTTGGATGGAGTATTTTGGTACTTTTACTGCAGTAATGGATCTGACTACTTCCAGCTCTGTATTTGGTCATAAAGAAAACGGGGAAACACTTTTCATCATCTCGACTTCAACTTTTCTGGTTCAGGATCAAACTGCAAATGTTTAATTCAAAGTGTGTCCGAGCTCTCAGCACTGACAGTCTTCATCTGTCCTCGGGTGAAGCTTGTGTCTGTAGTTTGAGCCTTCGGGCTGTCGGAGGTTGAATTCCTCTCCTGTGTTCAGATCTGTGCTGACGTGAAGCATGAAGCTGCTTGTTTCTCGTGTGTCTGCCCTCAAACATTCTTTCTTTATCATCTGCTGAATGTTTTGGACAGACTCCAGACGTCTCCTCCCGGCCACTCGTTGAAAATAGAAATGGAGAGAAGTTTAACCCCTTCAGTAATCAGGAAACTCTCTTATCATCCAGACCTTGACTCTCACTGGGAGACACAGAAACTGGATGGTTGTATCTGTTGCAGCAGCGTACAGGTTTAACATGTTGAACTTCTGTTAGTGACACAACTTCAGCTTTTGTGATTATTAACACATGTCTGCGTTTATGACTCAGTTTATTGTAAAACAATCTGTTATCTGTTATGTCCCGCCTATCAGTAGTTCTGATTGGACAGACTCTGCATTTATCACCATTGTTCCAACTCCTCCAACAGCGGCTCCAAACTCGGCCGTTCATAGTTCATAGTTCATGTGTTACTTCTGAAGCACCAGCTGCTGCCTGCTTGATCCGATCATACAGACCTGCTGGACGCTGAAGAGCCTGTGTGTCAAAGTTTAAACAGACTGAACTCAAAGGACGCAGGTCAAATCATGTCATGAAGCGTACGTGTCACTCCCAGCGTGAAAATCATAAGAGACGTCAGGACGCCTTCACCTGCAGATAAATTATGACTTTTTTTTTCTATGAAGGTTTTATATTCATCACAGCTAGGAAATGTAGCACCCCTTTGTCAGAGCTTTACTCCAACACCTGAATGCACCACTGATCACCATGTTAACGCCCATGAAACTCCAAAATAAAGTCACATTAATGAGAACCAGAGCAGGCGTGTTATTCGTTATGACGCATCAGCTGATGGCGGTTTACTGCTCTGCAAAATCACTGCAGCCAAAATGATCAGCTGACCAACAGAAAATTGATCAGAAACAAGTTTGATAATTGATTTAAAATAAGTTTTAAGTCATTTTTTTAAAGGAAATATTTCCAGTTTCTGCAGTGCCTCACAAATCCTGATCAGTGATTAGTTTGTTCAGTGTCAGCTAATCAGCAGGGTCAGAGGTCAGTGGTGCATTCACTGTTCTGTGTGAATATTAAATCGATTAAACTGACCAACACGTTTCTGTTTGTTCAGTTCACTCAGTTTAATCTGCAAACAACAAAAACTCCAGAAACTCCTTAATTTAAACTTTACAAGCCTGTGTGTGTGTGTGCATGTGTGTGTGCATGTGTGTGTGCATGTGCGTGCGTGTGCGTGTTTGGACCACACCCAGTGTTTAATCATGCTTAATGTGTTCGCTGTGTTGACGTTCCCATGCAGCTCAATGAGTGTGTTCGACTGTTCTTCTGTCTTTGTGTGTACCACATTTAGCTTTAGGACACTTTTGGAAAAGAAACTTTTTGGGATATTTTACAGTGCATGACCACAGTTTTACAAAGTGAGGATTAAACAAACATTGATTGCAAAATATGAACTTGCAGCATGAATCATGATGAAATGGTTTGATTCATGATTGGATGTACAAAATGAACTGTAATTATTTCAATAATTTAAAATGTTTTTTCTTTATGTCTCCACAGATCAAACCTGAAGCTCTGAACTCATCACAGTTTGGATTTAAAGACACATTTTGGATTTTGTTTTTGTTGCCTTCTGTCGTGGTTTTGGATTTTCACAGTTTTCTCTTTTACTCTTGGATGTCTGTTTATTCAGTGAAGTGAATTTGATTGTCCTGCTGTCCATCAGCAGACAGTATTCAGCTCCTGGTGGGGTATCTTTTGGGGTTTTCAGTCCTCCGTGTGTCAGTGTCAGTTTTCGGCTGAATGCCCCACGATTACCCGCAGGCTGCAGTTCCTCCCTCGGCCTGCAGGGCAGCAGCAGAGAGCAGCAGCCGGTCGCTGGAGACGGGAAACGTCGGCATGAGTGACTTCTGGCACAAGATGGGTTGCTGCGTGGTGGCCAAACCACCGCCGGTGAGACACACGCACACACACACACACACACAAAATATGATGTTTGACATTATGAAGACTTGAGTTCTGTCCCCACAATGTGAGGAAAACGGGTATACACACACTTTAACTTTATTCAGGAGGAAACAAGTGGCACAACTTCCTGTTCCTGTTCCACTGTGAACTCTGACCTCCGGCAGGCCGACGCCCTTTTCCTGCTCTGTTCCCTTTTTCCATACATCATTTCACATAATTTACTGTATGGCCAAAAGTATGTGGACAGAAATGTGTGATTCATTATGTCTCTTTGTCGCTCCACACAGATCTGATGTTTTCAGCTCTTTTTGCAGAGTATTAAAAACTAGAAAAATTTAACATTTCTGAAGAGATTTTCTCCTCTCAAATTAACATAAGAGCAGATTGAGCAGGAGAGGGGTGTTACTGCCGAATCTCTGTGTCTGCGCCAAAACTATAATACTGACAGCTTCAGCAGTGTTATCATAGCGAAGCCAACAAAGTTTCCTACGTTTTGAGTGGTAAATCATGTCTGTAGCTTGACATTTTCTGCCCTTAAACGCAATTTGCAATTTTTTTTAGACAAATCTTTCTCTCCCTCTCCACTCGAGCTGTGGACACACCCATTCATTTTTTCGGTGTGATTTTTGGCAGTTTCATGTATGTGCGACCAAAACTGCGGGATTCTTATCGCCGAAAACCAACACGGAAGAAACGGAAGAATAATAATAATCAGCCCGGCAAATAACAATAGGGTGCCTTTCAGGTACACTAATGATTATTGAATTGAAAATGTGCATAAAACATAACTAGTGGATAATTGGCACTAACCACAACATACAGCTAAGAAGTGTCATTAGTTTTTAGCCATAAACCAGAATACTGAACAGTTTTAAAAGTCAACCTCATGGTACAACAGGAAAGGTCAGTGACGCTGCACACTAGCACGACTAAAAGCATTGATTTATTGACTCAAGAGCATGATCATATGATGTGGTGTTCAAACAAATCATACAATACAGTCATAACAATGAACAATGGCACCAACAGAGTGAAGAACAACACAACTCCTGATCCACAAATAACTTCTGCCGTCTCGACTGCAGTAACGGCGTTAATTCAAACACAGATTGCTGATACTGATGTTTACACTTGATAATGCATAAGTATTATGAATCAAGTATATATATACATACGTATAATACATAATGCATTACAACAGCTCTGTCATGAAGCTACTTTCACAAAGCTTTTTCATTTTCAGTTCAAAAGAGTTTGAGTCTGTGTTTATTGTTGGGGTCAGTTGTAGTTGGTGCTGGTGTACTACACACTACTGCACAAAATAATATTCAATATATACGCTGCAGTCCAGAACAACATACAGTTAGCATTTCTATTTCTGTCATTTATCAGCTGACGTAAACACTGATACTGCAGTGAGCCGATATCAGTCGGGTTCAGTTTGTGTTTGAACATGACGATGACCGCGTAGACGCCTGTGATTAGCTCCGTCATGCCCTTCATGTGTTACAGTCAGCATGTTGGTAAAGGTAATGAGAGGCTGCAGGAAGCTCTGCTCTGCTCCGGTTCTCCCCAGAGACTCCCTCCCTCCTTCCTCCGTCTGTATTTTTAGGGTTTTCTGTTTGTTCCATTGTGGCACTACAACAATACACGTTTAATAAGCACACACACACACACACACACACACACACACTGATTGTTTCACCTCATAGTCACCAAAGTAAAGATTTCACCCGCTCAGGAGACGGCAGCGTCTCTGCCGTCTCATAGCGTCTTTGTAGGAGCTTGAACATAGAAGCTAATATTAGCACAGTTACCAAAGGTTAGCTACTGCAGAAAACTATCACACTTGTATTTTTACGTTTGATACCAGCAAGCGAGTGTGAGAAAAATAAATCAGTTAAACCTCTCATACACGTTGGGACTGTTGGTTACTGGAAGCTTTGGGCTCAGGTGTTTGATCAGGTGTTACGTAATATAACCGCTGGGATCTGTTTGGGTCTCAGCTTGTCCAGTCAGGGAAGTTTTCAGGCACTGACAAAAGTGAAAAAACATGAACAAACCAGTCAAGTAGACACGTTTAAAACCTCAGAAACCTCCAGTGTTGTTTGAAAGAAATGTCATTGGTGTCAATATTAAAACAGTTTTTTGTGCTGAAACAGAAGGAAAAATAAAAGGAAACTTTAACCAAGTGGTTTAGTTGCTTATACGTATAGAAATATCAGATCAGTGGTTGTTTTTTCTCATTTGTGATGCATTTGAAGATGTTGTCAGTTAATTTGTACCATGAAGGACCAGTAATAGAGCCTAGCATGAAGGACCAGTAATAGAGCCTACCATGAAGGACCAGTAATAGAGCCTACCATGAAGGACCAGTAATGGAGCCTAGCATGAAGGACCAGTAATGGAGCCTACCATGAAGGACCAGTAATGGAGCCTACCATGAAGGACCAGTAATGGAGCCTACCATGAAGGACCAGTAATGGAGCCTACCATGAAGGACCAGTAATGGAGCCTAGCATGAAGGACCAGTAATAGAGCCTACCATGAAGGACCAGTAATAGAGCCTAGCATGAAGGACCAGTAATGGAGCCTACCATGAAGGACCAGTAATGGAGCCTAGCATGAAGGACCAGTAATGGAGTCTAGCATGAAGGACCAGTAATGGAGCCTAGCATGAAGGACCAGTAATGGAGTCTAGCATGAAGGACCAGTAATGGAGTCTAGCATGAAGGACCAGTAATGGAGCCTAGCATGAAGGACCAGTAATGGAGCCTAGCATGAAGGACCAGTAATGGAGTCTAGCATGAAGGACCAGTAATGGAGCCTAGCATGAAGGACCAGTAATAGAGCCTAGCACAAAGGACCAGTAATGGAGCCTACCATAAGGGACCAGTAATGGAGCCTAGCATTAAGGACCAGTAATGGAGCCTAGCATGAAGGACCAGTAATGGAGCCTAGCATTAAGGACCAGTAATGGAGCCTAGCATGAAGGACCAGTAATGGAGCCTAGCATGAAGGACCAGTAATGGAGCCTAGCATGAAGGACCAGTAATGGAGCCTAGCATGAAGGACCAGTAATGGAGTCTACCATGAAGGACCAGTAATGGAGTCTAGCATTAAGGACCAGTAATGGAGCCTAGCATGAAGGACCAGTAATGGAGTCTAGCATTAAGGACCAGTAATGGAGCCTAGCATGAAGGACCAGTAATGGAGCCTAGCATGAAGGACCAGTAATGGAGTCTAGCATGAAGGACCAGTAATGGAGCCTACCATGAAGGACCAGTAATGGAGCCTAGCATGAAGGACCAGTAATGGAGTCTAGCATTTACTTTAGAAGCTGTCAATGGTACAAACTTCTGAACACAAAGAAAAGTCAAGGTGCATTTCAGCAAGAAAGAGCCAATCACAGAGCTTCAGATTATGTTGCAGATGCTAAAGATTGGTGCAGATTATAGTAGTTTTCACGTTTTGGGTCAATTGAGGATAAATTCTCCCTCACAACAGCTGCTGATAATTATGGGTAATGTAGTATTTAAAGGCATCCACCAAGCTGACAGCAGAAACGTGATTTCTGAGTGGAAATAATTCAAACTGGTGGTCAGAACATAAACATATGATAGTTATATTATCCAGGAGAGATTGGGTGGAGCTGTGACTCACTCCCAGACGGTGGAGCAGGCTGCCATCTGACGTCCATATGAGTCATGTGAGCGGCTGCTATGTGATGAAAGTATTCACATGTGAAGGAAACGCTGAGAGCTCCACTGTTGTTCTTTATCACTGTGAACACACACACACACACACACACACACACACACTGTCCTGCTGCCAGAAATACTCACTACAGCAGATTCATCCGCCGCTGAAAATAATGCAACAAATACAGCATGTCCTGTTTTTTATTTGATTAAAAACTACTTTCTGCGAATAATTAAATTCAAGACTTATGATGAATTGTGAATCTGCAGCATTTACAGAAACACTAGTGTCAAGAGAAATCTGTGATGTTTGTGTCATAATCAGTAGAAAACAACAACAACAAACATTTACTCAAAGTTAAGTTCACACTTTATTCAACTGTAGATCTCTCAGTTTACAGATTTCCTTTGATCTAACAAACCTAAACGCGTCGCCTGGATCGACCCTGAATAATCCTTAAATCAAATCTAAATTGTTCTGATTGTGGCCAAGATGTGTTCAGCACACGTTTCCCCACACGGGGAGTCAAATAGCATTTTAATGAGGCGTTTGGAGGCCATTTGCCAGAGCTCAGAGTGTTCCTGAATGCAGCACAGAGAGCTGAAAGTGAATTAAAACTTCATTAGCTGTTAATGTGAAGATAAATCCTCTCTTTCATGGGACATGTTGTTTCACAGCTGATGAACTCACATAGACGGACAATTAAACTGAGAATGAATGAATAAAATCTAAAAAATAAAACATTAAAAATGAAAATTGGAAAAACTGATAAACAAAACCAAACATAAGAACTGTTGAAGCTTTGAGTCTTTCATGTTTATAACACGAAGTTCATTAACCTTAACCCCAAACCTCACACACACCTGAGCATGAAACCGAGGAGTCATAACGTCCTCGTGTGTGTCAGCTTCCTGTTGTTCATTCATGTTGCGTCATATTTTGTGTCTTCATACAAACAGTGTTTGACTGTGAAAACTCAACAGGACGTGATGTGAGTCTCTGAGTATGTAAGCGTGTAGAAACATATCAGGTGAGACACCTGAAACCTTACAAACTCACACACAGTTCGATAATGTACTTGTGAGGACCCTGAGTGACAGAATACATTAAACCAAGTCTGATACTGTAAAACCAAACATCCTCCACTTTAAACTAACTCACCTACTGCTTTATCTTGTGTGTGTCTGTCTCTGTGTGTGTGTGTGTGTGTCTGTCTGTCTCTGTGTGTGGTGTAGAAGAAGAAGAGGAGGAGGATTGATCGCAGTATGATCGGAGAGCCGACAAACTTCATCCACCTCACACACATTGGCTCTGGAGAAATGGCAGAGGGCCTGCAGCCGGTGAGACCCCACACCTGTCTGTTTACCTGTCTGTCTGTTTACCTGTCTGTCTGTCTGTTTACCTGTCTGTCTGTTCAAAGTCAAAGTGACTTTATTGTCAATCACACAATTTAACAGTCATTACACAGGGGATTGAAATTGCGTTTCTACAACCTCCAGACATGCAAAATAGCTTTTAACACACTTTTTACCACACACTATTCTATTTTTTTATTTACATGCATTTAACACAGATACACACACACATGCAGTACACGGCACAGACATGCTGTACAATGGCATAGACATGCAAATGTAGAGAGAGATGGTGGAGTGATGGGCAGCCAGCCAAACCGGCGCCCAGTGAGCAGTTGGGGGGGGGTCGGTGTCTCGCTCAAGGGCCCCTCGGCAGTGCCCAGGAGGTGAACTGGTAGCGTTTGGCGGATGGTAGACAGGAGAACAGTTTGCATGCTGGGTGGGTGGTTGATCTGGTGATCTTTTCTGCTGTCCTCACCACCCTCTTGTGAGGCCTTCTCGTCTGCAGCAGAGCAGCTACTGTACCAGACTGAGAGGCTGCATGTGAGGATGCTCTCAATGGCATCACCCACATCATCCACATCATTGTCACTGATGTCACCCACTACTTCACTGAGTTTATTCACCAGGTGTTGAAGGATGACTGTGTTGAAGGCGGAGCTGAAGTCAATGAACAGCATCTGCACATGACTAATTGGTGTTGCTATAGCATCATCTGTGGAGCGCTAGAGGCAGCATGCAATCTGGAACGGGTCAAGTGTAGTAGGAAGACTGTATGTTATATGAGCATTGACCAACCTATCAAAGCACTGTATCATGTTGGGAGTTAGTGCTGTGGGTCTGTAGTCATTCAGTGGTTGGGGATTTCTTGGTACAATGATGGCGGCTTCGAAGCATGCTGGTATGATGGCGTGACTCGGAGAGGTGTTGAAGATATCCGTGAGAACATCTGTAAGTGATTCAACACAGTCTCTAAACATACACGTATGTTGTCAGGACCTGCAGCTCTCCTGGGGTTCACCCTGAGTAGGGTCCTCTGTACCTCAGCTGGGTCACCCACCTGCCTGTTTACCTGTCTATCTGAATGATCTGACTGAATGATCATGTGAGTGAAAACACGCCAACAGCAGTTTAAATCAAACTAGATGCATTGAAAGAGAAATCATAAGAAATCTTGAAAGAATGACCAAATAATCAATCAATCAGTCAATTAGTGAAAACAAATAAAACTGTGAGAATGCATTTTAGAAATGTGTTAAGAATGAAGTTTCAGTAATCGTTGTCCTTTAAGTTTGACTGTGAGAGTTTAATTTGTTTGTTTTTGTGTTTCAGTCGGGGTCCGTTCAGCAGCAAATGAGATCTAAAGGCCCGAACGTGAACGGCAGGAACAGCCTGTTATAGCCGGTAAACACACACACACACACACGCACACGTTTCCACAGAGTCTGTTACCATGGTAACTGACCCCTAGTTCTCTCAGGATTAACAAAGTCAGTTTTCACTAATCCTGCCTCTGTTTTCTGTTGGTCTACATCAGATTCATTGATAAGAATAAAAACAGAAAATCACCAGAATGTTCCTTTAAATCTAATAGCTGTCATTCAATTAATTTGAGATATTCACCTTTCAGTCCAGTTCTTGACAGATCACGTCCTGTTGTATTTTTTAGGACTCTGATCCAACTCCCGACTCCCCTCATCCCCGCTGGCTGCAGGGGGCGACGTCCCGACCCGGCCAGACTTTCATCAAACAAACACAAAGGCAAAGACTACCTCTGCCAGCATGCCTTTGAGCCTCCATTACTTCCACATATTAGTCATTAAAACACCAAAATCACAAAATATTTTTATTGGTTTTTCACCAATAGAGGACAAACACAAGGGCGTTAACCTATCAGAAATAACAGAAACATGACATCACTGGACTACATTTCCCAGAAGTCTTTCAGGCACCAAAGTGTTTCAAATTATCACAGGATTAATGAAAGACTACATTTCCCAGCATTCAGAGGGGCTTCACGTCTAGAGGTGATATTCAACTACATCCTCCACAATACTTTAGGTGGAAAGTGTTTCCTTTTTCCTTATTTGACTTCATTTCCCAGGATTCAGTCTGCTCAGCTCTGCTCTTTTCACATGGCCCTTAGTGATGACATCATTGGACTTCAACTCCCAGCATGCTTCTCTCTGCTCAGCCTGCTGGTGCCGAATGATCAAAGACTCTTGTTTTAAGCGGCGGGAAAGTCCCCCGAATCCCGAAAGCTGAGAGCTACACTGGAGACTAGAGCGGACTGTGTGTGTGCACGCGCGTGTGTGTGTGCGTGTGTGATGTCATATGGTCTTAATATTCCACCAGTTTAAATATAAACGTTGCTTCACTGAGTCGACGCACAGTTAAAAACCTCCGTTAGAAAACAAACCATTTTCATAAAATTTCCAGATTTTCAAGTGTTTTATACTTAAGTTGTGTTTCAGGTTATTTGACTACTTAAACTGTGGTTCGGGACCCCAAATGAGTCGGATGACACATTTGTAGTTCGGGACCCCAAATGAGTCAGATGACACATTTGTGGTCCCCAAGAAGACAGAATTGATTTCACTTTTGCCATGTTTGTTTGAACATTTCATGCTGCATCTGGCGGAAAGTGTTTAACGGTTTGATATTATGTGAACAATTTTATTCAGACTTTATTTTTAATTTCCTGCTGTTTAAGTTCACCAGGATCAAACAGTGTGAGGCAGATGTGCGGGTTGGAGTTGGTTTAGTGTAAATGTGATATGAAAGTAAAGTGCTCTGAACACCTCCTGCATTATCCTACATGCATAGAAGTATTTTGTAAAAACAGAAATCATTTTTTATCCATCACATTTTGGCCAAATGTTCAGATCTCCACCGACCAACCAGGAAATTGAATAATTAATATCGGTGCTGGTATGTAGTTCTGGTGGAAAACACTAAATCCAATTTCTGTTTTAAAAACATTATAAATATCCAGACTCTAGCTATAAGACACTTTTATCATCATCATTATTATTATTATTATTATTATTGTTAAAGTCCAGTCATTTATGTATGTGGGTCTGGACGAGTAAGTATTGGCAGATTAATGGATTGATTGATTTTAATGTTGTATTTTTTGTTTTAAAATAATCTTCTAGATTAAAAAGCAGATATCAGAAATAAAACACAACATTTTTCAGCTGCTCTCTGTTAATACAATAAAAAGTAAAATATTTTATTAAACCTGACAACAAAGAAGTAAAGTGATGCACACTCGGCTGTGATTTATGCCTGATGCTCTGTTTTAAATTTAGCTGTTGTTTTGGTTGCCGTGGAAACGGCTAAGTTATGGTGTTCCCTCACCGTGGCGACCAGCCACTTCCTCCCTGCAGTCGAGACCGAAGAAGCCAAAAACAAAGCCAAACATCTATTTAAGGAAAATCTGAGCTGCTTCCTGTGAGAGCTGTGGTGTGTTCACTGGACTCCTCAGAGGATGGGAAGTTTTAAACCCGTTATGATTTTAACTAAATTTCACACCGTGTGACCATCAGGCAGATACGGCTACCACTCATCTAACATGGAGGCAAAAAGTGAGACTAGGAAACGTTTTGCTGCTCTGTTAACGAATACGTCATCGTCATCAGCAGAGCTCTAGGACCTGTAGTATTAGACACCTGCTGTTAGCAACACTAACTGAAGGTGTCAAATCCATCAGGACTGAACGATGTGTTCAGACTGAATGGGAGACGCATTTTAAAGATTACGTGATTGTGTATTTATTTAAAATATCAAGAACAAAGTATTAATTCTACAAAAGTAAAGAGATACACACACACACACACACACAAGTTAGACATTAGTCATTAAAAGTAGAATTTCAAATATTTGTCTAAAATATTCAAGTGAAATGTGAGATTTGTTTAAGTTAAAGAAGCCAAACACGATGTCAGCGCCGTCTGCGGTTTTAAGACTAAAGGATTTGTAATCCTTGGAGATGATGTCAACTTCTTGGCTCAATCTGCCTGATTTCTTGTGATTCTTGGAAACTCAGACATGTTCTCAGGATCAGTCGCCGGTCTGCCAGACCTGGACCAGGACGCTTGTTTATCACAACCGCAGTTCCTCTCTTCCTCTTCCTCTTCCTCCCAGCTTACAGTCCAACAACACTGGAGAGCACTTTCCCTTAAAATCATGGCAGGATCTAGAGGGGATCTGATGAGTTTATGTCCTGACAAATTCAAGCTTTCTCATTATTAGCAAATTATATGTATGCTTTTGTTTGGTTGTTTATCAAATGTGGTTGATTTCATTGAACTGTTTGTGTTATTGTGCAATTTCATTCTGAATATGTGTTGCTTGGTTAGTATTGTATGAAAGCATCTGTTTCTGTGACTTTGGCACCTTGAGCCTTTTTGGATCCTGCAGAAAAAACAAATATAACAAATAAAAAACTCAGCTGAGAACTTTTTTAATTAATCTGATTTTACTCTTTAACAGCTGTTGACATGCTCACTAATATCCTGATAATGTACGTTTAATCTGAAATGAACCAGTTGGTAGCCTGAGTCAAACTGTGTTGAGCTGCAGTTCTTCTAAAGTCCACTAGATGCCGCTGTAATAAAACTCTGACTGTATTGAAGTAGACAGGAAAACTTTTGACTTCTCCTTACAAACACATCTGAAGTAAATTGTTGCTTCAACAAGAGGAAACTGAGAAAACTGAGCATAAAAACAGATGTAAAGTCATAAGATAAGAATTATCCTCCTGTTTCAATGATGATCTGCTAACAGGTGAGATCTGAGCTAATAATAGAGAAAACTCTGAGTTTAGAGGTTAAAGTTGGGATTTTACTGGAAGTAAAACTCAAGTGTTGAAAGATTTTTTGAAAACTTTATAATAAACTTTATTACATAACTTGTCACCTTGTGCAAATAGGATATTGATCTTGTATGAACAAAATATAACTTTAATATAAACTTAAATATGATAATATCTGACAAGGTACAAAGTTTTAACAAGATAATAATGGATCTTAACAAAATAACTTCTGTTGACACGATAATAAAATCTGAACAAGATTCTTACTTATGGGAACAAGATATTAATTCATAATTATTGCTCATGAAACGATTACTTACCTGAACAAGACACAGATCTTCAGAAAACAAGTTAAAGTTTTGTGAGAAAGTCTGAACTCTGAGATTTAAAGAACATTTACTGGGTTCTTATAGAACCTCCAAACCCAGAAACAAACATCAACAGGGACCGTGGTAATGATTTGGTGACAGCTGTGTGACTGATCAATACATTTAGTATTTGTGTGTCTGTCTTTGTTATGTCGCCTCCTCCTTCTCTAACCCTTCTCGCTGCTTTTAGTGTTTGATGTGGTATATGGTTATAACTATAACTATTGACGGAAACAGAATAAAAGCTAAACCCTCCTGAATCAGGGGAAACGGTCCCATAACATTTGGCTTGGTTGTCCCGGGACGTAGCCCACCTTCACCACCTTCACCACCTTCACCACCTTCACCACCTTCACCACCTTCACTACCTTCACCACCTTCACCACCTTCACCACCTTCACCACCTTCACTACCTTCACCACCTTCACCACCTTCACCACCTTCACCACCTTCACTACCTTCACCACCTTCACCACCTTCACCACCTTCAGCCAAAACCAACGTAACATTACAAAGAAATAAATGGTATCTTGTTCTAACATGATTTTGTATGTCACTGAACTATTGTAATAAACAACCTTATAATTATTCCACTTCTACAGCTGGATTAAAACCTAATTTAAACTTAAACTTCAGGACTTCTTCTTCCTCCTCGACACAGATCAGCTGTAGATGTTTGCTTCAATTTGACCATCACATGGAAATACTCCAGTAGAGTACAAGTACCTCAAAATTGTACTTAAGTACAGTACTGGAGTAAATGCACTTACTTTCCACCACTGAACTTCATCATTTTTACAGCACACTCATAAAGGCAGCATGTCTGTATCTGCATGTATGACCCTGTTCAACGTCATATTTTATTACAAGCAGCTGCACAGAGACCACAGAGGGCTGTAATAAAGTGTGTGTGTGTGTGTGTGTGTGTGTGTCATGATAGTCAGTGACTAAATGAGATCTGAAAAGAAAACAGAAACTCTGCTACTTGAAAGATGACTTCAGCATTTAAAGAAATAAACAATGTGGACGTTGTCTCGTGTCAGTGTGTTTATATCAGCGTCTGTCTGTTCTTTTCTTCCAGAGTCTGTCGTGTTCACTCAGGTCGGGACATTTCCATTTTGTCCTCGCAGAGAAAGATTTGTCCACTCACATGTTTGCTTTGACTTTATAAGCAGTGAGGACTGTAGTGAAACTCACAGGTTTCATTTAAGGAAGCAGAGAAACAGAAACGACAGATACTGCTCATATATGTGGTGTGTGTGTGGTTTAGAGAGGTGATGACAGCAGACATCACATGATAACAACACACACACACACACACACTGTTTTGTTGTTGACTCTCCTTGGGACACAATGTGGTGTTCAGCTTCTGTCTCCTGACTGAAGAACATCCTTTTAAAGGAACAGTCCAACATTTCAGTTACTCCTCTTGTTCTCTGTCCTCATCAGCTTCATTCAGAGAGGTCCAGGATGTGTTTAGCCCAGCTTAGTACAACTGGAAACAGGGGAAAGTGTTTAGCACAAAGGTGTAGCAACAAACAGCTAGTAAAGTGGAGTTTAAAGGATCGTTTTGTTCCACCTGCTCAGTGTTTCTGAAGTTATGGAGAATAAACTGAAGTTGATGCTGCATTCAAATCCTACGACAGGAAAAGTATCTCAATATGATGATTATATGACTATTTGGTGGAGCTGTTAACAACTCATAGACATCTGAAATGTGACCCGACTACACACTGCTTTTAGTAAGACGTCAAAAGACTAAAAGGTTGAAACCACTGGTTTCATCTTTAACAATGTGTTGGATTTTAAAAGCTTCTTATATTATCCATTGAGTCAAATCTGCATCTGAACAGTAACTAAAGCTGTCAGATAAATGTAGTGGAGTAGAAAGTACTAGATTTACCTCTGACAGGTAGTAGAGTGAAGTATGAAGTAGTATCACATGGAAATACTCAAGTAAAGTAACTCAAAATTGTACTTAAGTACAGTACTTGAGTACATGTACTTAGTTACCTTCCACGACTGGAGACCAATGTGAAAAGAGTTATTGTGAACTGAGACGGCTCTGTGTTCCTGTTTATTGAGTTTCCTCAGCAGCTACCTCACTTCCTTCCTGTCAGGCTCCATTTCCTGAGCATACAGACTACACGCACGCACGCACACACGCACACACACACACACACACACACACACACACACACACACACACACACACACACACACACACACACACACTGCTGTTTCCTGTTCTTTAAATGATTGCAGTGTTTCCACATTCATAAAAAGGTCTTTGCTGGTCCAGGTGGAGCTGTGCTCAAAAAGACCCCCAATTTCCATGTTGAAAATGAACATTAGAAACATGGATATGCCAGTTTAGAGTAGTAAGTCAAGTTTATTTATATAGCGCCAAATCACAGTAAAAGTTGTCTCATGACACTTTACACATAGAGCAGGTCTTGACTCTTTAATTTACAGACCCAACAGTTCCTCCAGCAGCACTAACCCTAACAGGGGAAACTCCCCTTTAACAGGAAGAAAGCTGCAGCAGAACGGGTGCTTTTGGTTGAGCCAGCTTGGTCTGAGCCAGGCCCAACTATAAGATTTATCAAAAAGGAAAGTTTTAAGCCTCCTCTTAAACATAGAGAGAGTGTCCGCCCCCCTGACTGGACCTGAAGATGATTCACCAGGAGAGGAGCCTGATAGCTGAATGATCTGCCTCCTGTTGGACTCCTGGAGACTCGAGGGACCACGAGTAAGCCTTCATTATGGGAGCACAGTGTTCTAGTAGGATAACAGGGTGCTATAAGATCTTTAAGAAAGGATGGTGTCTGACCATTAAGGGCTTTGTAAGTAAGGAGAAGGACTGTAAAGCAAAGTAGACTTTAAGCAACTTTCTGTTTTATAAAGTAAGCAAGTAGACAGCATACCAACATCCAATAAACAATAATTTACACATACATACAAATAGGGGGAGGTACTACATTTTTATATGCATAACTAAGAGGGGCCAAGGAGATGAAGTTGTTAGAGAGCCTCCACCCAAAGAGCTTCGTTCACCACAGGTCAAAGCATCATGACTGATTCAACTTCAAAATATTAAAAACTTTTAACAGCAGAAAATACACTTTTTTATCGTCTATACGACTCAAACTTTATGTGTAAGAGTGTTAAACTAGATGAAAACCCCTAAACCAAAATCATATTTAAAAATGTTTGTTCACTTTCTAAAACGTAATACAGAGACCCCAAAATTACATTTATTTATCTAAAATATAATTAACTCATAATTTGTCCAAAAAAGATAATAAAGTGCAAAATAAGATTATAATTAGTAGAAACAAGATGAAAACTAGCGAAATAAGATTATAACTTGCAAACAAGGTTACCAATGTGATCAATATAATACGTGTGTGGTCAATACATACTTAATGGGAACAGGATATAACGAACAAACATGAAATCAGGACTACATTTTCTTATTCATATTTACATTTTCGAGTTTGTATTGTACAGATACTTGTAGTATCCAGACACATACAGTATCTTTGAGAATATAAGATGTTTAGAGGAGCAGCATGTTCATGCTCTTCATCTCCTGTTTGGCTCAAATCTGATGATCTTTTCCCTGAGCGGCGGAGATCTGCTTACCAGCGTTTGTGTTTAAAACACTGCCGAAGCGACAGGACCAGGCTCTTCTTCTTCTGTCACCTTGAGTTTACCTGGACAGGCGCTGGTCATATCTGCAGGGAGACAACATCATCAGTAAAACAGGACACTGATGCCTGTGACATCACTGTATGACCCTGTGATGTCATTGTCCTGTCCTGTGATGTCACTCACTGTCTGACACAGTCTGGGATCTGCACATGCTCCGTAGGGATGAAGTGAGACAGACCCTGGAGGCTGTCGACAAACTGGAGCTTCCTGCTGAACTTAGAGCTGAGAAAGAGGAGGAGGAGGAGGAGGAGGAGGAGGAGGAGGAGGAGGAGGAAGAGGAGGAGGTGGAGGAGGAGGAGGAGGAGGAAGAGGAGGAGGAGGAGGAGGAGGTGGAGGAGGAGGAGGAGGAGGAGGAGGAGGAGGAGGAGGTGGAGGAGGAGGAGGAGGAGGAGGAGGAGGAGGAGGAGGAGGAGGAGGAGGGGGAGGTGAAGGCAGAAGGTAAAACAAAACAAAAAGGGACAATAAATGAAATGTGACTGTGAAGTTAGAGTGAGACATCAGTGAGGAAGAGGAGGGCAGCAGACCTGATGAAGGGTTTGATGATGGTGATGAGGGCTTTGATGTACCAGGTGGGATGAACCACATAGAAACCCTTCAGGTTCTTCCTCAGCCTGCACACACACACACACACACACACACACACATTGTCATGTGTTGCTCCTGTGAACGTTCCTGGTTTCTCATTTTCATCATATGTATAATAACCAGGATGTACATGTAAACACTGACTGATGAAGATGATGCTGTTAAAACGACCAGCAGGAGGCGCCACAGTCACAAACAGAAACTATCTATCAAACTCATCGGAAGAATAATCAACATGTATTTACATTTATTTATTGATTACGGTGAGATTTATTAACCATTAAGAGAAGATCTGACTCCACCTACTGGACACAGACTGAAAGAAAGAAAGACTGAAAGAAAGAAAGAAAGAAAGAAAGAAAGAAAGAAAGAAAGAAAGAAAGAAAGAAAGACTGAAAGAAAGAAAGAAAGAAAGAAAGAAAGAAAGAAAGAAAGAAAGAAAGAAAGAAAGAAAGAAAGACAGACAGACAGACAGACAGGTGTAGATCATATAGGTGTTACCTGCGGTCGATGGTGGTGTAACACTCTTTCAGCCAGCTGATTCCTGGCAGTTTGTCCTTCTGCCCTCCAACACAAAGATACACGATTACGTAGTTCTCTGCCACCATCAGATCCAGCGTCCCCACCACGTACCTGACACACACAGCTCAACACGTTTACTGGATCCATGTTAGTGAAAGATGGTGATTTGACTTAAAGGTTAATCAAGCTTCAAGTTACTGCAGACTTTTATCTGTTATTAAAGGACGAGTTCACAACATCTCCTGTTCATACTGGCTGTTCACAGATCTGCTTCAAATGTGCTTTCAGTGTCAGTGATGGAGGTTCAAATCCACAGTGTGTCCACACAGTCATTTAAAGTAGATGTGAAGCTTCTCTGAGGCTTCATCTGGATTTGAAGCTTCATATTAGCTTCACATAAACTTTTAAATACATGTTTGTGGATTTCATCTCCATCACTTCTATGCTTCACTGTTCATTTGGGCTCCTAAAAATTGTCAACCCCTCTTAAAAGACTTTTACCTGAACAGGTTGTCCATTATATATTGATAATTCTCCAGACTGTTCTCCGGCAGGTAACAGGAAGAAAACACGATGATGTCATTCATACCATCTCCATAGTAACCTGAGAGACAACAGAGGAGGCGACAGAGCTGTTTAAGACCAGGATTCTAGCAGCTGATGTCAAACAGGTGAGTCCTCCTCCTGCAGGAGGTACCTGCGTGTGACAGCACCCGGAGGAACGGCTCCAGCACGCTCATGTTGACCCGGCTCTCCTGCAGGGGGTCACCTGTGGAGAAACAGCGCCACCTGGTGCCCTGGCTGTCCACCTGGTCCTCCTGCTCCAGAGCTCCGAGTCCAGAACCGGTCCGAGAGCCGGACCAGGACCTGGAGCGGGAGTCAAACTCTCTTTGGCAGCCAGACGCCATGCCGAGTCGCCACATGTCATCTACAAACACAAACCTGTGATGTCAAAAGTTTTGGGGGACAGATTACAAGCCATCATTAATTTGACCTTTGACCTCTCACCTTCCAAGTCTGGGTCGTAGACGGGGAAGGCCAGTGACTCGCTGTCGGAGGGCGTTTCTATGGCATCCAGGTCAAAGTCCAGCCCCGTGTCATCGTCGTCTTCAAGTGAGGGGGAGAGGAAAGCTGAGGGGAAGTCATCTGAGATTGCTGAATCGCTGCGACCTGAACAATGCAGCAACGCGTCATGACTGAGCAAGTGACTTACCTGCTGCACACACACACACACACACACATATATATATATATATATAGGGAGGAGTGTGTCCATGTACGTGCAGGGCAGGGATTGGCCAAATATGTGATGACGTGTCTCAACCCAACATACATTTATGTTGCAGTTTTAATTGAAATACCTAGAGACAGACTGAGAGCTGGGGCCACCAGGACTTTCTTCTTCACTGGTTGTGACCCCAACAGGGTAAGGCTGCCCGGAGGACCTACAGACAGGAAGTGATGTCACACAGTGTCAAAACACTGAGGGGAAAATGTATTATTTATACTACAAATCTTATTTGTATGTTATAGTTTTATTATTTATCTTATTCTTCTAATATCTTATTATTATTTTACCATCATTTTGTTTGGAATCTGCGTAACTTTCCTTTAAGTGTGAAGAGTTACATTAATATTGACATGTCAGTATATTCATATATATACTAGATGTATCAATAGATAAGACAATGATATCCTGCTGTCAAAGGGTAAATGTTGAACAGTAAAACATCAGAAATGGAAGATAAAAGCTCTACCTAGTCTGTCTCTGGTCAGTGTCGATGATTCCTCGTCCTCATTGGCTCCTGACAACAGAAAAACAGAAAGTCAGAGAGAAAACTCAGAGAAGAAGAGGAGTTAGGAAATCGAACACCTGCTGACCATCACCTGGGAGACACGGAGAGGACATGATGAGGACAGAGTTTAATCTAAAGAAGACATGAAGATGACTTCCCCACCTGACTTGTCTCCAGCAGAAGTTTCCTTCTTCCTGTCCTCTTCTGTCACATCTTCGTCTTCAGGACGCACAGAGACAAACATTAGTGGAGACAACAGACTCACCTGATTACCTGAGACAGAGACATGTTTCTGGTCTTCATACCTGCTGAGTCAGCATCTGTCACTGCCATAGCAACACAGTTTCCTTTGATTAATTCATCTGTTTCTTCCTCATCTGTGGATAAACAAATGCAGATATAACTTTTACTTTTACTGTAGTAAAAATACCAATACAGCGATGTAAAATACTACTAACAAGTAAAAGTCTTCCATTTAAAACAATCCTACCTAAGTAAAAGTACAGAAGTATTATCATGTAGATGTACTTCAAGTATTGATTTGTTGGATTGGATTTGTTGATGGGAGGAAAATATACAACCAAAATTATCCTGTATAAAATATAAAAAGTAATTATAGAACATAATTAAATTCTTACCTGTATTCGATGGTTCAGAAGGATTCATGATAGTAGCTGAAATACTACTAGTAGCTGCAGTAGTATTAACAGCAGTTGTTGATGTAGTAGTACTAGTGATGTTCTCACTGTCTTCCAGAGGTGAACACATGAAGCGAAGAGGACGTGATTTAGATACAATAAACATAAACAATAAACATAAACAATAAACATAAACAATAAACATAAACAATAAACATCATTTAGTGACATAATTTTGTATTTTTGGGGGTGACCTCATGTACGTCTACTTAAAGGAAGAGTTTGGGTAAATATATTAATTTGCTTTCTTGAGTGAGATGAAAAGATTAATATTAATCTCTGCAGAGATATTTTAACATGGCCAGGCTAGCTGTTTATGCTAAGCTAGTCTAATCACATCCTGACTGCAGGTCTGCCCCAAACACACAGACCTGAGGATTTCCTAAAATGTGTAACTATTCCTTTAAGAGCAGACACAATCAGAACTACCCTGATTTATTCTAAACTGGAGCAGAACCTTTGTTTTGTTTGTTTTAGCAACAAATAAAATGTTTTATAATCTCTCGTAACCCATAAATGATCCAAAATGATCCTCTTAGCCTCATAGCTAATGGCAGACTTGCAGCTGAGAAAGCGGCTGAACTCTGACCTGTGTGCGTCTTCCTCTCTGGAGTCCATGTTGTTCCTGCTGCTCATGATGACGATAAAAACATGACGAGACTATATGAGTATGAGTTATACTGGAGCCACCACCACCAAAAATAAAATCCTGATTGTCATGTTAAAACAGAAACACAAAATGCTCCATAAGTTAACTATTATTATCATTATTTACAATGAAGAAATCATTTTTACATGTAAATGTAAATAATTCATAATTTAAAGTTTCTTTTATGGGACTGTGTGTCTCTGTATGACGTTACTGATCAATATTTAGACTGCAGAGGGTTACCAAGTCTATTTAGTTCCTATGAATCATTACCATATCTACCTCTTCATGTACTGCACAATGCATGCTGCTAAGTTTCTGTTTACACTCCAGGTGGAATAACTCACCTGTACGTCTACAGGTGAACTCCATCTAACAAACATTTCTCGGCTGAGGGACCAAACCAGGAAAAACAAACACCATGAAGTGTGCAGACATGGCGTCCACATACTTTTGGCTATGCAACTTGACTTTGTCAGCCTGTTATCAAACTAAACTTTATTTAAACAGCTCAAACAAACAGTGAACAGAGACGGAGAGAAAACAAATAAATATATTTTAGAATAAAAACAGGACTAAACTCTGACAGCAGCAGCGCTCCGACGGGAAACTCACCTGCAGCAGCTTCTCCACACCTGATGATGACATCATCACAGCAGCTTATGAACGGACTCTGACACCTCACCTGTCTGTGTGTGTGTGTGTCAGCAGTACGGCAGAGGTGTGGCGTAAAGGCCCGGCCCTGTTGCCATGGCGACCATGACTGTACAAGCAGAGGTGCAGGGGTGGTGACTGCAGCATGCATGTCCTGACCTGCACACACACACACACACACACACACACACAAACACAGTGTGTTTGTGTATTTCTGGGGTGTGGCAGCTTCCATCTCTGGTTCTGTGTTTGTTTCTGACTCAACAGGTTTGTCTCTAACGGCTTCACGTGATGAAACAAGCTGAGTCTCAAATCCAGACTGAACACTGATCCTCAGCCTGTGCTCACATTAATGTACATGTACCCTTGTACCCTTGTACCCTTGTATCCTTGTACCCTTGTACCCATGTACCCTTGTACCCATGTACCCTTGTACCCATGTACCCTTGTACCCTTGTACCCATGTACCCATGTACCCATGTACCCTTGTACCCATGTACCCATGTACCCTTGTACCTGGGAGTACATGGAAAGATTATCGAGTATCTCAACTAATATGAATAAATAATGATTTGATTAAACTCTATATATCCACATATTCATCCAGCTGTAACACCTGAACACCACGTTTTGCAAGTGTGTAAAACTAGTCAGCAGGGAACATTGTTTAACACTAATGTACAGTACAGACAGCTGAGTTAGCTAGCTGGTGCTATGTAGCTATAAGTAAAGTATAACCAGGTTATACACTGCAGTTCAAGCAGCTAAAAGTAATGAAGCCAATACTAGTATATCTGTTAACAATGACCTCCATTGGTGCTGTATCGAGGAGTTATATTTGTTGACTAATACATTAATAAACTGTATGTGACATATGAACAAGTCTTGATACAGATCTATTAGTTTATTAGACCAACTAACTAAAGTCTCTCACAAGGTGGCTGTCATCTCTAAATATTTAAGATTCACTCACAAAGAGGGAATTTGATGCTAAACAGACTGTAAATGTGTCAGATATCCACTTGATATGACTAACTCACACTGATGAAGCCTCAGAGAAGCTTCACATCTACTTTAAATGGATTTTAACCTCCATCACTGACACTGAAAGCACATTTGAAGCAGATCTTTGAACATCAGTATGAACAGGAGCAATGATTACAGTCACTGTTCAGTCTTGTTGGGTCTGATAAGAAATCCCAACTACCTGCTGTAGGTCATTATGTCTTCATAAACTGACCCAATGTTATATCATAAGCTGCTGTCAACTAGGAAGCTAACGGTTAGTAAGTTGACCGGATATGACGTCAGCTGCGTGGTGGATGCGGTGGGCGTGGCCAGTGTGTTCCTGATGTAAACATCTAGCATGTCAACTCCCGAGCCAGAGTCCGCGCAGATTACTCACCCGGACCCGGACCCGGTGTCGGTAACGTATCTATTCTAACAGTCGGTTTGTTCTGATGTGAAGGCGGAGATCAGCGTCGGTAGCCGGCAGCAGCTTCGCGCTGGAGCCGCTGTCTGTGTACAACAACCGCTAAATTAGCTAAGTTAGCTAGCAGAGCTAGCAGAGCTAGCGTCAGTTGTATAGAAAGCTGTTGACAGCTGGAGAGGAAAGTAACTCAGGATTTACTGCACGTCAGTACTCTATTCTATCTATTTTATATCTATTATATGATACTACTTTAAATGACCTCCATCACTGAAAGCAGATCTGTGAACAGCAGCAATGATTACAGTCACTGTTCATGTGTTTTAACACACTGGAAACATGTGAACTGCTCCTTTAATACAATAAACGGCTGGTTCTTTGTGTTTCTATAAGAGCAGGTCTGATGACGTCATTCATCCCACTTTAGATGGAGCAGCTCTCATATCTACAAACATGACCGAGTTTATTAGTCAGTCTGACCCGTGACAACGAGTCGAGACCCGGAAGCAGAGCTGCAGTCTGACCCGCTTCTCTGCGCCTCCACTACCAGTCATCTAGTAGAGACTGTGTCTGTCCTCCAGGTCCTTATTCTGAGTTTGAGGCTTGGTCGTTAAAACAGATAAAGTAATTATTGTAGGTGATTTTAATGTTCATGTTGACAACCACAGTGATAGTCTTAGTGATAGTACTGCATTTATCTCTTTGTTAGACTCAATCAGCTTCTGTCAGAGTGTAAACAAACCGACTCACTCTTGACCTTGACCTTTGTTTGGAGGCAGGTGGGAACAGCTAGCATAAAAGGAGAAGGAAATACACCTGTCCAACAACACCTGCTGTGAGAAATGATGCTGAACTGATGATTTCTGATTTCTGATCACTGTGATGACTCACTTAAATTGGCGTTTAATTTGCTTGAACAGCCAAAAACAAACTTCCTGTTTGTTTATTTTATCAGTTTGTTTATGAACAGTTTCTCAATAGTCAGAATAATTCAACGGCGTTTCTTTATTGTTTTACCACAAAACTGAAGACACCAAAACTCTGAAATAACACATAAGCAATAATGTAATAAACAAGAAAATATGTTTCTAAATGTTAGATTCCTCACACATTTATCAGCTGTATTCGAGTATTGATTTTAGAAT
Organism: Pampus argenteus; assembly: GCA_036937835.1. Taxonomy (NCBI): domain Eukaryota; kingdom Metazoa; phylum Chordata; class Actinopteri; order Scombriformes; family Stromateidae; genus Pampus; species Pampus argenteus. Next base: position 20,330,088 of record CM072879.1, read on the forward strand.
AAGATTTGAAATGAGCTCATTTGAACAGTTTGAACGAGTAAATCTGATTATTGATCTGGAATCATTTCATTCAGGTCCTGACAGCCGGCGTCTCTGACAGTTTGTCCTCTGTGTTTCCTCAGGTCTGACAGGACACCTGGGGACAACGCTGCTGACCAATCACAGAAGAGAAGAGTTTGACACTTTCTACCTTTAAGTTTATTGTTTATTTATATTGATCTCGTGGCGGGGACTTGAGGCTGTGCATCATGTTGACTGTCAGATAAATAGGTGCATTTGTTTTTGGGACCCTCGGCAGGTCTTTGCTCAGGCAGACAGGAAGTCTGGTTTCTGTTCCTCCATGCCTCCTCCTGAAAACTGAGGCCAAAGCAAAGTGACCAACCGAGGCTACGTTTGATGAACTGCTCAGCTTCCTGATTGATTTTTTTGTTTGTGTAAATAAAGTTTTTCTCTTTCTGAATCCGCTACCAGTTGATCAGCTGATCATGGCTGAGCCTAGCTCAAAGCCGACAGCAGCAGATCGTCTGATCCAACGCAACAATGAGCCGCAGTTTCTCCCTACAGAGAGCATCTCCAAAGAACTGATGGTAACCATGGCAATGGAGGGGTCAGCAGTCAGAGCAGGAGTCCCGAGCAGCAACGGTGCTGCCAACAGTCCCCTGCCTGCTCCGCCCACGCCACTGGAGTTGTCACCCCTGTCATCTGAAAATAGAACAGCCGCTGCTGCCACCACAGAAGAAGAGTCTACTCTGCTCAGACACATCAAATCTGAAGGAGGCGCGGCGCAAGGAGGAGAGCCAGGTGAGAGGGGATCACATATTTTCTGTTATTTACATCCTGTTCTGATGTCAGTTGTTCAACGGGGTCAAAGTTCAGAAACATTTGTAGAGAAACTGAATAAAGGGTGACGCCAAGCTCTTTTATATTAATGTACATCCAGTCCTTCACAGTCTGTAACATACAATGGAGAGGCAGAACCTATATACATTATTTATATAGCCCAAAATTACCAAATACATTTGTCTCAGAGGGCTTTACAATCTGTACAGGGAGTGACACCCTCTGTCCTTAGACCCTCGATTAGTGAGGAAAAACTTGACCACCAAAAAACCTTTTAACAGGGAAAAAGGTGGAAGAAACCTCAGGAAGAGCCACAGAGGAGGGATCCCTCTCCCAGGACGGACAGACGTGCAATGGATGAACTGTTGTAATAATATGCTGATCAGCCCATCACCGGCCAGTGAGGACAAAGTTTGAGAAAAGCAGAAAGTAAAAGGCTTTATGTGGTGTTTCCTGGTGTCTGCAGGTCTAGATGTTGACTTGGAGGAATGCTCCTCTGTGGCGACGGCGGGTGGCTCAGATGGCCAGCGTGAGTCCACCGACTCGGCATCCTTCTCCATCCCCAGCCTGGAGCTGTCACACGGTGTCACGGCCACAGGAAACTCCCTGGATGTGGAGGACGGCCTGTCCTTGTCCTACTCGGCTGTGGGTGTGGAGGGCTGCTCTCCGTCCACCGAGGTCCCCGGCCTGAAGGAGGACGAGGCGCTGGAAGCTGGTGAGACTTGTGTGTCACTGCTAGAGAGTAAAAAGTATCAATAACTATTTTAATAATATATTACTTTTATTAATAGTTGTTTATCAAGTAAATACAGTGAAAAAAGCTTCTTTTAGTCATTTATGATAATAAACTGAATATTTTGGACATTAGGACATTGAGATTAGACAAAACAAGACATTTGAAGATGTTGAAGAAGTTGTGACAGGCGTTCTTTCTATATGTTCTGACATTTCAAAGGTCCAATGATATACTGATTAATTGAAAAAAATAATCTGCAGATGAATCAATAATCTTGTGTTGTCGTTTATTATGTTTACATGACAAAATGTGTTTGGAGACATCGTTTCTAAATGACCCCGATAGGTTGGAGATGACACAGCACATGTCACATGTGAGATGTGATCTCTGTGAAACATCTCAAGTTTATCTGGATGATTCAGCTGCTCACAGATACGGCAGCATGTTCGTCTCCAGGAAGTTTGATCAAACAGCAGCAAAACAAGATAAAAATGCTGACATGTTAACAGCCTCAGTAACACACGCACACACACACAGACACACACACACACACGCACACACACACACTCAGCAGTGAGACAGTCAGAGCAGCTGGAGAACAGATGAGTGTGTTTGTGTTGATGAATCAGAGAACATTTTATCATACCGTCAATGATTAAAATGTGTTGTGTCATGATATCAACAATTAGATTAGGTTATTATTGTGTACACCCGGAAAAAAACACACACACGGCTGAAAAGTAATGTTGTCATTTAAAAGAAAATTCAACTATTTTATAAATGATTCATTCTTCAAGTTAAAAAAGCAAAAAGAACATTTAATGGTCCCAGGTTGTCTTGTGCTTTGCTGCTTTTTTCTCTCTTACGTGATATTAAACTGTTTTTCTGGATTCTGGACTGTCGGTCAGACAATAGGAAACATTTAAACATGTTGCTCTGTGCAGTTTTCTCTGTTGTCTGACAAGCCAACAATCAGCCTGTTCACTGTGACTGTAGTTGTCCTCCTGTCCACAGGGGGCGCTGCTGCTGCTGCTACTGCTGCTTCCTCCACAGCTGCTGTGGTGCCCTCGGAGCCTGGGCCGTCCATGCCGGCGTATTACCTGGTGAAGTGGATCACCTGGAAGGAGAAGAAGACGCCCATCATCACTCAGAGTGAGAACGGGCCCTGCCCCCTGCTGGCCATCATGAACACACTCTTCCTGCGCTGGAATGTAAACACACACACACACACACACACACACACTCTCACATTTTTAAGTATATTGAAATTGTGAGTATTAATAAATTATTATATTCTGATTGATTGTAATGAAGATAATCATTAGTTGCAGCCACATTGTTTTGCTTGTTAAAAGTGTGTGTGTGTGTGTGTGTGTGTTCGTTCGTGTGTTCAGGCTAAGCTTCCTGCTCAGACTGAAGTCGTCACCACTGAAGACCTGATGACTCACCTGGGTAAGATCACATACACACAGCTCAGCCAATCAGCAGCAGAGTTTACCTGAGTATGATGTAATGGTTTCATCACTGCATGTAAATACTTCCTGTTTGTTTATAAAGATGAAGAGAAAAACAAGAAGAACATTGTTAATAAACACAATTATGGCTGCTTGTGAACTGTTGTTATTTACCTGCTCAGGTCACCTCAGATCTTATTGGCTGATGTTTATCACATGACTTTGGCTGTAAAAACACGTAAATAAGACAGCAAACAAAGTTTATGTTTGTTCTGTAGGAGAGTGTGTGTTGTCTGTTACACCCCGAGAGAAGGCTGATGGGATGGAGCTGAACTTCCAACAGGTACACACACACTTGCATGCACGCGCATGCACGCACATACACACGCACGCACAAACAGTATTATAAATCTGTGTGTGTGTGTGTGTGTGTGTCAGAACATGAGTGATGCGATGGCGGTGCTGCCGAAGCTCTCCACAGGTCTGGATGTTAACGTTCGTTTCACGGGTGTGACAGACTTCGAATACACACCGGAGTGTATCGTGTTCGACCTGCTGGACATCCCGCTGTACCACGGCTGGCTTGTGGACCCGCAGGTAACACACACGCTAACATGCTATGAGCTCCTGTCTTGTGCCGGTTTACCACCAGACATACTGGATCCGTCATGTTGACACTCGCCACCAGTGAATACGCTAACATGTGATGTGGGACACGTTTGACCACACGTGTTGTAGTGTTAACCATAATGTGTTAATGTTTGTCCTGTGAATCTCAACAGTTGAATTAGTGCGTACATAATAACAACAATAATAATAACAATAATGATAATGATAATAATAATAATACCTTTTATTTAAAAGCTGTTGTTGCTAAAACAGTAAACTTCATCAGGACATTGAATCACACACAGTTTGTGGCATATTGGAGGAGACTGAGACTGAGCAAAGTGACATCGGCTACCACACAGCTGTCAGATGGCTCAGCCTGCAAAAATGCTAAAAACAGTTTGATACCTGAAAGCAGAGATCTGAGAGTTTTATGAGGAGAAAGACAAACACATCCCAGATCTGATGAATGAACTGAACAGCAAACTGCAAGGCAAGGCTCTTTTGTTTATGACATACACAACCTGGTGAAGGCTTTCAGAGCAACACTCTGCTGATCACCTCCACAGGTACTCATCCATGTTAGGTGTATCGCATGGTGAGTTTTTAAGGCGATTTGAAGATCTCAGAACAATCGAGGATGAAATGCACATGGTTTCTTCTCCTTTTACCTGCAGTGTGGATGATGCACCCAGTGACTGATGCAGTACTGCCAGAGCAATGTAAAGTCAGGATCTCTGCTGGATTTCTACTCTTCTCTTAAGTTTCCAAACATGAGGGTAGATTTCAGGGTAGAAGTTAACTACAACTTCCAAGATGCATTTCTGCAAGTACCATCCAATCACAGAGCTTAAAATTCTGTTAGGTGATGTTAAGAAAAGTTTACAGTCTGCAGATTAAATGTAACAACGGACTGCTGCTCTGATTCACCCTTCAGTCTCACGTTTTCTCGTCCCTCCATCTTTCATTCATTCATTCATTTGTGTAGAAGTGAAATGTGTGTGTGCGTGTGTGCGTGTGTGCAGAGTCCAGAGATGGTGGCCGCTGTGGGAAAACTGAGTTACAACCAGCTGGTGGAGAAAATCATTGATTACAAACACTCTGCTGACAGCAGTCGAGTCAGTGAAGGTAACACACACACACACACACACACACACCATACACACACACACACCACACATACATATACACACACACACACACACACACACACACCACACACTCTGAGCAGTCACAACAATGACGTTTGATGAACCATGCAGCGTGTGTGTGTGTGTGTGTGTGTGTGTGTGTGTGTGTGTGTGTGTGTGTGTGTGTGTGTGTGTGTGTGAACTCTAGGTTTGGTAGCGGAGCAGTTTCTGGAGTCGACGGCGACACAGCTGTCGTATCATGGTCTGTGTGAACTCAACACGACGGCTAACGAAGGCGAGATCTCCGTGTTCTTCAGAAACAACCACTTCAGTACCATAATCAAGCACAAGGTGGCGCTGCTGCACACACACACACACACACACACGGAAGGTCAATGTGAGAAAAGCAGTCTAAATATATGTCAGGTTTTATAGCTATTTCAAAACTTGCTGTATCTGAAATCAGATGAGTGCCTGTTGAGGGCAAAAGGTGATGAAGTTTGTCTCTGATAGTTCTAATTTTATCATTAAAGTAGCTCATGAAGTCATTACTAGTTAGACTTAAAGGAATCTCAAGATGAGACCAACACGTTACTGATGGATCAGACTGAGGAGGGACAGAAACACACATGTGAATGAAGGATGTGTCTCTCTCAGGGTCACCTGTACCTGCTGGTGACAGATCAGGGCTTCCTGCAGGAGGAGGGTTTGGTCTGGGAGTCTCTCCACAACGTCGAGGGAGACGGAAACTTCTGCGACTCCGACTTCAGACTGTGTCATCCTCCTCAGAGAGCTCCGGCCACCTCCGCCCAGCCGCCCAGCGCCCAGGAGCAGCAGAGACAGATAGACCAGGTGATGATTGAGTCATTGATCATCCTTTTCTGTGCTGTTTGTGAGGTGTAGTCACTGAAATACTGTGTGTGTGTCAGGACTACCTGGTGGCGGTGTCCCTGCAGCAGCAGCAGCAGCAGGGCGGGGCCCCGGGGCCCCTCAGTGACCTGGAGCTGGCCCGACAGCTCCAACAAGAGGAGTACCAGCAGCAGCAGCAGCAGCAGCAGCAGCAGCAGCAGCAGCAGCAGCAAGGGTCACTGCAGGCAGCACAGCAGGTAACTACAGCTGCCCAACATATCACTGCAGGGGCCTCAACAGGTGTCAGCTGTCACTGATTGATTAAATTCATTCAAAGATGACAAAAGGAAACTTGTCTGTTGTTGTGTTTGCTTGAAAAACAATCACAATATTGCTGATTGATTGTTTTTGTTGATTGATTAGTTGCTGCATCTGTAATTAGTGTATAAATATGTGGTGACAGTTTCCTGTTGTTTCCAGGTCAGAGGTCAGGGGTCGCAGCAGGGCGGGGCCAGGAGAAGAGACAAGGACTCAGACTGTGTCCTCTTATAGACTCTTCATCATCATCATCATCAAACCTCACCTGTAACACACACACACACACACACACACAGCTCGATGCCAAACCCCAGTGCTTTGTGGAACAGCTGTTTAGGGAAGAAATTTGAGGTTTAAAGAAGAAGTGACTGCTGGAGTCTCCTGAAGCAGAAGAGTTCCACCTTCTGATAAGACTCCTTTATTAATAAGAGTTTTATTAATGGTCACAGGTGAGTTGTCAGCATCAATGCCATCAGGTCATCTGTTATAGTTCAACCATTAAGGAAAGGTCATTTCATACTTTCTAATTGGAAGCTTCATTTTTCAGTGAAAAATATTTAAAACATTTGAAAGGGCTCATGGAAAGTTTTACAAAAAGAAACTTCCTGCCAGCTGCACCTTCAAATGACAAGATGGCCGTGATGTGCTGAAGAGGAAGAAGAAGAGAGACAGACGAGAGCAGAGAAATCTGAAAATATACTTCTGGCTGCATCACACATGTTATTATGTTTATTATGTTTTCATGAATTGTTCAGTCTATAAAATCTATAAAATGTTTTGTTCTCCTTTTTCTTCCTGAAAATACTCAAATGTGTGTTTATAATAAACATTCAGCAAATAAATCATCTGCAGTTATAAATGTTAAAAGTTTAAAAACTGTTTGAAGAAGTTCAGAGGTCAAACTGGTTTGATGATGAACTAAAGAGTCCTGACGACGCACATTGTTCTGATACCTGATCTATAAATGATAAGTGATTAATCAACCATTAATATTGACATCTTATGAAGGGAGAAAGTTGAACTGGTGAATCTTTAATCTGAATTTTACTGACCTGTATGATATGAAGGGACACAGAAAAATACATATTCAGAAGATGTGAAAATGTATTCAAGGATTTATAGAAGTAAAATAAAATAGATCTGAAATAATCATTAATTTCTGCATTTTGTGACCTTGTCTGATGAAACTGATCTGATTCCAATAATCAGAAACTAGACTTTAATAAACTTTGACGTTTCTACAAATGAACAGAGTCACATTTGTTGCTGTTGTTGTTTATGACCTAAAATGAGTCAATAACAAACTCCCATCAGATTTCTGATTTTTTAATTGATGCTGAAAAAGGCAAAATAAAGTTTCGGACTTCCTGTGTAGCTCAACATAACATATTTTATAGTTTAGTTATATAAAATAGTTTGTTTTATGCATCACCATCATTTATTTGTGTCATTCAGATTAGGGCTGAAACTAACGATTATTTTCATTATCAGTTAATCTTTTGATTATTATCTTAATTGATCGATTGGATTGAAACACCAAAGCTCAACAATGATTCAGTTTACCGTCATCAAGGATTAAAGAAACCTGAAAATATTGACATTTAAGAAGTTGAAATCTTGATAGAAATGACTCAAAATGATTAATCAATTATCAAAATAGTTGGCCACTAATCAATTATTTGACTAATCATTATAGCACTAATTCAGATATTGTTAAACATGTTAATTACAAACCAGATTTTCTAGAATTAAAGAATTAAATCCATAAATTTCCACATAAGAACATTTAATAAAATAAACAATATAATCAATCAAATCAACAAATATCTGATCTGTTGTTGTTTCACATGTTTGTGTTTATAATTTCGTTGTTTGCTGCAGATTTTCTTAATTTTATCAAAAACTCAAATTTGTCATGTTTGTAATGACAAAAATAAAAACATTAATGCTTCGTCAGATATTCTGACAGAATTGACTTGAATGTATTTCATTTTCTCTCAACTCATATTGATCACTTATAATTTGGATTCTTTGATGAGTTTTAATTTACCATTTGTATATTTTTCATTATTTATGTTTCATTTCTTTTTAAAAATCAGTTGTGGAAACAAACTGGAGGTGGAAGAAGCTTCTAGATGGACTCTCAGACATGTCACTGCATCCCTAAACAACAAACATGATCACACCTGTCCTCGGACACCTGTCCTCGGACACCTGTCCTCGGACGTCCGGGTCCACCCTCGTCCTCATTGTAGTAACTTTATTATTTAAAGACCTTGTTGTCTACTCTTCAGGTTGACTACCAGCTGAGCTCCGCCTATCGAAGAAATAAAAGTCTGAAAGACCTCCTGGTCCACTCGGACATCAACAAAAATAAACCACATGGGGAGGTGCTTCAAAGCTCGGACATTGGTTTTGTCCGTCTCCCCCACATTTTTAACCCATTTGCCAAAACGGGGATTAACCCGCAGCAGAAACCAACTACAAACACTGCAGTAAGATGCAGGGCCTGCCACAAACTGTATGTGGGGGAGACGAGACATGACATCAAAACCAGAATAAAACAACACGTGCATAAAATGAATAGTGGGAATGGCACATGCGTGTTATATGAACATTTTAAACTCCATGGCCAACATGGGCCTGGAGAGTAATTTGAATTGGACCACTGTACAGAGACGGGCCGCAGAGAGGAAGTGGATTCATTTATTAAAAACAATAAAGCCGCTTGGCCTCAATGAAAAATACAACTAATGAATCCACCTCCACTTGATAAAGTCAATCTATTTACTAGAAATACAACCTCCTGGTCCCTCAGGGCCTCTGATTGAAGAATGGACACTCCATTTAAAATGCTTTTTTAAAATTTTATTTTATTTTGTGTGTGTGTGTGTGTGTATATATATATATATATATATATATATATATATATATATATATATATATATATATATATACATATATATAGATATATGGAAACTGGAAGAATCTCGCCTAGCCTGGCAAGATAATCTTACAACCTACAGGTGGGTTAGGGTTAGGGTTAGGTTAGGGTTTTGAGTACACAGGTGGGCCAGGTGTTTCTTCCCTGGGACTCCTCTCACTCAGTGCTACCTGTCCCTGATCACCACTAGTAGGCTCCAGCTCTGAAAGTCTCCTGGTATGAATATGTGGTTTTAAACAATTTAGCTTTTCTAAATAAAATTGTGATTTCTTTTAACTGAATCTCTATTCCGCATTTATGATGAACCTGTCTGCCTTATAAATCTATTTTCGCGTAGCGTTGTCAGACACTAGTATTAATTATTAAAATACATTTTCACTTTAATGTTGCATGTCTGTAGTTTCAGCTGCGTAATAATAATAATACTGTATGTAACATAATTCAAAAAACAAAGTTTGAAATTCAAAATGGAATAAAATAAATAAGATTATATATAAAACAAATTGTTCACGTGTTCATTTTGTCATGTTGTTGCAGTTCAGAGACATTCAAGAACATGTGAGATTTGACTGCTTAACAGAAACCTTTTTACCATCAGGTCAGTTTATCATTAATTAAATTATAATTAAACTGAAATCAGTTCTCAGATGTTGGAGCATCCTTGAACTCACCACGAAACGAGTCAAGTTTCACCCTGAAGTGTTGAAAGCTGAAATGTAAAAAGAACACAAACAGTGTCAGACACACGTAGGAAACAGGTTTCAGGTTTATTGACGTTGCCATGCAGTGAAGACAGAAGATGTTACTGTACATGATTGAGGACTTCAGATCTGACCTCAGTCTGTGAAACAAAACATGAACAGACTGAAGCAGACGTTTCTGCTTTTCCCTTTAAAGGAGCAGATTTACATTCTGAGTCTGTGGTACAAAACTGAGGAAGAAGAGGACGAGGAAGCAAACCTGAAGCAACTCTGAGCTGCGTTTACGACGGGGATGTGTATTCATGCTGATCCTGAGATGAAAAGGCTTTAGATTTTAACTTAAGGAAAAGTTTATACCAAGAGAATTTTAGGAATTTAAGAATGAACGAGAATTTCTTAAGATCCAAGTATTGAGCACAGAGCAAAATATATGTTTAGCACAATTTGTATTTTTTCTTGTTTTTCTGTGAACAGAATAAAGAAATTGTTATAATTCTGACAAGAAACATTAAGTAAGACTCGTCTCAGAGTTAAAATAATAATTATAACTCGATGAGACGATAATTATATACTTAATTAAAAAAGTTCTTATCATGAGATAAGGGCTTGTTATTACAAGATCTTTTCACAATTATGAAATTGTGAGAAAATAAAGATTCTCTACAAGAAAATAGGTAATTAGGTAGAGATCAATATCTCAGAATTAGAAAATAAAGCTCTTATAATTAATAATTACAACAACATTGATTAATTATGAAATAACCTAATAATTATGAGATTAAAACCTCATAACTATATTTTTTCTCATGACTATCTCATATTTGACTGAACTTTCTTATAATCATTTTTTAATTAAGAGTTTTGCACTTTATATTTATATTTTTGTAATTACAACAAACGATGTCATAAATAAGGGCTTTGTAATTCAGATCAGAAAGTTAAGATTATTATCAAAACAGTTTTAAAAAGAAAAAATAAATCTGAATTTGGTGTATCTGAGTAATACAAGAAAATAGTGTAAAATTGTGTGTAAAATAAATTAAATGTTCAGATCTGCGTCCTCATCACTTCCTGCCTCGTTATGAGATGATGCTGTTTTTAAAAACGTACCTCATGAATCACACTTTAGTGTTATCATGGTGGTTATTTTCCTTCACACAGTGAAAAATAAAATCCTAAATTAGCCGCCAATTTTACACAACGTTAGCATCATTAGCATTTCTCACTGAAACCAGCACAACTTTAAGTCTGTGTTGTTTCAATAGAAACTCAGAAAATGCTTCAATAGAATAAAAAATAAAAATGGAGGAGCCTCATGCTGCTTTAATGGAGTTAGTATCAACTAAAATTAAAAACATCAAGGAACATTTTACAAATGACAGAAAACTTTAGAAAACGTTCAATCACGATAAATGCACTTAAAGGGTTTTTCACATTAAAATGTGTTCAGAGATGGAAGGAAGAAAGAACAAAGAAAAGGTTTTTAGTTGTAGGAACAAGTTTCACACATGCAGCGTTTCCTCTCGCTTCACTCAGAAAACTATTTTAACAGCTAAAAGTGGGATTTCTGACAAATTGTGAGTTTCAAATTAGCTACCGTAATTGTTGCTACTATCAAAATATCAAATTAAAAAATATAAATAAGAGATGAACACACTGGAGTATTGAATCTTGTCCCTAAAGCGCTCAAACATCGGATATAAAAGCACTTCTCAGGTCCGAGACCCGAACGCCTTCGTCACACCTGTTGCATTGTTGAGAGTTTCAAGGCATCTATTTTCTCACAGGAAACTAATTCATTTACAGACATACATACATAAATATTCACAAATGAAAAGAAAAAACAAGAGTATTTGCTATTTAAGTTGCTTAACTGGTAAACTTTAGTCGCATCTGCATCTTCATAAAGCGCGTCGGTGTATAAAGTAGCAAGCTAACGGTTAGCAAAAGATAACATGATGTTGCTTTTACAACAACAGATATGTGCTTTTCCTTCAATAGTGGTCAAAACACACAACAAACTTCAACTGTACACCTGTCAATCATACGACAGTAACACAAACATTGACTTTATTCCAGTGTGAAGTCGGCTGGAAACACGAGAAATGGAAAGAAGAGAAAAACCAAAAAACCAGATTCCTCCCGTCACATTTAATTACATATAAACTGTTAATGCTCAATCATATGAGGAAAAGTAAAATAAATAAAATGTTGTACCTCATCACAATCTTAGATAGATCCATTTATATGAATATGGACGACACATTTCCACTTCCTGTCTCGTTTCCGGGAGCTGCCATCTTGGCTTGTGTGACGTCAATATTGTCAGGTGGCACGATGACGGCTCATATCGTCAAATATTTCGTATTGTCAAATAACTAATTAAAACCAAACTGATGAGAAAATGAGCATTAACTGCCTAAAATGATCTTTAGTGTGACTCATGACCTGCAGCCAGCCATCGGGGTGTCACGCCGCCCATAATTACTTAAAGTCTACGGTCACAATAATCTTAAATCAATTTATTAGCTCATAAATTAACTTGACTCTTGAATTAGAATTAATTTGTCATTAATTTGCCAAAAACATGACATTAGCTTGTGGAGGATGAGAAAAGTATACCGAGCTATCATTTTGGTTAAGTCATTGCCATGGTAACAACCAAAAAGCAACAGCTGTGGGACAGTTTTACATCATTAAATAAACATTAAATAAAATGATTAAAAATTATTTCCACTATGATCACTACTGTTGTACACAGTAGTGTGTATGGCAGCCTCCAACCTAAACAATTTATAACTAACTAGTTAGCTGCTAATAGTTAGTTCAGGTCACCTTAGCAAGCTAACAAGCCTGCAGTTAGGTAGCTAGTTAGCTAGTAGCATCGGCTACAGGGTTTTACAGAGTTTTGTAGATGGTATTTCACACTGTTTATTTAATGATTATCATTTATGTTTTTAGTTCCTGTAGAAATCAAAGTAGCTGTTGCGTGTTAGCTGTTAGCTGTTAGCATGACAACGATGATCTGAAACGTTTAACTGTCGTTTTATTTAACCGTAACTTCAGTTTTTTTGTCCTCAGTTTTAGTTCTTGTGTGGGCCGAGCAGTGAAGGAACATTATAAGTTAATCCTGCTTGAACGCGTTATTATCAAGCTAACTAGCCTGTTACAGTTTATTAAGGTGTGTCACTACCTGGTCGCTCCTCTTCTGTAACTTGTAGTTATTCTCCATGTTTATAAGAGCAGTCTGCTGGATACAGTAGAAGAAACTAACCCTAACTAACCCTAACCATAACTAACCCTAACTAACCATAACACTAACTAACCAGTCAGTGACGGATCTGAACAAACTGCATCTGATAGTTACCTTAGATAGTGTTAATTAGTATGTTTAAATCATCTTAAACTTTACATTTTAATTAGAGCTGAAGCAATTAATTGATTAATAGAAAATTAAAAACTATTCTGATTATCGATTAGTCGCTTGTTTTTTTGTTTATGCATAAATACCAAAACTTCAGGCCTCTCAAACATGAATATTTGCTGCTTATCTTCTTCGATGATAAACCGAATATCTGAGTTTTGGACACAACTCTGGACATGTTTCACAGTTTGCTCATATTTTAACAAACCTAATTGATCATAATTACACAAGAAATACTGTGACAGCTCAGCTTTCGAATCTCTTCATGAAGACAAAAACAGTATTTGTAACCCGTCTATAACAATATATTTATACACAGGTTATTAAATGGGAATAAAGCCATTGAAAGTGTTATCGGCATTAGTGACATCAAGTGTTAAAGTATAGACAGGAAACATCTCGTCAATACTGAGAATACGTCTGTTATCATAAAAACATTCACATATCCAGGAAACTGATCAATAATGATCTCGTCATAAAGAAAAATAAAGTTTGAAACAGTTTTTCAGTTAATCACAGGATCAGGGAAGAAGAACGACAAGCGTTTAAAAAAGGAAATATAGTGTAACAGACACATAACCGGATTTAGTTCAGAGTTATATGCACATGTTCAGTTATTAGTGGAACATGGACGATGAGGTTCTTGCATATATCTGTTGAATATGAATCGTCTCACTGCAGGTGAGCAGCTCTGTTGGCTCAAAGTGGACAGAAAATCCTTCAAATATGGTGGTTTGTAGTTCATGTGAAGCTGTTACACTGCAGTCATGTGAATTAAACATCTCAAACATTTAAATTAATTCATTACTGTGATTAAATTAGTTAAATGTACACACTGAAGTTTAATTGGTTCTTTTTTCACCAGACATTTGTCTCATTTGTTTCACCATAATGTGCATTAACGTTGGTGAAAGTGAAGTAAACTCAACATTGTGAGATAATCTGTTCTCTCTCGGTTTCTAAAATATGATGACGTCTCAGTCACTTTTTAAACATTTAGTCTCGTTCAGTAAGAAACAACACAGAGGTCATGTTGTGCTTTTCCGCTGATCTGTTCTTTAAGAACAAACAAACCGACGTGAGTTTTATGCTTCACAGGCGTTTCTGAGGATTTAACATCTCAGTTCATTTAAAAACCATCTTGTGGGATTTCCTCAACTTGTCTGATAAATGAGATTTAATATGTTGTGACTTTTCTGGGTTTATTTCTATCGGTGCCGTCAGACAGTGAACTGAATGTTAATATGAGGATCACTTGGCTTAAAGTTTCTTATTTTCATAAAAACAAATTGACTAAAAATTTCGTCTGTTCAGCAGCACAAAAAAACTAAACTAAAATATTTTCTTGATGTTTGGTTTTGGGAGTTAAACTCATCAGTTCATCCGTGATCAAACCGGTCATGTGTCCTTCAGGGAATCATTTGAGCAGCGGTTTACCTTCAGGCACACAGCTTCACATGCAGTGCTCCATGTTTCATCTGTCAGCTGAGCTCGAGCTCAGTAAAATCCAGTAGAATCCAGTAAAAGTCAGGATCAAAAACACGTGTGAGATCTGCAGCATGAAAAGTCCCACATGCTACACATGAATGCAGAAAAGAAATGTGGCGACGAACGTAATGAAAACATGAAGTTAATCCAGCAGTGGTGCGCCCCGCCCGTGGTCACATGATGCCGTTAGTGACGTACTGGAAGGAGTCGTAGAGTTTGGTGGTGATGGAGCGCATGGATCCATCCACCAGCTGCTCCACCAGCAGCTGTAGCTGCTCCTCCGTCAGAGACATGTGGAAACGCTCCTTCAGGCCACGGATGGTGCTGGAGCCGTGGAAGCAGGGCAGGTGGGAACCTGGAGGAAGGCAACACACTCGTTCATCAAAGGCTGGATGCTAACTTTACCCTAAGGGTGTTTTTATTATTAATACTTTGTAAAACTATCAGTGAAACACACCGGAGTCACGTGTGTGAATATTCACTTAATAATAACAACGACATTCTCATATGACAATCGATGGATCTTCAGGTGCTCTACATTCAACACACCTGTTGTCATGGATATGGGGATGAAACTCCAGAGGAGCTGGAATGTCATGAATCTGGTGTTTTTGTGTTTTCAGCAACAACGTTTCCTGAGCGTCACATGACTGACACCAAAATAATGTAAAAGGTTTGTTTGTGTGTGTGTGTGTGTGTGTGTGTGTGTGTGTGTGTGTGTGTTACCTTGCTGCATGATCTCCACAATCTGCAGAACCTTCTCCATGTGTTTCCTGGCAGCGATCAAACCCTGAAGCATCAACATCTTATAGTAGATAAACATGTCGCTGTCCAGACCGCCCATCACCTAACACACACACACACACACACACACACACACACATTAAGGACTCCAGCATGGCAGCATGAAATTCATTCAAAAGTGTCGTCTACTTACATCCACAAACTCAGAGGTGAGTTTGAAGGCGGACGTCTCAAAGCCGAGGTTTCGAGGGGAACTGGACAGGATGAAGCCGAAGTCAATGTGGATGATGTGACCTTCAGAGTCCAGCAGGATGTTCCCGTTGTGTCTGCAGAGACGAGGAACAGACATGTCGACCCGTCGTTATCTGAGTTTGGATCACTGTGAGCACTAAAGCTGGACTGTAGTGTGAGTGTGTCTCACCTGTCTTTCACCTGCAGCAGGTAGCAGATGAGACTGTATCCAGCGCAGCTCTGGACAAAGTTTCTCTGGGCGGTGAGGAAAGCTTCAGTGGTGTAGCTGCCGTGTTCCTGCAGGAAGTAGTTTAGCAGTGACAGCTGGCTCTGCTTACGGACCTAAACATAGAAATCAGAAATAAACTAAATACAACAACATCACCGTCATTATACGTTTAATAATCGGTTCAATCATAAAACAGTAATCAATATATTTACCGACTACAAACATGTACTAGTTGACGCCTGAAGCAGGACTCCTACTCTTGATCCATTAAATCTTAAATTCACATACTGGTGATTTGTATGAATTCAACGTTTTGTAATTTTCTGAGCGAACACACATTAACTACTTAAATAATAACTCCATGTTCAATGTGTGTGTGTGTGTGTGTGTGTGTGTGTGTGCGTGTGTGCGTGCGATGGGGTGAAGGTTAGACGGTAAATGTAAACATCCTGAGATACACAAGATATTTGTATTTGTGCTTTTGACTTTTTCCATCATCAAAACATGAAATCTGACCTCAAGCTTAAAGTCCTGCACCATTGAGAGCATCAATTTCCCATAATGCCGTGCATGTTTGTGTACCTGGTGTAGAGAGACAGCGTTGAGCACGGGTTCGATCATGCCGCTGTCTGATGACATCACCAGGATCTTGTAGGGTTTGATCCACAAAGGAACTCGTTCCTGCTGCCAGATCACCTGAACACACAAACACACGTCAGTCACAGGACGACACTGAACAACACGCTGAGACACAAAAACACCTGTGAGACACAAAAACACCTGTGAGACACAAAAACACCTGTGAGACACAAAAACACCTGTGAGACACAAGCAGCTGATGTGGACATGATGGGGACAAGAAACTAAAAAGACGTAAAAACACGCGTGTACAACGAAGATCACAATTAGAGAACGATTTATGAACAACTGATTTTTCACTGCTCAACAGTTGAAGGACTTTTTGTCATGTCTAAACCATCCACAAAATAACTAATGCATTTCAACAAAATGCATTATTTTGCAGAAAAGTTGCAGTTGTTTAGAAATTGTTCTCCAATTTTGATCTCTGGTGTAAATGAAGAGAAACGGTACATAAATATTTGATGAACAGGAAGTGCTTCCAGCTGCTGGAGAGATTAATTTAAAATTTAAAAAAACTTCCATCTGCTCCCGTTTTTAGAAAACTTCTTTCTTTTTTACAGTTTTCTTTATTTCTGTTTTTAAGCTCTGGTGTTCCAGGTGAGTTTGTACCTGCAGCTGTCGGAGCACCTGATAGGCCAACAGCTCCTGTCTCAGGTCGTCTCCACACTTCACAATGACAGACAGCAGCCTCCAGTTCAACAGGTGACCGTATGGAGATGCTTCTCGGATCCGTCTGCGCACACACACACACACACACACACGCACAAACACACACACACACACACTGTCTAAACTGTCTCTTCTATGTGGGTGAGGATTTAATTTGTTTGTTTGTTGTTGTTTGTTTAGACCACAGGAAGAAGCAAGATTAAACCCACCTGACCTTCTCCTCCCAGGGTTCTTTGAGGGCGACAGCTGACGGGTCCTCAGGGTCTCTCCTGAACATGGTGGGAGTGTGAGCGAGGTTCTCCGACAGACGCCGCCTGAAGAACCGACAGAGCACCAAAACATCATGAACTCGTTTACATTGTTGTTGTTTGGTGCTCTCTGTTCTGCTCACCTGGTCTAGTTAGTTACTCCTCTTTAGTGATAATGGTAATTGTAATAAATGTAGTTTATTTGTAGCTCTGCAGCTCTCTAAAGGTACTTGAGAAAGCTGCAGCTAATCAGCTGTGTGATTTTCTCCATACAAACAGTTTATTTGAGGATTTCCAGTCAGGATTTATTCGTTACAATATGTGTGTGTTGATTGTTCTGTACATGTGACATCATTGCACGTCTGTCCGTCCTGGGAGAGGGATCCCTCCTCTGTGGCTCTTCCTGAGGTTTCTTCCACCTTTTTCCCTGTTAAAAGGTTTTTTGGTGGTCAAGTTTTTCCTCACTAATCGAGGGTCTAAGGACAGAGGGTGTCACTCCCTGTACAGATTGTAAAGCCCTCTGAGACAAATGTATTTAGTGATTTTGGGCTATATAAATAAAACACGGTTTAACAAGATTGAGACTGAGGTTCACTGACATGAAGAACCGTAGAACATAAGAACCAAACATGGAGAACATTTTATAAACAGAAATGAATAACGTGGTGTTATATCATCTTTAAATTAATAAGTTTCATGCCTACATCTGAAACTTGTGTAACATGTGAACCTTTTCTGCCTACGTGTGCATGTGCACGTGCACGTACCTGATGTCTCCGGCTGCGATGAACACCGGCTCTTTGCTTTCCAGACTTGTGATACTGTCGACTGAAAACTGACTGATGTTGTCACTGCTGCTGGTCTGAGCCTCGGCCTGCAACACACACACACGCACGCACACACGCACACGCACACGCGCTGTTGGTTCAAACTCTTTGTAAAGAATTAGAAAGCTGAATCTGTGACGTCACTCCTCTCTCACCTCCACCTGCAGCTGTCCGATGTCGTCGGTCGCCCACGCCTCGTCATCGTTGTCGTAGTTCGGGACGGTGGAGAAGCTTCCTGCTCGGTGCTCTGACGTCATCCCGCTGCTGTTAGCGTTAGCAACCACGCTGCCACCACAGTCCAGGTTCTCTGCAGAACGAGCCGTGTGGATCCTCGTCTCCGGGATCCGAACAGGAACAGGAGACGTCTCGAAGCTCTCGCACTCCAGAACCTCCACGTAGATGATGTATGGCGCCTGCGCGGGACGGAGAGAAGATACAACGACCTGCTTTAGTTTTATTTCTAACCAGCAATGTCATATTACAACCGTACCTGAACAAACTAACAGTCTACAGACTAGTGGGATTATTAGTGTGTGTGTGGTTGGGGTGGGGTCACCTTGTCTTTGGAGTTGAGCACCACGGCCTGTGTGTGGGGAATGCGGCAGACATGGTGCTGGTGCTCGGCGGTGGGCAGCCAGACTCGCGCCGGCAGCTTGTGGTTGAGCAGCAGCAGCTCTGAGATCAGCCGTTGAGTCTTCTGCTCTTTGGTCGGCAGCGTCGCCAAACGCTTCCCGATGCAGAGCAGAGACTTGACGAACTCCCGCTGAGGACGCAGACGCTCCGGCTGAAGACACAGAGACAGAAACACCTCAGAGCAGCTTTACCTAAAATCATTCATTCATTCATTCATCAAGAAGAAATATCATCATTTCATATTAGAGCTGGAACAGGCTGAAACATAATATATTTGACAATGTTATACATTAAGGATTATTGTTTGATCACATTAAAGTCATTTTAATACTGAAAACATGAATAAACTGCAGTGTATCCGTGTGTCCACCAGGGGGCAGCTCATAGTTCAGTTCATCAGTATCAAGAGAAAAAAAAAACAATAAAAACACAACAAGTAAAATGTTAAAGTTAAAAAAAGACGTTTGTCAAACACAAGGAGAAACTAAACTAAATCTTCTTTTAACCAATATTTTTCACATTTGGTGTCTCCACTCTTCCCTCTAGAGTATATAAACCTGCTAACAGCATGCAGACGGCTGGAAGCAGCAGGATGCTGCATTAACGTGATTACACAGAGGGAACGTAAACGTTTTTCATAAGGTCAGACAGGGTTCACGCCGCCTGCAGCAGCATCACAGGGTTTAAATCCTCCTCCTGAGGGGGGTCCCGGGTTCAGCTCCGCCGGCCAGACGCATGGAAACATTTCAGAGGAGTTTTAGGAGGAAATCAAAGGCAGGAGGAGAGTTACTGATGTTTATATGACCCAAAATATGAAGCAGCGCAGGAATCCCTCAAAAACACAGAAATGAGACAACAAAGAGATTCACAGCAAGAATGTCATCCTTTCAACATCACTGAGAAATGTGTCTCACATGTATAAAATGTAGGAAAAAGGATCATTCATTCATTCATTCATTCATTCATTCATTCATCATCTTCTGATGCTGTGAAAATGCATCCGATGTCGGCACAAAAACTACAAGACTGGTAAAAACAGGAAAGGAAGAATAAAGCTAAAGGTTCTGCTCCTCACCTCCTCATGGACCGTCTCAACCTTCGGGTTACTCCCCGTCCGTCGGAGGCTGGCGCTGGGTCCACTGCTCGCCATGGTGGCGTCCGATTTAGATCTCTGGTGGGTCCTCCTAGATGGGGAAACAAACACCTCGGCATCCCCCAGGACGGGACTGTCTGGGGCGATACTGGTCAAGGAGGAGGGGGGAGGGGGCTCCACGTTGCTGCTGTTGTGTCTCTGGTGACAGCGGCGGTGGGACGGCGAGGACATCGGGCTCTCAGTGACAGACGCTGAAACTGCTCGCAGAGTGTTTGTGTTGGAGGAAGCGCCGGTGAGTTTGAGTTCGTCAAACAGAATGAGTTTGCGGAGTTTGGTGCCTCTGGAGTGATGCTGGGTGGAGATGTGCATGTCGGACGAGTAGGCACCCAACAACCAGGCGGACAGCAGGGAGAAGGTTATACTGCCTCTGCAACGGTGGATCTGAAAGACACAAAAACTTGAATCACATGTCAGCTTCAGCTCAGGTAACCTAACCTAACATTAGATAGCCAATCAGCCAGCAGCATAATTCAGGTAAGATGTTGATGTCATGAGTCATAGTGGCAGGTTTAGCCAGTACATCCTCATCCTACGGGACTCCTTTGATGTGTTTAAGGTCTAAGGTCAGAGGGTGTCACTCCCTGTACAGATTGTAAAGCCCTCTGAGACAAATGTATTTTGGGCTATATAAATAAAATTTGATTTGAATTTGATGTGTTTGCAGGCCAGCTGGGATCTATAATCCCTGTTCACTGCTCCATGGTTGCCTCCTAGTTAGATGATCTTTAGTTAACCTTCAGAAACCCGTGGGTCCTAAGCTGATGTCAAAGCTCTGGTAAAGACACTGGTATCATATGAAACTAGCCATACATTGGTATCAAACCATGCCATGCTAGCTTGTTGGGAGGGTTGTAAAGGGAACAACTTCAAAAGGCCCCCTTGACTTCTCACCTTAAGACAGTGCTTCTCAATTATTTTCTGTTACGCCCCCCCGAGCAAGAAGAAAACTATTCTCATGTTGTCTCTTGAGGGTTTGTTTACTGCACTTCACATCGCCTGCTCGGTGCAAAAAAACTTGAAACTTGACCTCACTCTATAAATTTACACATTGTTATAATCTGGGATAATCACAGCCTCATGAAAATGGTTGCAGTATATCATAACCCCAGTATCGTGAAGCATATCACCAGCCAATTAATACTTCACAGAGATGCATTCATGAGTTCACCGAAACTTCAGGCTCTGTCCATGAAAACCACAAACAGAACCGTACGGGACCCGCTGGAACATACTTGGCTACACCAGGACACCTGAGCACCCTGTACTTCACATGGTTTAAATACAAACTCATTCATATAGATCAGTGATGAAATTACTATTTCACATTAAGAAACAGACAGAAATTAATTAATTCTGTTGAGCGCAGCAGGTGTGTGACTCACCAGGTATGGTCTGATGGCGTCTCCCACCTCGGTGTCCATGTGCACGTACATGTTGAGCAGCTGTGGCAGATAGCAGTCCACCTCGCTGTCGGGGAAACTGAAGAGGCGGTTCCCGATGTATGCCTGCACACCGGGCTCTTTCGACTTGTACAGGTAGGAGATTGCCATGGAAACATCAAATAGCTTGGACTCGAACAGGCGCAGCAGCCAAGACTGTTTTGATGATGAAGAAGGCATTGAAGAAGCTTCTGAGCAGGCTGAGGGAGATGGACCTTGATGGGAAACACCACCTTGTTTTCGTCCCTCCTTCCCATCACTCCCCTCCTCTTCCTCCTCATCTTCCTCTTTGATGGAGCTGGTGTCTGGGCTGATGTGGCACTGTGGACCGGAGAGCTCTGATGAGTCTGTGCAGTGTTGTTGTTGTGTGTTGTCCAGTTGTTGCTGTTCAGGCACTTCCCTGTTCTGCAGCTTCACCTTCAGAAGAACTTCCTGGCAAGCCTTCAGAGCTACTTCAGGGTTGATCACTGGAAGCAGAAAACAAGATGTCAGAAAATGTCCTGGTGGTGCCCTCTAAAGATTTCACTGTTTATTACATCACATAATACTACCGTATTTTCCGGACTATAGAGCGCACCTAAATATAAGCCGCACCCACTGAAATTTGATTGAAATATATATTTAGTCACATATAAGCAGCCGATATCCAGGCTGAGAAATAAGTTATTTAGACAGAAAGATTTTGTACCATAAGTGTTTATTCATATACCTGAACTGATTGTTTCTGATCAGTGCCGCAATAAAAGTGCTGATAAACAAACAGAAAAGTCATTGATGGTTTTATTCATCTTTCTCCTGCGTACTGAAACCATTAAACACCAAATCACTGTCACCTTTTCCTCCTGCACACTGTTAAAGTGCAACTGTGCAACTGTTAAAGTCACTTCATTCTCTCATGCACTGAAGCCACACGTCACTATTTATCTTCCTCCTGAGCATTTAAAACTAATGAACACCAAACCACTGTCACTTCATTTCTTCTGTGTACTGAAGCCACTGAAGTCGTCCTCTTCAGTGTCGGAGTTGAACAGCTTCAGATAATCTTCATCACATATCGTCTCATCATAGATTCATTAACATCAAGCTGACGTGCAGCCGCTCTGTTTCCTTCACGGATAACCAGATCGATGGCGTTCAACTTAAAAGCTGCATCATAGGAATTTCTTTGTGGGTTTTTTATTTTAAAGGGGGTGAGGGTGTAATAATATTATATACCCCCTGTGGCTGAAAATGAATAGAAAAGCTGCATCTCTGTGTAAGCCGCGTGGTTCAAAGTATGGGAAAAAAGTAGCGGCTTATAGTCCGGAAAATACGTTAATAATAGTATTATTAGTACTACCAACCGTCCGGGGATTTCTAAATGCAAAGTAGCAGCTCGAATGGTGGCGAGAGAAATTGGAGATAAAGTGAATCATAAACACTTGTTATTCTTTGCTTGTAGTCATGTTTGTTGATTTGTGCTGTATGTCACTTGCATTGTTACTAAATGTAATCTAATAAATAAGTGTGATGACTTGCTGAAGCGACCCTGCGCTGTCTTGTTACCTTGATCAACACCCAGGTCCATCTCCATGGCGTCCTCTGAGATGACGTCCAGCAGGGGGCTGGGTCCTCGAGGGTCACCGCTGCTCGACATGCCACTGCTGCCGATGCCCTCGCTGGCGCTACTGCTGCCGAGGCTGCCGGTGCTGCCGATGCTCTCACTGGGGCTGGAGCTGCGGGGGCTGGCGCTGGGGGAGGATGGCTGCTCATCATAGAGGGGTGGGGGAAGCTGCAGCTTGGGGCGGGGGTGGTGGTGGTGGGCAGGGCAGTCAGAGGAGCTCTCAGAACAAGAGGAAGAGGAGGATGAAGAAGAGGCACTGGAAGGGGAGGAGGGGCAGGAGAAGGTGGTGGGTGAGGAGGATGAAGCCACGGGAGGGGGCGGGTGGGAGGGGCTAAGGTGAAGTGGCCGCAGAGCCGGGGGCAAGGACACCTCGGCGTCGACCATGTTGAAGGAGCCTACACAGAGAGAGAAAACAACTTTATATCCAGATATTTTTATGTTTCAACAGTGTCTGAAAACATCTGACAATCTTAACTTCCGGAAACTATTTTGTTGCCAGTTTCTGTTAGTTTAGCACCTCCTGCTGGTCATTTGACATACTGACTGCAGACTAATGTAACTTCCTGGTGCAGCCATATTGCAGTGCTACTTTATTTTTTATAATTATTATAGATGTTTTAAGGCTGTAAAACCCCTCACTACACACTTTATACACTTTTCTCAGACAGGCAAAAAAAAACCTGCGAGGCCGGAAAAGGTGAACTGCGTTATAGCGAGAGACCACTCTGCTTTTTGTAGTTTTCTGTTGTCGCTGTCGGATGTTAAACAGCTTCAGGCTGATCAACACATCTGAGTGATGACGGAGGATTTATCTTTTATGTGCTTTGGAAACTAATGTTCAGTTGGTTTGGAAACATGAGTCGTGTTTGCATAGTCATGTGACTCCCACCCACACTTCAGGCTTTGT
Source organism: Pampus argenteus (assembly GCA_036937835.1). Lineage (NCBI taxonomy): Eukaryota > Metazoa > Chordata > Actinopteri > Scombriformes > Stromateidae > Pampus > Pampus argenteus. The sequence goes on from CM072879.1 coordinate 20,353,906, forward strand.
GTGTGTGTGTGTGTTTTATGTAATGTCCTGCATGCCCACCAACATATCATCACAGATGAACAGGAAGTGAATTATATCTGATGCATCAAAACAAACATTTTATATCTAATTCATTCTCAGTGTTTGTGTGCCAAAGTTTTAAATTCACTTGGATAAGTTGAATACTGGATCACGATTGGCTCCAAACCAGCTGTGATGTCATAAATCCTGCAGGTACGTCCAGGCGCCATAAATGATGAAAACCTGTAAACACACACACGCAACACGCGAATCTGACGACACGAAACGTTTGTCCGGGTTGATCAACTGCACCACGACCTCATGATAACATCATCACATGTTGAGCATGATGTCGTTGTGTGTGTCTGCGTGACGGTTTCCAGATGTGAGCTCTCTCACACACACACACATCTTCAGTGTTGTTGCTATAGAAACGGTGTGTGTGTCATCATATTTTGTTGTTTTTATCTGTTCAGCTGTTTGCCACTCTACAGAAGCGTGTCTTCTGTCCTTCAGCTGCATGTTGTTTCTCTGAGCTCAGCTTGTTTGTTGTTTACATGTTGTATTGTATCTTTATCACTGTCCAACATGTTTACAAGTGTGACCACGTCTGAACAGGGTTGGACTCTGAAGCCACGTCAATGTTGACCTTTGACCTGCTGATTTGTCGTCATGTTGCAGGTCATGTTTACCAGGTTACTCAGAGATGACACTGAATCATTAATAGATTAATATTGTACAGGCCGACGTTCACACATTTAAAGAGAAAAATCTCACGAATCAATTAAAAACTGAAACCGGTCAATCGTCAATAAGAAGCTCATATCAGTGTGTGCGTGTGTGTGTGTGTGTGCGTCATCATCACCTGTATAGAACTTTGAATCTCACCAACATATACAGATTGACTTTCATTTCCATCCTGGGTTTCCATGGAAACGATGTCACCTGATTTACAGGAAGTTTGACTTTTACAGTTGATTTGTTTCGGTACAAAGAGGAAGTGAAGAGGCTTCTGAATAAATATTTGTATTTTCAACAGTTTGATAAAAAGCATGTTTTTACTGCACTGCAAAATGATCAGAGCTTAAATTGTCAATACAATGAAATACTGAACAGTCTGAGCTCCAGCAATGCATTCTGGGTATTTTAACTATGTTGATAATCCATTAATCATTTTAACTGGTTTCTTTTGTTCTCTGTGACAGTAAACTAAATATCTGTGTTGTGGACAAAACAAGACTATGAGAACTGAAACACTGCCAGTGTCAGTCAGACAGGATCTTTTACTTCTGACTAACTTCAAGTGAGCTAAACATAAATCTGGGAAGTATTTAGTATTTCTTCACCTGAGTTTTGCACCATTACTTCAACAAAATGTGTAAAATCCCCCTGAATGTCCCCAAAAGGTTTATGTCCTGCAGCTGTCAGCAAATACTTTAGTATTTTTACTAGAGATTCTGATTTAGATCGTCCCGTATGTACATATAGGAGTATTACAGGCCAACTGTAGGACACAAAATACACATTAAGTACTCAGATCCTTTACTTAAGTAGAAGTACCAATACAACAAAGGCAAAATACTCCATTACATGTAAAGGTCCTGCATGAAAAACTTTTTTACTGCAGTAACAGTACATAAGTACTGTGATCTCGATGTAGTTAAAGTACTGCAGTAACAGTACATAAGTACTGTGATCTTGATGTAGTTAAAGTACTGCAGTATCAGTAGTAACTGATATATTATTATATATGACATCATTATATTATTAATACTGAAGCATCAGTGTTAGAGCAGCATGTTACTGTTGTAGCTGCTGGAGGTGGAGCTAGTTTCAACTACTTTATATACAGTTAGATAGTTTAGTCCAGTGGTTCCCAACCTAGGGGTCGGGGCCCTCCAAAGGGTCACCAGATAAATCTGAGGGGTCGTGAGATGATTAATGGGAGAGGAAAGAAGAAGAAACAAAGTTCTGATACACAAATCTGTTTTCAGCTTTTGGACTTTTTCTCTAATTTTTGATTTTTGCTGAAATATTGGATCATTTGAACATTTATTGAAATGAAACCATGTGAGAAGTTTAGAGGTAAAAATCACTATTTGGTGGAGCTGTTAACAACTCATAGACATCTGAAATGTGACCCGACTACACACTGCTTTTAGTAAGACGTCAAAAGACTAAAAGGTTGAAACCACTGGTTTCATCTTTAACAATGTGTTGGATTTTAAAAGCTTCTTATATTATCCATTGAGTCAAATCTGCATCTGAACAGTAACTAAAGCTGTCAGATAAATGTAGTGGAGTAGAAAGTACTAGATTTACCTCTGACATGTAGTAGAGGGAAGTATGAAGTAGTATCACATGGAAATACTCAAGTAAATTACAAGTACCTCAAATCTGTACTAAAGAACATTTACCTGAGTAAATGTACTCAGTTACTTTCCAGTGATTGCAGTTAAATTAGAAACAAATGAGATAAACAGTAAAATGTCCAGAAGCAACTCATATATTCATAAAATACTTAAAATACTCCGAGCTGAAAGTATGCAGTTTAAAACCTGATCAGAGTCAGACTGAGTAAATACATCAAGTAGAAAACAGAGTATTTCTGAAGTATCCAGACAGCAGCAGAGCCGCTCCCTCCTGATGAAAACAACCCGGAGGAAGGAGGAGGAGAGCCGGGCAGCAGGAGGCCCGCAGCCCGGAGCTCAACATCGGATCACCGAACAAGTCAGACGGTCACCGGTGAGTTGAACCGAGAAAAACCCAGTAAACTACACAGAAAGACTAAAGTTAAACGACAGAACCAACAGAGGAGGAGCAGGAGACCTACCGGTGACTGGTGCGGCTTCCCTCCGGTTTAAACGTCGGCGTTTAATCCACTTTTTGTCCCGGGAGTTTCCGCGTTGGATCCCGGGTTTTCGTCCAACCCTCGGTGCTGGTTTTCAGGCTGTGAAAATGCCCATCTATCCGGGGTTTGTGGCCTGGCTCGGCTCGGCCTGCTTTAAAGCAGCAGTGACGCAACATCCGTCAAGTCAGCAGCAGACCGACAGGACTACACTTCCGGTACACACAACAACGATGACGTCATACACAATAATTAATCTATTTGTATTGATATGTTTCAGATGTCTTTCTGTTACAATTAATCACGAGTATATGTTTATCTTGCTGCTGATTGGGTCAAAGAAACATGTTCTTATAATAATTTAATTCGATTAACAAGGAACATGATCAACAGATGGGTCAATAACTAGCTGCAGCCCTAAAAGGTAACATGAAGCTGAGGATGAGCAGTTTGTACCTTTAAATATAACTATATTTTTATATTTGCATTAGCAGGAGGACGATAGCTTTATCTTCCTCCTGCTAATGTGAAGGTACGCAGAAGGCCAGGTGGAGCATCATCTCCAGCATGTACCTGCTGTCAACATGGTGGAGCCACTATGATGGTTTGAGGATGTTGAGTGCTGCTGGTGTTGGTCACCTCCCCGTCTGTTTCAACAAGGCCCCTTGTCACACATCCAGAGAACGTCTGTGGTGGATTATCAAAAGGTCTGTTTCAAAGCGTAAACCAAATAATTTAGAAGAATTATATAAGAAGAATGAGACATGACACTCAACAGTGTGAAAGGCGTGTCGATTGACTCATGAGATCAGGTCCTTTGGTTAATGACTCGCTCCACCATCCAGCGACTGCAGGGTCTTAGAGGACAGATGATAAACCACGTTTATTCTTCTTTATCAGCCACATCCTGTCAAATGTTTTGTTTTTATAATCTTTATAGGATAATCATGAAACAGCCACAAGAGGATTGCTTGATTGTTTGTAAATAAAGGCATTAAAATTACTTTGATTTTTCCAGTGTGATTTATCATAATTTACAATTAACCTCAAGAAAGAAACACTGTTTTCTCTGTTTTTTAAATCTTGTATTAATGTCCATCTGTGACTCAGTTTGGTGCCATGTAGTCAAGCTGTAATAAAACCCATCTTAACGTTTGATCATGAGACGGGAGGTGCCCAGGTGTGAGGCCACATGGCTCCTATGTGCTGGTCAGTCGGCCTCATTAGAGGTCCGGGTCTCTTTTGTTTGCTAGATGAGGTCAAAACTTTTGTTTGTGTTTCATCAGTTCTTCCAGATGCAGCCTCACTGAATAAGACGGCTGCTTGGTTTCACTTCCTGCTCCACTTCACAACTAACTGTTTTCTTTTGTTGTTTGGAGGTCAGTGCTCCGCCCTCTTCAGACTCTCCTTTGGGCGTGTCTCTGTGTGATTTATGTGTATTTACCACTGCTAATTAGGAACACACTTTCCATTTACAAGGACTTCAGGATTCAGCATTATGAGAACATATCAATCCGTTGTAGATGTTTTTCTCAAGAACAAATTTAGGCCCCCTTACTTATATTATTATATGATATTATTTTGCATTATGTAATTACCTTCTTTACAGCTTTTATTTTGAGGATGATTTCATCAGTCCTGGTGTTTATTCAGTCAGCTTGACAGAGCAGCTGTTTTTTTGTTCTGTTTCCATTTGGACCAAAACATTCAGTCTGTCTACTCTGAACAAACCGGAGACGAAAAGAGAAATGAAAATAATGTTAGAGAAAAGTAACAAAGAGAAAGGAAAAGAAAGTAAAAAAATAAATACAGGACAGAAAGAGAAAGTAAAAATGCGAGTACTTCCAGTTAAGCAGCAGAGTGTTTTTCTGCCAGTGAACGTCACGTCTTTTATTCCAGTTGGTCAGCGTAGGAAAATAGATTCACATCAGTGGTCTGGCTACTCTCCTCCGCCTCCTTTCTCTTTCGCTTCAGAACAAACAAACAAACAAACAAACAAACAAAGAGGCTCCAGAAAACAAAGCAGGTCAGGATTAAAAGCTCACACAGATAACATAAAGGTGCATTTCACTGATTATTGTGATTTCCAAACTGAAGGCCAAACAGGTGCATTTTTGTTGGGCTGATGTCAATTTCCCACCTTCAATATTCCACTTTTATCATATAAAGAATAAAGTGCAAAAATAAACACAAAAACCAGCAAGTTACAGGAAAAGAAAAACAAACATTTTCTCCAAACTTTTAAAGTTAATAAAATAAAAAAACAGACAAACATTCACAGGAAAACCATGCAGGAAGACGGTAGCGTCTTCCATAAAGCAAAGATATTTTAAACAGATCTTCATAACAACAATAATAATAATAAAATCTGCACATCAACAAGCTGCACAACCGTATGAAACAGCAAAACATCAACAAGAACAAATAAAAGATAAATTAACAATAAGCATTTTATAGTCTTAGTAAAAATATTGATGGCAAAAACAACTTGATTATGATTCTCTTTTTTGCACAGAAAGAACAGAAAATGGCAGCATGAAGCTTTAAATGTTGCTGTGTAATGTGAGAACCGCTCAGCATTGAGCACCTCTGAAGTGGCTTGATGGGAGGACTTCATTACCCAGAGTTCAGAGCAGCGAAGGCTTCACTCAGGGTGAAATATATGAACACTTCCCTTTAAAATAGACACAAATTCACATTTTCTTGAATGTTTAGGATTTCAAATGTCTTAAAATAATCTGGAAACAGGAGAATTAAATCCTGTAAACTCCTGAGCGGGTTTCTGACAAGCAAATAGAGCTACTTTCATTTTAAACTATGAGTTACTTGTCATCATCTTCATCATAATCACCACCATCATCATCACAGTAACTGTAGTGTTTAACCAGGATCAGCTCAGTCGTACAAATGTCACCTGAACCTTCGATTCACCTTCAATTAACTCGAGATTAATTTCCTTTGTTTTGCAGTAATAACAATTTAAACAAAAGTGGTTTTGTTGTGCTTATCTTCTGATTGGAGGTGAGTTCAGGTATTTTAAACTCTTTTGTGTTGTTCAGCGGTCACATGACAGTGATCACAGTCTCATGAATGAAGCTGTGAACAGAAAATACGTTGAAGTTAAAAGTGTTGCATGTCACACTTTTAAACATCACACAGATCCAGTACAGGAAGTGTCATCAGAGGACATTGTGTTATTGAGTCTGATCCTTTAAAGGTCAACACACCACTACCCGAATCACAATCCTTTTATCTTTGATTATCTGACCCGTTTCTGGTTTTGTTTTTTTGAGCAACACGGCTCCACAGTGAAAAGATTCCTGCGACCACCTACACCTTCAAACTCAGGTTCCTCCTGCAAGGCCAAATAGGACAAACTGTGATGGTGTTTTAGTGTCTTCACTGACTTCACTGACTTTCTCACACATTCAGTCCAGTTAAAAGGCCAAACGAAGCCAAACTGGGGCTTTGTTCCATCACTTGCACTAAACCATTTCTCAAACTCCTTTTAGAGTTTACCTTTACGATTTTTTCAGATCTTCCCAATATGTCTGCAGATAACTCCACTGCTCATCTTTCAGACTCTTTTCAAACATGAACACAGTTTTTGAAGGAAACTCTACAACATATTTTCAGTCTGACCAGTTAAAGAACCAAACTGGGGTTTCATGCCATTTGCGACCTCCCTCGAACCTTTTCTCAAACTCCTTCTGAATGCAGATTATAAAAAGCTGCTGACCTTTAAGTCCTTTCCAAACTCTCCAGTTAAACTAGTTAGTGGAGCAAACTAGTCCAAACTTGGACGTTTCCTCTTTTTAGATCTGTTCACATCCTTCCATGTCCAGATCTTTTATTTCGTGTTTCCAGTTTGCCCAGTTTAGCCCAGCAGGTCCTTTGCTGCTTTGTCCCCTCAGGTTTCACTCTGAACCTTTCAGCTCGACTACAGTTTCACAACAAGACAGTAAAAGCAACATTTCACTTTGACATCTGGCCTAAGATACACACTGCTCCTCATTAGACCTCAGACCAATGGACTACCTCATTGTAATAATTTAACAGGTTTTAGGATGCACCTCTGCTTTTGCCCTCAGACTAATCGTATAAATGAGTTTGTCTGATTGACCAGTTCGTTTAGAGACATCACTCATCAAGTGAAATGTTGCTTTTAACGGGCCGTCCAATTTAAATCTCTTCAATTTGCTCCAGTTACGGCAACTTTAATATACGAGAATGTATTTTATCTTTATTCATACTGCTAAACTCTCCACTGAACAATTCAAATTAGGATTATTATTCTGACCAGATTCTTGAGATAAAAAAATAAAGCCTGGTCTGTAGCGGAGCGCCAGCATAAAGCAGAAGGTTACATCACTTATAAATACTTTTTGATGTATTTTCTCAATGAATATTAATATTATAACATTTCTCTTGTTTTAACATTTAAACAGTGCAACTTTTCATTTGTTTCAGTTCTGAAAAGGGCCGAGGCTCAGCAGTTAAAGGGAGGCTGAGACATTTTAGTCAAGGAGATTTTACATATTGACACCTCAAGTTAGTGATAAAAAATGACATATGAGCATAATTAGTGCTCATTTTTATCATAAATATTGGGTTGTGTGTGCTAACACTCACTTACCCATCATGCAACGAGAATGATTTTAACAGTCAAAAAATGTCACAGTGTCACTTTAACAGACCCAAAGCGCTCGTTGTCACAGGACGGAGGGAAACAAGAACACACACTCAAAACACACTCGGCTCACTTTGCGCCTGTCAACATGTTTCTTCTAAGATACATCATAGGACAGAAAACATTGAGGGCCGACGGCAGCAGCCCCGCGGCTTGTAGCACCAACGATGAAGAACAGGCCCCCACTCGGAGCGAGAAACAGTTTGGCAGAAGTGAAGAACAAACATCAGCAATGTGACATTTCCATGACGACAGGAGGAGGAGGAGAACAGAAAACGCATTGGCAACAATTTTGATAACTGTGCATTTTTCAGCTAAAACACCTTAAAACAATCTGTAATTACAGCTTCTCATATTTTAAACATTTTATACACACTTAATATGATAACAATTAATCAGTGCATTGATCGACAATTTCTTTTTAAGTCTTAGCTGTAAAATAGGAAACGTTTGGCGATAAAAAGGTTTTCTCTAGTTTACTTGACTCTTATATACAAATATAAATAACAAAATCAAAAGAGAGACAGCAGGACTGTTGAAGTCTTTAAAAGATACACATTGTTATGAGTCTTTATTCCACCTGCTGGTATAAGATGAGGTTTCATCATCTATTACTGTAATAGTATTTTGATAGATTAATTGTTTAGTCTAAAGCCCACAGTAATCTCTCCAAGTGTCTTGTTTTGTCTGACCAACCCAGAGATATTCACTTTACTGATATAAAAACACTTGAGAAACAGAACATAGATTTAAATCAGTGTCCATTACAGAGGAAATGCTTTAATGTAAAGATGATCGGTTCATCCAGGTGAACATACACGTCACAGGGATGACATTTGATATTAAACTATAAGACGTTTGGGAACATTTTCTTTTTGAGAAGTAGTTCAAGAAACTAGCTACCAAAAGTAAATGTTTAATTGTGGCTTTCATAACAAGCTTTTTGTCTTGTGTTTAGAGATTGGGGCTATATTCAGTTCATTAGAGCTTTTCAAACCTTTGTCTACATGTTTTTCCTGCTGCACAGAAATGAAAAAGTTTAAATTAGAGCTGAAGTTTCACTTGAAGAAGAGGAGAGACTGGAAAGTCCTACAGTCAGAAGCAGAAAACCCCTCTGAGCCGACATGGTTCTGTCACATTGCTGATTTCGACAGTGCTTCAGTGATCAGGAAGAGGTCCAAGTGTTAGTGCAAAGGGTGCATGGCAACATATAACATCAGCTAAGCTAGCAGGCTAATCTTAAGTGCTACAGAAGCTTTTCTGCAAAAATCCCCCATGAATACATTGTTAGTTTACTGCATTTTAACATGTTTATAGCGCTTGGTGGTGGGTAACATTGTGCTTTGCTCTTTGTGCCTGAGCTGACACCATTTTATTTATCAGGAAAGGACACATTTCAAACAGTTCTCTCCCTATTTCTGTGAGCGGCTTCACCTTGAAGGCGATTTGAACTGCTGGGCATCACAAGTGATCGTAGCTTCACTGGTGTGTGAGCCCTGTTTGGGGAGATGGGGGTGTTATGTGACCAAATAAGTGCTAATATACCATATGTCTCAAGTTTGTTCTTTCTTGTAATTCTTTAAATTACAGTTAATGACCTGACATGAGGTGTTTCTCTGCAACTTTGTTAATTAATTGTTTTTATTTATTTTATTTTTTTTAAATGATGCAATATCGCTGTTGGCCAGCAAGTGTTTCTGCTATATGACCTGAAATAATAAATAAATGTGAAAATATCTCTAATTTAATACGAAAAAAGGCTCATATTACGCAATATTTTTGGGTGATGGGTCTTTTTTGAAATTCTCTCTCTCTCTCTCTCACACACACACACACACACACACACAGAACAATCAGAAATATCTACTAACAAACACTGATAAAAACACAACAAACAGAGCAGAGCTGAAGCTTCAATTCACATTCAATCCAAAACTGAAACTGTTCCTCCTGCTGCACTTTTTCTCTGCCTCTCTACGTCTCTTTTGTCTTTTTGTTGAGTTACTAAATTTGTCAAGGCTTGTAAATAATCTATTGTTATTGCCACTGATCCAGACATTTGCAGCGCTCATACAACAGGTGAAATTCAAATTTTTCCTGAACTGGACTGAAGGTAGATTGAGGCAGAGCTCTGCTTCAAGAGGTTATTTTTTCATATTTAGCACAAAGAACCTTTACAAGGCTCTGACCCGTAGTACCTACTGTATCTATCGACTTCAGGCTGATTCAATACATGTCTCCTTTCCTTCTTCCTTCATCCTTTATGTCAAGTCTCTTTTATCTGTTTGTTTTCTGATGTGCGTTAATCAGCGGAGGCGACACAGCGGATGAGCAAACCTCAGCGCAGACAGTGAGAAGTCTGGGGGTGAAGGATACAAGGAAACGAGGATGGAGGAAAGGAAGGAAGATAGGAAGTGTTATTTCTGGTTTCAGCAAGAGGACACATGCAGGATTCTAACCAGTCTGTTTACAAGTGCAATGGGAGCCGATGGAAGGACAGCATGTCAAGTTTTGGCTTCATTTATCCTCCTCGATTGGTTCTCTACTGGTGCCAATCTGGGATTTCCACCAATAAGGGAGAGGAGCAGTCAGGGGACAGGGCTTTGTTGCAGGTGAGGTAAAAGCTGAGTGAGGGCTGATAAAAAAGACGAGGAGGAAGAAGAGTGATGAGCTAACGTCCCTCTTTCTTTGAGTAGGAGCTGATGTCAGCCTCCTCCTCCTCAGATTTCACCGCTGTGACAGAGGAGGCGGCAGAAGCAGAAGAGGACGGCAGCAGGTTGACGTGTGGCTCCACCGGCGTCAGTGTTATCTCCACCTCCCCCTGCTCCTCGTGAAGCGTTGGCAGAGGAAGAGAAGGATGGAGGTGAGCTGCAGGTAGAGGACCACTGCTGCTGATGTTATTGCTCGGTCTAGGAGCTTTCTGGATAACCTCAACCATCGGTGTCCGCCCCGCCGCCAGCTCCCAGCTGGGGTTCCCTGGACTCTGAAACAGCAGCGGAGCCCCGCTGGGTTGGCACTGCACCACCACCCCGCGGTGCTCCACTAGCCGGTGACCTGCTTCTGAGACCGCCGGCAGCTGACTCAGAACCAGCCCCGGCTGCTCCTGGATGACCAGCTCCAGCATCGGCTGCGACGCTGACGAAGCAGAGGAGGCTTTCTGGATGACGCCGCCGGTCAAGGAGGTGATGATGGGGGGATGGGAGGGAGGAGTGGGAGGTGGAGGCTGGGGAGAAAGAGCAGCAGTTGGAGTAGGCAGAGTGTCTTCTGGGCGAGGTTTTCTTGGTCTGCCACGTTTCCGTTTCACCGGAGGAGTGTTGGTGGCGGAGCTACTGAGCGTGCCTAGTCCGCCAGACGCCACCACCTCCAGCGGCCGCTTGCTGGCGTTCCCACGAGCTTTCTGGACTACAGATGTGGGCGCTGCAGGAGCGTGCTGCTGCTGAGGAGGAGGAGGAGGAAGCTGTGGTGGCGGAGTGACCTTCTCCCTCTCATACGACAGACAGCCAGGAGGCAGAATCATCAACGGGACTGGCCCACCCTGCTGCTGGGGCAGTGTTGCCATGGCGATGACCTTCACCCCACCACCACTAGCAGCAGCGGCTGCGGCTGGGCCTCCGGGTCCTGACGCCCCCCCGACCCCTGAGGCATCTTTGGGTGCCAGCGAGGGCGGAGAGGAGCGAACCGAGAGCGTTTTATCAGGGATGGAGCTGCGAGGGAGAATTCTGGGTAACTGCTTCATGAAGGCCTCCACCTGCGTCACAGTCATTTATATTGATTGATTAGTTTATTGATAACAGTGGAAATAAACACATTACACACTGCAGGTGAATACAGGTGGAGACTAGGGTTGCAGCTAACCTTCTTTTTTATTATTTGATTATTTTCTACATTTATAAATTAGAAAATAGTGAAAAAGCCCAAGATGATGTCCTCAAATGTTCTTTTATCCACCACCCAAAGATATTCAGTTTATTGTCACAGAGGACCTAAGAAACCAGAAAATATCCACATTTAAAAAGCTGGAATCAGAATTACTCAAAATCGTTAACTGTCAAAATTGTTGTCAATTAATTTAATAGTTGGCAGGTAATTAATTAATCAACTAATCATTGCAGCTCTAGTGGAGACCCACCGTAGGACGCAGAGAAGATGAGGAAGAAGAGGAGGGAGGAGGGGGAGTGTCCAAAGAGGAAGGTTTGGCCAATGATGCTGACTTGTCTCGAGATGGCGGCTTCAGTGCAGATGAGGATAAGTTTCCAGGTTTCTTCTAAAGAAGACAGGAAGCAGTGAGCAGCAGAGACAAAGCATCTGTATGTGATCAATGCCTGTATAGAAATCCCTGTGATCACCTTCTGATCAGCAGCGCTGTTGCTCATTGCTTTAGATATGACCGGAGCTTTCTTGATGACCTTGTGTGGTTTGGCTGGACCTCCTGAAGCAGACAGACAACAGATCATTCATTCATTTTGAACAAAGGTTCATCAGTGGCGAAACATGAGGCGCTTCTTGCTGAAACCTCTCTCACAGACCTGCAAGCGCTGCGGAGCTGACCAGCTCAGCCTGGCTGCAGCGAGGGTTGACGATGTGCTCCTGAATCAGGTAGCGAGCGATCTCCACCACCGTGTCAAACGAACGCTTCAGGATCTTCTGTGCCCAATCACAGATCAGCTCGCATGCCGCCTCTGTCACTTCCTGTTTGTACGTCTGGACCAGCTCAGTCAGCTCAGCCTGAGGAGGAAGAGGAATGAAGTCTGAATGAACCAGCAGTCAACAGAGAGATGAAGACATTTCACATTTGTCGAACATTTACGGACAAGATACTTGTCTTGACCTTAATGTAATCAAGCGCTGTTGTACAAATAGCATTGCTATTGATACACATACGACTCATATTCTGTTGAATCTGTGCATGTGTAGCAGTTTACCATGTGAACCATCAACACAAGAAGTTCAGATCTAACTAAAAAAATCTAACTTGAGCATTAAGACCTGTAATGTGAAAGTAGCCTCGAAGTCTACAGCCCTGATAATGTGTGTGTGTGTGTGTGAGGGTACCGGGTCATTCTTCAGGTCCAGGTTAGGCAGCAGAGGCATGTTGAGAACCGTTTTCCTCCTGATGCCGCTGTAACAGTATGTATCAGCCGGGCAGGTTAGGGAATTCAACCAACGTGACTCACAATTCTGCCATGTTTCTATTAGCTGGGTGATCCAATGCATCAAAACAAACACACACACACAACACAAGTGTGCGTTGATCCATGTGACACAATGTGCAAAGGAAGAAGTAGGACATCAGTGTAATAAACACAAAGATGCAGTGCTTGAACTGTTAAGTTCAGTCTGCTGAACTGTTAAAAACACCTACGCTTTCTGTCCATGAAAACCGAGAAGCAGGTATGTCTTCGCTGTCTGTCTAGCAGCTGAAAGGATATTTGGACTGTCCTCTGCCCCCGAGCCGTCGGGCCTTGATGTTGGGGAAAATGTCTCTGATAATCTTCCCAAAGTTGGCGGCGCTCAGCGGACGATGCTGCAGGTTCTCACAGTACCGCCTGAAAACAAAGAGACAGACAGTGAGCGGCTACATGTTCCAAACAAAGAAGACCTGTGTGTGTGTGTGTGTGTTTTCTGACTTGTATGTCTCGTAGACGTCCTGTTTAGGCAGACAGGTGTCTGAATGCTCCTCCAGGTGACTGCGGATCCAGTTACAGGTGTGAAGCTGGTCAGCTGTGTTGAACGAACTGGAATCACCGCTGCTACACACACACACACACACACACACACACACACACAGAGTAAAAGTCAGTATTCCTGTCACACTATAATTAAACTGTGATTAACGGTATTTATCTGATGACGTCGGTGACCTCTTGTCTCCAGAGCTCGGTCCTGAGGGCAGCTGGAGGTACAGGTACAGCTTGTCGTTATCGGAGAAACGCTGAACATCTTGCTGTTAAAGCAGAACAGAGCAGAATGCACCTGAGCATCTGGTAAAGAACATTCTCTCACCTGCAAATGTTGTTTTATATATTACACACTATAAGCTTGACACTCAGTTCTTACCAGGATCTGATCCACTTTGGTCTGAACACCCTTACTGCAACAAACAGAAAACTGAGGTTAACAAGCAGACAGAACCCATTTCCACCAGACGTTCAGGTACTTTGGAACCAGAGGAACTAATCTCAGGAACTAAAACTAGAACTCAAAGTCACTGTTTGTGTTTCCACCTCATCTGAGAAACCAGATTAGACTCATGAGGAATTTAAAAATTAAAAGCAGTATTCACATGTTTCTTGCTATAATCATTCCTCCTGTTCGTACTGACCATTAGAAGATCCTGTCATAATGCACTTAAAATGGAAGTGATGGAGACACAGTCCTCCTCCTGTGCAAACATGTATATGAAGCAGACCTTTTAACAGCCAATATGAACAGGAGGAAAAACTGTGAACTTTAAGTTGTTTCTTTAGAAATGTCATCTTACTGGATGTTGCTCTTGAGTTTCTGCAGCAGCATGCTGGGCTCGGTGTCTCCCTCCCCTGCCTCCAGCCCGCCATCCCCCTGCTGTGGGGTTTCGGGCCGCTGGTCCTCCGACATGTGGACCAACTAACCAGTGCTGAGTACCAACATCTGAGTAGGACATGCAGACAAAACACTTAATCACACAAAGCTGTGAGATGTCACTGAAAGCTCTAGAGAGAGCTTGAGTTGAGATTTCTTTTAGTCAAGATGAACTTGTTACTATTTCCATGATTAGAAACAAGAAATTGAAAGATTAATTGAAATATTGCAAAAATAATCTTCTTTAGTACATACAGTTCATAATGTTTTATCTAACTTTGTTCAAACCCAGTTTCCAGTTATATTAACATACATACGTACATACACATACACACACCCATATATATATATATATATATATATATATATATATATATATATATATATATATATATATGAAATGGTGCAGAAATCAAAATGTGTTGGGCTTGAATATATATGTGAAATATCATACAGAATATATACAGTCAGACTTTACAGTATAGGATGATTTTAAGAAAGATCTAGATCCAAAACTTCAGTAAAAGTACCAATAAATCAATGTAAAATGTTTGTGAGATGATTAATGGGAAATAAGAAAAAACAAAGTTCTGATACACAAATCTGTTTTCAGCTTTTGGACTTTTTCTCTAATCTTTGATTTTTGCTGAAATATTGGATCATTTGAACATTTATTGAAATGAAACCATGTGAGAAGTTTAGAGGTAAAAATCACTATTTGGTGGAGCTGTTAACAACTCATAGACATCTGAAATGTGACCCGACTACACACTGCTTTTAGTAAGACGTCAACAGACTAAAAGGTTGAAACCACTGGTTTCATCTTTAACAATGTGTTGGATTTTAAAAGCTTCTTATATTATCCATTGAGTCAAATCTGCATCTGAACAGTAACTAAAGCTGTCAGATAAATGTAGTGGAGTAGAAAGTACTAGATGTACCTCTGACATGTAGTAGAGTGAAGTATATAGTAGTATCACATGGAAATACTCAAGTAAAGTACCTCGAAACTGTACTTGAATAAATGTACTAATAGGCCGTTTTTAATGAGTCAATTTTAAAAGGTAGATTACTGAATGAATGAATGAATGAATGAATGGTC
Source organism: Pampus argenteus (assembly GCA_036937835.1). Classification (NCBI taxonomy): domain Eukaryota; kingdom Metazoa; phylum Chordata; class Actinopteri; order Scombriformes; family Stromateidae; genus Pampus; species Pampus argenteus. The sequence continues at coordinate 20,369,104 of CM072879.1, forward strand.
ATTGGGTGCATCACAGACGTTTGTTGGTCATTTCTGTCATTAACAGACAGAAGGTCTCTCCCACCTGTCTGTAGCACAACACTGAATATTAACATCTCATTGTTGAGGTCCAGTATCAGCCCGGTTCCGCGCTGACAGCCGACTGTCACGGTGCCGTTAAAGCTTCCTACTAAGTTACTACCGGAGTAGGAGTCATGTTCCTGCGGGGCAGGACACAGCCCGCCACCGGCCGCACTCCTCCACACACCGGCTCGCCTCACCGTGACAGCCGGGCTCCCCGTGTCATGTCTGTCTGTGGTGTTTACAGCGGCCGCAGCGCCGGTAGTCATGTGCCTGCCGTTAACCATCACACTCACACACACTGACCCAGCTGAACATGTTACTACCGAGCTAAAGGCTAGCTAACAGGCACCCTCTGCATTAACCGAAAGAGAGCGACACTCCAACACATTAGCTGATTTTTACAAGCAGATATGAGGAATGTTTAAAAACCACAGAATGTGAGAAAATGGCTTCTCGTGGCAGAGAGTGACATTACTCGTTGACATTTGCCGCGCTGCTTCATGGTTAGCTACACGCTCGCTGCTAACCGTAAGAGGCTTGCTAACTGGCCTAGCTAGCTGCTATCGGATAGCATAAGCTAGCAAGCGCTGAAACAACCATTAAACATGTTTTTACACGCTATTTTTAAATTCAAAATAATTCCCGATAATAGTTAATTAATTCTGTTATTAATGTATGATCCGTTAAGTGAGTCCCAATTGAGTAATTATTTTAAAAAAGAAAAAGAAAGTACCTGAGCCAAGATACAGCAAAAATCCCCTTTGAGATTTTTTTGTGATTGGATGACTTTGTTATGTCTGCCTGACTACAAAGCCAACGTCTATTCTGATTGGTGGGCTGTAACAAATCTACCCAGATACCTAAAGCGAGATGAATTCAATTTGTCGAGCAGAATTATTTTTCTGACACGGATTATTTTTATTGGACGCGTTTTCCTGGTCTGCCCAGTTACAAAACAGATGACTTTATGTGGCGAAATCTGCATAGCAACAGCCGCCTTTTAAGACTTAAGCAAAAGTACTTCTAACATTTCAGTGACTAGTATTAGGTATGTTTATAAATGAAATATAATGCACTTGAGAAGAAAACAATTCAAAATATGATTACATTTCCTGGGTCTTACAATGTAAAAATATACATTTTTGATGTCAGACTAATTAATTGATTATTAACTTGTTGATTTATTTGACTAAATATTGAACACAATTAGACTAAAACAATGATAATTAACAAGATTTTCATTACAACCAGTTTCTGTAAACACAATCAGCCTATATCAGTTCATATCTAAATATTAAAGATTTTTGTTTTAAACACACCAGTAAAAAAACCCTCCAAACTTCAGTCATAGGATGATATTGCTGGGTGCGATTTACTTTGCAGAAATTGTGCAAAGTGAATTAAAGGATTTCAGAGTTACAAATTTGTGTTCAACACAGACAAATAACACGCACATTTTTATTATGCACATTTATTTTCCATTATACAAAAGTAAAACTCAACATCAGAAAAAAAACTAAACTGGGATAGGTAAGTTGCATGTGAGCGACTGAATTTGATGCAGCAGAGAAACAGTTAGGCTTCGCCTGAGTCGCAGCTCATCTTCATTCAAACCCACTGCAGAGAAAAAAAGAAACATTTATCAGGAATATGTGTAGAGCAGAAATATATATCTGTAATGTTTCAGTAACATATACTCTAACATTTCTATCATCTACAGTGGCAACTCACAATCTTTTTAATTGTAATTCTCAAGAGAAAGAAATGTTTAGAGGCAGATCTGGATCTGTATGGATGCGGTTTGATTGACAGTGACTTAACTCAATCCCCCATCTCATTCCCACATTTATACATTGCACAGGAGTTTGTGACATCATGATATTCTTCAAAGTCAGACCCGCCCACATCAAATTAAGAAGACAAAAACTGAAACTCATCTTTGGCTGCTACGTTTCTAAATCTGTTTGTACACTGTTGTTCCATGTGACCATCAACCATCAGCAGTAGTTTTGTTTCTCAGTGTTCAGAGGAAGCTCCTGTGACCTTTGACCCTACCTGACCATATGAGCGATGTCCCAGTTGGTTTCAGAAGACAGAGGACCAATGATTTCCACGCCCTCTTCTGTGACTATGGCAATCTCATGCTACAAAACACACATGGCATAATTGATTAAGAGCAAATTTAACAGCAGATTTAAGCGTACTGTGTAAAAATGGAATAAAACAACAACCAATCACAGAAGCATTATACTAATGCCAAAATGAATGAATGTACAAAAAACCTACTGTTGGAGCCAGACAATGTTTGCCATCTTAATTTATTAATTGAATAAATGTTAACTAAATGAATTGTGAACATGTTCTGGTTTCTTCAGTCTTCTGTAAACTGAATATCTTTGGGTTGTGGACACAAGACATTTGAGGATGTCATCTTGGACTTTGGGAAATACTGATCAACATTTTTTAACATTTTATAGGCCAAACAACTAACCCGCTAGAAGAGAGAAGATGTATCATCTTGTTTTCTTTAAGATGCACAGAATAGTGTCCTGGGTTTGCCTAACAGTATAAACCTAATTGAAAAATAATACACGGGACAATAAGTCCAAACTTATCAATTTATTCAAAACATTTTGTTGTAACACACCACACAAAATAAAAGCCTCCCTACAGCCCTCTGCCCTCCTACACAGAAGAGTTGAATGTCACTCAGTTGTTCCTCACAGTCAAGACGGCAGCAAAGCTAACAAGACTGAGTTTTATTCATCTCGTATTGTGCCCGACTTAGTGGATCATAATATATTGGGTATGGAATTAAAGTCCAGATGCTCTGGTTCAAGGTTAAAGTTAAAGTTGCAGTGAACTCACCCTGTTGTAGGAGCGAGCGTCTCTGTAGTACAGCACTTTGAGGCAGCGCTCCACCAGGTCCCGAGCCTCCTGTTTGGTGAGCTCCACTTTGTTCTCCAACACCTCCCTCATCAGAGGCTAAAACACACACACACACACACACAGAGCATGTGTGTGACATAGACACTGATATGTGCATAGCATGTCATAGCAAACAATATGAATGTCAGCAGATAAACTGATGCTGAGCTGAAAATGTCTTATTTCGGGCTGGTAGCGACACGTGCTGAGGACTTGTGACAATACAAACCTTCAGCAGTGTTTAAAGGACAGATTCACAACTTTTCAAGTGTCTTAAAACAACAGGCAGTCTGTTTTTCAGGCTGATGATTAGGAGGAATGATGGCAGTGAGGAAAACCTTCAGGACACCTGACTGTTGGTCTAACACACACTGGAAACACTGAACCTGTCCCAAAGCGTTAATTTCTCACCTGCGCCAGGTGAGCTCCAAAGCCAGTGGCCACTGTGGGAGCCTCATAGGCCACGCCCAGCTTGTCCACGTAACCAAGGAAACTAGAGAGGGGCAAGATGGCTGACTGGTTAATTCTAGCTCAAACTGTTGTACTTGTTGTATTAATACAGGGGTGCTCACACTTTTTCAGCATGCAAGCTACTTATAAAACGACCAAGTCAAAATGATCTACCTACCCACTACAAAAATGAAAAACATTTATTTTCAAATTGAGGATTCTTTATTTCTACAATGTATGTTGATGTACTTTGCATAACTGCAGCCAATATTGCACAACACAAAATAATTAACTATGTACATTTTTTGTTATCACCTGCTTTCACTCTGATGACTTGCACTGAACTGAGTCTGCCAGGGATGCATAGTCCGGACTAGTGATGCTCCGATCGCCATTTTTTGGGCCGATCACCGATACCGATCACCAAAAAACTTAATCGGCAGCCGATCAATCGGAGCAACACTAGTCTGGACAGTAGCTGCTGACAGCCAGCCTCAAGCACTTCAGTTATGGTGGAGCGGTACTTGGACTTTATGATTTTCATGGACTTAAATTGGAGGTAACTAGCAGACTAACTTGTTAGCTTTGCTGCACTTAGCGCCGTTGTTTGCACATGAGCGGTGACCTAAATGTCAGAAAAATTCAGAAAGCACACAAGACTTTTTTTTAGGGAAATCTCTCCCTAAGAACTGGAACGCCACTCTCTACTTCATCACGTCGGCTGACCGCTATTTTTTTTTAATATCATGCGATCTACCAATACTACCTCAGCGATCGACTGGTAGATCGTGAACGACGTATTGAGCACCCCTGCATTAATATCTTACAACTAGGAGCAGTCTTACATGATGGAACCCTGACAGACAGACAGTAGAAGAAGAGTCAACAGGAAACTAATTATCTCGATTAACCACTTTATCCTTTTGTCAGTGTAATATAATGTCAGAAAATTCTTGTTAGAGTTTCCCTTAGCCTAACTCGATGAATTTAAATACAACCTATATTCAGTAAGGTATTTAAAGACATGCACTGACCCATCATATCAGTGAATGTTTGGGAATTTTTGCTTTTAGTAAGATGATTACAGGAAACAGTTGAGCATTGTCACCTCTCTCCGTTGTAGAAACCTCCGATGACCACGGTGTTCCACAGGGGATTCATCTTGCTGCGGCGGTTGTACATCACTCTGGTCAGCCAGGAGTGGACCGCCTTCGGACTGTAGCTATGACCGTCACCAAGCAGCTCCTCGTCAATGCTGATGACAGAAGACAGAAAGTGAAGCTTTGTTCTATCTCAAAACACATGGGACAACTTCTTAAAAAAGACACCCCATTACTCTAACAACTTGTGAAAATTAAATTCAGGTTGTATTTCTGTGAGTGCAGCAGCTTACACCATCTGCTCGATGACCTGTTTCAGATACTGGTAGTCGGCGTAGTCTCCTGAAGCTCCCAGGATGGTGCTGTTGTTCACCTGAAACACAAACCAACAACAGATGCTCTTCATCTCTGCTCAGATGCATAAAACAACTTTCATCTCCAGCAGAGGACATTCACCTTCATGAGGCGTGAGATGTTCCTGAAGCGAGCTAGAGAGCCATACGAGCCAAGCATGTCCGCTGCAATAATGACGCCACCGGTGAACTTCACGCCAAGCACCGACGTGCCGGTTACCATGGGGTTACTGTGGAGACAGAGGAGGGTTGTTCATGCATATCTGTTCCTGGAGAGTTAAAGATGTAATGACCCAAAGAGGAAAGATTACGATTTAATATTTCTCCACTAGTATTATATCCCTGGCATCTACATTAGGGAGATAAAATATACATAAAAACAAAGAGGAAATAAATCTTCAAGTTCAAATGTAGAGCTGCAACAATCAATATGATCGGTTGTCAACTATTGATATCTTAATTTCAAGATGTTACAAAGGGCTTAAGATAATTATGATTCACTGTTTTCTGATGGTTTAGACCAAATGATTAAACAGTAGAATGAACAATAGATTTCAGGTCTGAAAACAAGAGTAAATGTCTGCCGTCGGCTAGCTAACGCAGCTAACTGAGTCATAAAAACACGGAGAAAGAAGACAGATTAACGTTAATTCATCTTTAATCTATCTAATCCATCATAATCACAGATTCTCATTAATTGTTTAGGTTATTTAAATACGTCCTAAAGTATCTGGGATGAGCTTTAACAACGGTTAAAATCTAAAAGCGACTGTTAGCTTAGCGTCAGTTAGCTCCGAGATGATGCAGCACCGCGGCGGCGCTCAAACCGAAACTAAACCGGCGCCGTTAATTTAAGTTGTGTGGCAGCGGATAACTCACAGTGTGTGTCTGACCGGCCCGCAGGCGGTGTCCGAGCCGCTGCTGCCGGGAAAAGAATAAAGCTGTCCGGGCTTCGGCCCGTTCTCCCAGAAACTCAGTTTCATACCGCACGACTCCATGTTGGATAGCTGGAGGAAGTGACGTCACCGCGTCATCTTGTTGGGATGAGCTGGTGACGTCACTGAGCAGCGCATTACCGCCGCCTGCTGGGAATGATTTAGATATAGATAGATAGATAGATAGATAGATAGATAGATAGATAGATAGACAGACAGACAGACAGACAGATAGATAGATAGATAGATAGATAGATAGATAGATAGATAGATAGATAGATAGACAGACAGACAGACAGACAGACAGATAGATAGATAGATAGACAGACAGACAGACAGACAGACAGACAGACAGACAGACAGACCGACCGACCGACCGACCGACCGACAGATAGATAGATAGATAGATAGATAGATAGATAGATCGATAGATAGATAGATAGACAGACAGACAGACCGACCGACCGATCGATCGATCGATCGATAGATAGATAGATAGATAGATAGATAGATAGATAGATAGATAGATAGCTAGATCGATCGATCGATCGATCGATAGACAGACAGACAGACAGACAGACAGACAGATAGATAGATAGACAGACAGACAGACAGACAGATAGATAGATAGATCGATAGATAGATAGATAGATAGATAGATAGATAGATAGATAGATAGATAGACAGACAGATAAATAGATAGATAGATCGTGTCACAGTTTGATCAACAACTGTTTTCAACGTGTGGACTCAGTATTGATCCCTGCAGGAAACCAGTCAGAAACACCTGTAATATTTCACTATGTAAAATGCCAGGCATAGTATTTTGTACAGTAGTATACTATAATATACTCTATTATATCTATCTACTATCTATTAGACTTTGTTTTTAATAGTTCTCATATTATTATAATTTAACCAAATAATGTTTATAAATAAAATACAATAAATGAATAAACCAAGAAATAAACATGAGAACGAGAGAGAGTTTAGTATTTGTTTTTATTGTGCTTATGAGATATATTGCTCCAGCAGGATGTGTGTGTATATATATATATATATATATATATGTATATGTATGTTTGACTTTCAGAACAGTTCAGCAGTCGCCACTGCAGAAGGTTTCTTATGACAAAAATCTGTGAGGAGGACAAGTTAATTATTTTTACACACACGAACAAACAGTTGGTGTTCATATTACAACATTTATTTCTTCCCACCCGACTCGATCCACATCATCATTATGATATTTAATTCATGGACAGAACGTGCTGACCTGCAGCTCCGTCATAGCTGAACGGTCGTTCATGAGAGAATCCGAGACACTCGGCCCATTTCTGATGGTTGCTCTCTGCCGCCTTCAGCTGCTCAACATCCTGATGTTGCCCTTCCCTCCCTGACACACACACACACACACACACATACACACACACACACACACACACACACACACACACACACACAACATGGTTTCAACCCTCAAACAGGAGTTCAAAGAAATGTCATCATTCTTTCTAAAAATGTCCTCTCTTCTCATTAAAGTCGCACAGTTTAAACCAACTTCATTCCAGTTGAGTAGAAATAACTGTAAACTGATATAATGTATTGATTGTTATCTGTAGAACGTGTGTGTGTGTGTGTGTGTGTGGTTACTGTAGCTCAGCAGGTATTGGCCTATCGAGCTTTTGAAGACAAAACGCAGACAGTCGTCGCAGCTCTCATAGAAATCCACGCTGCCTGACCCATAGTCATGAACAACTCCGTCTCTCTCCACCGCTAACACACAGAAACAACATCCATTACTGCCGTCAACAACAACAACAGGTGTACAACAATACCAACAACAAATAGAAGAAGAAGAAACGTAGCAGCATCTGTCACAGTAACAACAAACTTCATCATATATATATCTATCCTATGTTATACTGTACTGTACACTGTATATATATACTATACTGTACTATACTATGCTATGTTTTACTTTTACTATACTTATAACATACTACACTATGCTATACTACCTCTATTCTAGACCATATTCTTTTATACCATATCTATACTCTACTATAATCTACTGCACTCTACTGTTACTGTAACTCTTTTGTGTATTTAAGTTTTGGTTGTTGTTTGAATAGTCAGATTGTCCTTTTCCTGTCTTTTATTATTATAATAATGATAACTACATAATGCAAGGTGTGTGTGTGTGTGTGTGTGTGTGTGTGTGTGTGTGTGACTCACTGCCCACATGAGTGATCAGCGTGTGATGATCAGCGCTGGTTGGGTCGGAGGGCATTGATATGTTGAGAACGTAGGAAGTGCACGACTTATCACTGAAAGTGATACAAACACAAAACAAGACATAACAACTTTTGTGAGGGGTTGGGTGTGTGTGTGTGTGTGTGTGTGTGGGGGGGGGGGGGGGGGGGGGTGATCTCTACTCACTCTTTGAAGTTGATAGATAGATAGATAGATAGATAGATAGATAGATAGATAGATAGATAGATAGAGGCCGAGGACCATGAATGCACCGCATACGTGCAGCTCAGCTCAGAGCAAACATCAGGTGAAGCTACAGCAGTGTGTGCGTCCATTGAGACGTGACTTATAGTGTTTACTTCTGTGTTATACTCTGTGGATGAGTGTGTTAAAACTAACAGCTGTCTGTCAGACTAATGAATCAATGATCTCACAGGAACATGTTGTTCTCAAGGTAGACGATGGCTCTGTTGTCGGGGCGGAGCCTCAGCTCCAGGTGTGAACTGGAGAGGTTTGCCAGCAGATCTGAGCATTGCTTAGTGTCCGTGACCGACCACACCAGAACCCAGTTCCCGAAAATCTACAGGAGGAAACCAGGTCAGAGTCAGACGGTGTGAGGGTTATGTGGACATTGTTTTTTAGCAAGCTTTCAGGGGTTTACATTACATTTCAAACTTTGGTCGGTCAGGTGTTCATATGAACAGTGACTGTAATCATTCCTCCTGATCATACTGGCTGTTATAAACACCAGTGTGGATCTATTGGAGTATAACATTCATAATTATCATGTCTGTCATGTTGTTCCACAGAACAGACAAACAACATGTTGAAGCTGTCGCAGGTTCTCCGCCACACTTGGAAAGAGGATGAGAGGAGGTTATTCAGTTGGTTGAAATCTGAAAATGTCTTATCTTAAAATTCTTAAAAGTTTATCTTAAATATGCAATATGTCCTTCTAACTGCTGTTCCAGTACTTTGTTCCACACCACGTACTCTTTTTAGTTTACTTTCAACTTAATTTATTGTATATTTGAGGTTTGTTGTTTTAATTAAACCTGACTGACTGAACCTGAATACACATTGTGTGACCTGAATCTTATTTCTACCACAACAAAATGATAATGATCAATGAATCTGGCAAGTCCCAAAATGTTGATACTAATTTGTTTTTCTACAACACCCAATCACAGCAACTAGTCTACAAAAACACTGCATATAATTGAGAACTAGACAAGATATAATTAAGAAATGACTGAATGTTAACTTCAATTGAAGAAGTCAGGGTTGAAAACAGTGACGAGTGCAGCAACAACCAACCGTTTCTAAGTCATCACAGGACAAGGTTAAGAAACCATGAGAGACTCACGGTGTGCAGGTCTTTAGTCGGCAGCGTTTTGTTAACAGCGTCACATTCCTCTGTGGTCAGAGCTGCACCGGTGCAAACACCCACCAGCAGCAGCAGTGGCAGCACTGCTTGCCTCACAATGCTCATCTTACTCAGCAGCCAAAAACAAACACACTCTGCTGTGAGCTCCGTCTGGACAGCAGAGCACATCGCTTTATAGCCCCAGATCCCTGCTGAACTCTGTCCGGTCCAAAGTGTGAGTGTTCAGTGGGTGATTGAACTCCACACAGCAAATACAGCCAAAGGACAGTACATATTGGACTTAAATTGATGAGTGTGTGTGTGTGTGGTCTCTCTCTCTCTCACACACACACACACACACACACATATACACTCAATCTACTCCTTCCAGAGCAACTGACACAGAGCCCTCCACAGTCCTGTTTCAACGCCCACTGCACCATACCGGAGCAGGATAGCCTGGCACTGGGGTGCCAGCGTCCTCCGTTGCTCTCAAACTGTTGTAGAAGGACAACGAGATGACTTTGTTGGAAGAGCTGCAGTCGATGCTCAAACGATGGACAAACAGAATCACAGATTCTTTCTGTTCCTCAGTAAAGAAATATAAAATGTTTAGAGACATCTAACTACATTTACTTCATGAGGAAACATGATCTCACCACTCTGAAACATCCTGAATAATATATATAATATAATACAGGATTTTTGACTTTAACATCACTCTACTCCACAGGCCCTGAAACTATTTTCATTTATTGATGAGGAGGTGGATCAATACGCTGTGTAGCTACAAATGATCACAGCTGCATGGACGTGACCATTGATTAATAATACATGTGCTCTGCAAGGGGCTTCAGTCCCACAGCTGCTTAATTATTGATCAGACATATAATCAATGGGGAATTATCCCTCAGGTATAATGTGGAAAGAAAAAAACAACCCATTAAAGGTAAAGTTATTTTACGTTATCGACAACATCGAGTGGTTCATTAACATAACTTAATGTTCTCTTATGGAGTTGCAGAATCTAAATGACAATAACCAGATTTCGTTAATATAATGGTATAATATAATTGTTGTAGAAATGAACAAACCAGAGGAAACTCTGGGACATAAAGTTGGTTTTGAACATTGCTGATTCACATTTGACAAATTAGATAAATGTATAGATCAGTCTCTCCAAGCTAACATACAAGTCATTGTAAGCCTCTTGTTTGGCCTTTGTCACCTCTACTTCCACCTTACGCTGCATCTCTCTGTACTCCTGTCTACTCTCTTCAGTCCTCTCAGAGCTCCACTTCTTCTTAACTAACCTCTTTCTCCATATACACTCCTGCACCTCCTCATTCCTCCAGTCTCCTTAACTACTTTTTCAGCTTCCACCATTTCGTCCTGTGCTGCCTTTGTCCTCTTCATCTTCCTCACCATCCTACACACCACCATCCTGTGCTGTCTGGCTACACTCTCACCTACCACTACTTTGCAGTCACTGATCTCAGATTACACCGTCTACACAAGATGTAGTCTAGCTGTGTGCTCCTACCTCCACTCGTATAGGTCACCCATGTTCTTACCTCTTCTTAAAGAAAGTATTCACTACAGCCATTTCCATCCTTTTCTTCTGCTTCTGTCTTCAGCCACTATCTGATGAGGTTTTCTCATAATTACAAGATATATTTATTTTATTATGGGAGACAATAAGTACAATGAAATATGTCAGAATTGCAAGTAAACTTTTCTTTCCCTATTTGTTTAATTAATTGTGCTTCTGTAACAAACAGACTATTTTGATCTATTTCTGTAAAAGTATCACAGTCAGTATCAATGGATCATATAGACTTTATTTTATAGCTTATCAACTTTGTCTCCTCTCAACATAATAGGAAATGTTTAATTAACATATTTAACATATTAACTTGAAAATATGTTGACACTCAACATAAGAAACTTTCAGTGTAGGAAGTGTTTGTTTTTGCCAAAATATCTGATGTTACAGTAAAATATCTGCTTGTAGAAACTACAACAGAATGAAATGAGAAGTGATTAGGAAAATTAATTAGTAATTAGTTGTATATGAACATAATTAACAGGAGACAGAGTTGCATATTATTCATCGGGAAAAATTTACAGAAAGCAGCTAGTTTAGTCCAGTGGTTCCCAACCGAGGGGTCGGGGCCCTCCAAAGGGTCACCAGATAAATCTGAGGGGTCGTGAGATGATTAATGGGAGAGGAAAGAAGAAGAAACAAAGTTCTGATACACAAATCTGTTTTCAGCTTTTGGACTTTTTCTCTAATCTTTGATTTTTGCTGAAATATTGGGTCATTTGAACATTTATTGAAATGAAACCATGTGAGAAGTTTAGAGGTAAAAATCACTATTTGGTGGAGCTGTTAACAACTCATAGACATCTGAAATGTGACCCGACTACACACTGCTTTTAGTAAGACGTCAACAGACTAAAAGGTTGAAACCACTGGTTTCATCTTTAACAATGTGTTGGATTTTAAAAGCTTCTTATATTATCCATTGAGTCTAATCTGCATCTGAACAGTAACTAAAGCTGTCAGATAAATGTAGTGGAGTAGAAAGTACTAGATTTACCTCTGAGATGAAGTAGAGTATAAAGTAGTATCACATGGAAATACTCAAGTACAAGTATCAGTATAAGTACAGTACTTCTTCAGCTCTTTATAAACTACAGTCTCATTACAGAATGATGACTCTGATGTTGAAGTCCTGCAGTCAGCGTTTCCTTTCAGTCATTTTCCTCAGTTTCCTACAGAAGGAGGAGAAGAATATCACAGTTTCTTCTTGTTAATATGGACACGTCTCTACTCTATGTTAATTCAGTTATTAGTTTCAAGGTTAACAGCAGAGGTGCAGCCAGGGAGGTGGATGCTGAGTCTAAACCACTGCTGTGGTGTAAAAAGTATAAGAATTGTTTTACTTATTTTACTCATGTAAAAGTATATATATGCATTACATATGAATGTCCTGCATTCACAATGTACCTGCTTTAACAACCTGATGCATTTTTATCTGGTCATAGTGAAGCAAATTTTAACTGTAAACATGTTAAATGCTATAAATAAAGTAAAAGTATCATAAAATAGAAATATACTGTATACTCAAGTAAGGTACTTGGTAAATACTTCCAGATCTTTTTTTGAACTTTGTGAAATAACTGATGACATGAAGAAGATGAACAGGTACCAGGATCTACACAGGTATACGAGTACTGCAGGTATTTTTGAGTCCCTGGACAGGGGTTGGAGAAGATCAGGTTGGAGACTCGAACTGAACATTTGTGTTTTCCATCACATCTGAAGAGAGACAGAGAAAGACATATAATACATATAAACTGTCCAAAATATGAAAAAAGAAGCAAATAAACCACAACCGCTTCCTAAAGTTTAGTAAAGTAAAGATATATTAGTAGAGTCTTGTTGTGTAAGCGGGCAAATCAGTTCAGCTCAATCCAGGTTCACAAACACAAAGGAAAGACTGAAAACTCTGATTCCTTTCACATATCTCCACAATTCAAATCAACCACCTGTAATTAAGTATCGCTACGTCAAACACATCTCACCTGTCGGCCATCAGCTGCAAACTGTCAGGGTTTCTACAGCTGGTGCTAGCCGGATGGCTGCGGGGCGCTTTGTACCTACAAACCCTCTCACTGGTCCTGCCGTAGTTTGCCATTAACACTTTGATCACCTGAGATCCTGAACCCCACACACACACACACACACACACACACACACACACACAGACACACACACACACACACACACACACACACACACACACACACAGACACACACACACACACACACACACACACACACACGCGGGAGATTACATTAGTTTCACAATAACTGAACATTCTCCTAAAAATAATAATAAAAAATATTAAAGTGATTATTCTGTGTTCACATTTCAAATATTTCTTTATTACCTCAATGTAACACAAGAACTCAGGACTCTCCTGGATAATGTTATTGATCCTGATGACATTTTGATAGATAGCTAAAAATACTGAAATACTCATAACTCTGGATTTGATCTTTTATCGGGATTGTCGTGTTCTAGTCTGAAATCTTTATGTCCACAGAAGCAGATATTTTCTAACACAGTTGTTCATCTTTCTGAGTGTTTCATGCTGATCTAAACTGTATAAGAGAGAAATTAACAGGGTTTCTTACTACAGGAACCGATAGTGTCTGAAATATCTCCTACCACCAAAAATGCAGCAAGTGCTACAACTTGAACTGTTCTGGTGCCACTTCTTAGGTTAGAAGAGTTAGAAGAGAGAGGAAGCTAATGTATTTAGCCAGCATTGCTAAAGGACTAATTACTTTTTAGTTAATTGTGGGTAAAGCTGAAGAAAAAGGTCAAACTGATTAGAGTCACGCCATAAGACATCCTGCAAGAACACATATTCACACATGACATGTTTATTTTACCACTTTATTCTGAAATTTGGACAAAGCAAAAAAGGGCTAAATTTGAATAAGATATTGGATGGAGAGAAAAGGACAACACAAACCACGCATAAGAAATAAAATATGAGACACTCACCGCAGTAAAGTGAAGCCCTCATTTTCTGACACACACGATGTATTCCTAAAGAAACATTCAGAACTTACAGCAAGGACAAGATCACATGGAAATACTCAAATAAAGTACAATTACCTCAGAACTGCTAAATGTACTTAGATACTTTCCACACAGTTACACACACAGATACATACTGCCAGTACCACAGGTGTATGTGGTCTCCATCCAAACACACCGGGTAGCGCACGGTTTGGCTGAGTGACATAAATCCATTGGCACTGAACACCTGTATCGACCGTTACACCTGACAGTAACACAAAACGTTATACACACACACACATACATAAAAAAAAAAAAAAAAAAAATAACAAAAAAACTAAGAACACAGAAGAATTATAAAAGAAAAAACAAAGATGCTGAATTCTGGGACTGTCGTACCTCCTCTGGACGATGTCGAGGACGGGGGTCACGGAGCAGAGGACAGGGTCCTGTTGGTCCGGATGAACACCGTTAACACATGCCTCCTCCTCCCTGTGACTCGCTGCCACACTCTGCACAATGATCACACCATAACCTGCACCAAAGTAAAAACACAGAAGAAGAAGGAAGGAGACAGACGCAGCATGTAAGAACCTCATGAGAGGGTTAGGGTTAAAAGTTGTGCTAGTCCTATTTATTCTCTAACAAGCTCAATAATGTTTCCAAACATTTTCAAAATGAAAAAATGAAATACTTCATCTGTAAAATGAGGTCAGAATACAGAATAAAAAACAAGCTAGCAGGATCATTTAATGTTATTTATGGTGAGTTCAGACTGCACCATATTCTTGTATTTTGAGGTCAGTGTGTTAAATTAGGCGATCATACAGTCATAATCATCGGTATTGTTGTGTGAATCAAACAAAACATTTGTTAAGAGGCAGTTTAGCATGGATATGTGTTTCATACCGCAGTTGAGCTGTTGTGAGAATTTTTCCAGGTCGCAGGTCAACGTGATCTCTGAAAAACACCACAGACTTCACAGCTGAAGGTGAAACAGTTCTTTTTCCTAACACTAACCCAAAGCTCAGCATAAAGACTGGAAACAAAGAAAACAGCTAGTTTGATTGGTCCTCCAGCTTGTTGCTTGGCAACCTATACATAGATGCCGCTTTGGCTGCTTTCGTCTGTTGCTGCGATACATCAAAGTGTAAACAAATAAGAGCCTATGCTAATAAACAATTCAACCATCTTACCAGTCCAGCCTATGGAAAGTTGCCCGGACCAATATGGCGGCAATGTTGACATATGATTGAGTAGCCAATGTGGTGTCTACATATATACTGTATGTCTCCAGAAAGTTACTGCACCCAGTGTTAATTGGTGAGTTTTAGACATGTTAGACTGAATGTGTCTCTAAAAAAGAAAGAGAATAAGAGGATTTAATGTCCAACTGTTGTTCTAAGAAAAACTATAAAACAGACAAATCAAACGCATGCCTTTTGCATAAATACATCTTGACATAACATGAGCTGAAAGTTACCTGAACATTAGCTGTGATGCAGGTTGATTTTAATAATAACACTGTGAGATCAGTGGCTGTCTGTCTGAGGAGGGAAACAGTTGCTGCACAGTTCCTGTCAAACAGGCTTTAAAGTGAATATATTTATTTACCTTGTCTGGTAACCACACTGCAGCAGAACACAGTAAAAACTAAAAAACACACAGAAACATCATTCTGTCAATGAAGGAAACAGGATACACACGTCTGAAGGATTAAACCTGACAGAAAACACACAGAGAGGGGAAGGAAAGGAAAAGATGGGGAAGGAAGGAAAGAAGGATGCATTTAAGGACAAGAGGTAAAAGGAGGAGGCAGACAAGGAAAGGAAGAAGTAGGGGAAGCAACAAGGTAGAAGGGAAGGACATTAACATATTTAGGTGAAGAAGGAAAGAATGAGGTACAAAATAAAAGAGGATGTAGAGAAATAGAGAAGGTACAGAAGGAAAGGCTGAAATAATGACTGCGAAGGTGATGAAGAAAAGCAACATAATGAAGTTCAACACATGCAGGAAATGATCCTGGATATAAACTTATCCTTTAATGTGCTGAAACACAATAACAACACAAGTGTAAAAAAGTGTTGGTACTCACAGAGTCTCGGCACAAACGTCATGTCCAGATGTTTCAAGGATTCAAATATTCAGTTTTTTAAGAATTTGACAACAATTTTAAACTCAGTCAGTTTCACTGACAAAAGAAGAAGTGTGTGTGAGAATGGAAACAGCAAGGAGTGGTTGTTACTGTATGCTAATGTAACACACACACACACACACACACACACACACAGACACCCTCCAGCTGTCCATGAACTGATCACAGCTGACTCATTGGACCCTCAGGATGTTGGTACAACACACATCACATCCTGCTAAGTTGAAGTAGAAAGTAACATATAGTGGAAATACTGCAGTAAAGTAAAATGACCTCAATACACCACCAGAGTAAATGTACATGCCATTTTTTAAATTGGTTTAATATAAAGAACAAGTATAAAGAGAAATATTTGTCCAAGAAACTGATACTGTCCAATGATTTGACATAATACATCTGATACTGTCCAATAAAGAACATTTCAGTCCATGAATGCAGTATTTGTACTTATAACACCTGTAAACTGCATAGTGTTGGATATTCTAGCAGTAAGAAGCAGCTGCATGTTTGTGTGTGTCGTAGCCGATCGAGGCTGAATAAACTCAGTAAAGTGTGTGTGTGTGTGTTGTTATGAAGACCACATGGTACATGGAAATGGATTCGTTTATGTAAATAATAAAACCCACAAGCTTGATTTCATGTTTATGTTATCTGTATTTTTTGTTAAAATGCAAAAAACTAAAACTTTACCATCTTGTGTAAACTTTCCTCTTATTTTAATTCTCACTGTGTATGTGTGTGTTTGAATCTATCAATTAAAATGATAAGGAATTAATAAATTAAAGATTTAAATATTGACAGAAAGTTCTCCAGTGAGACTAAACAGTTTAAAGACTTCCATTGGTTGATTCTGTTGCCAATCAAATGTGTCTGTGCTCCTATTGGCTAATTTTACTCCCCGCTCCACCAAACAACTTCACACAACCCTCGCTTGCTTGTTTATTAACATTAAAAGTCTAAAGTGTCCGAATTGCACCACATTCAGCACTTCACTCCCTCGAGTCCCCAACAACACACAACCGTGGAACCGATTGGAGGAACAGTTCTCGAGATACACAAAGGACAAACAAACAGACGTCAGGGACTCCTTTATAGTTAGATGTCAGTGAGCTGTTCCGTCAACCGTCACTGGTTCACTGAAGAAAACAAGAAAATGTCAAAATGTGCTGCAGCATTTTTTTTCTTTCTAAGTGGAATTATGGAGATTTATTCAAAATGAAATCTAAAAATATGTCTGTGTGTTCAGAGTTGACTATGACTGAGACGTACAGTACCAGGCAAAACATTAGACACACTTTCTCCTCCAAGGGAATAGGAAGGTGTGTCCAAATGTTTGACCTGTACAGTATGTCCACATTAAGCCACCATCTGTTCTGTCAGCTACGTATATCAGTGTTTGTGGAGGACGTTTTGCAGAAGCTTCGTTTTCAGGGCAGAAAAAAGCAGTTTCATTCTGAGCGGAGGAACAAAACTGAGAGATTTGCTGTTTTAGCAGTGACAGGAACATTTTAGAATACAATACGTACTCTCCATCATGTCAACATCCTATTTTTGGCACGTATGTGAGGTGTTCATTCACGGCATGATGACATCTTCATGAAGCTCTGCTATTGGCTCAACATACACACACGTGTCCTGTGTGATCCATTCTTTAGTAACTGCATATTTATTTAGTCACTCCACCCGTTGACCATCTGTCAGCTTCATGTATGATGACTCACACATACACATGCAGAAACTTGTGCTAATATTAGATTTCCATATGACAGCGAGATGAGAGCATCTGAAGCAGCTTCAACAACAGAACTCCTCCTGTGCAAAAAAGTAATTAAATAAATATTATTAATAGTCCTAAAAATATAAATTATATCTGATCAACTTTCAAATTATAAACTAAATCAAGATAATCAGATCTGAGTTAAATATGAGTATAAATATAAAAATATAAAAATGAGTGTAAATAAACTGCGCGACTGGATATATAAACATAGAACAGAGATATAACAAATACAGTTACTTCATTCCTGGTTCCAAATAGGACGAACAGAAAATAAATTATTAAAAACGAACAAAAGAATAATTAGAAAAACAGTCAGAATCAGGTTTGGTTGGTTTTTATTTCTTTACAAAACAGGAGCACAAACTTATAAAAGAGTTTGAACAGTTGGCAGGAAGATAAATCTACAGCACAGCAGCTCTGTTCACACAAAACAAAACAACAAAACAACAAAACAACAAAAGAAAACAACAAAAGAAAACAACAAAACAAAACAAAACAAAACAACAACAACAACAAAACAACAAAACAACAAAACAACAAAAGAAAACAACAAAACAAAACAAAACAAAACAACAACAAAACAAAACAAAACAAAACAAAACAAAACAAAACAAAACAAAACAAAACAAAACAAAACAAAACAACAAAACAAAACAACAAAAGAAAAGAAAAGAACAAAACAAAACAAAACAAAACAACAAAACAAAACAAAAGAAAACAACAAAAGAAAACAACAAAACAACAAAACAAAACAAAACAAAACAAAACAAAACAAAACAAAACAAAACAAAACAAAACAAAACAAAACAACAAAACAAAACAAAACAAAACAACAAAAGAAAACAAAACAAAACAAAACAAAACAACAAAAGAAAACAAAAGAAAACAAAAGAAAACATCAAAACAAAACAACAAAACAAAACAAAACAAAACAAAACAAAACAACAAAACAAAACAAAACAAAACAAAACAACAAAAGAAAAGAAAAGTAAAAAAGAAAACAACAACAAAACAAAACAAAACAACAACAAAAAAACACAGCCAAAAAACTCAAAAACAAATACTTTTGTGAAAAGTAAATAATTTGTTTTGAAATTTAAATTTAAAATGTTGAGTTGCTCACTGAAACATTTGATCATTTAAAACTGTGAACACTGAAACAAAAAGTTAAGTTACATATTTAATCTGAAAACTAAAACTACTGAATTTGATTTGATTTATTTTATTGATCTCATCAACGTGAAATAAAGAAAATTGCAGAAGGTACCAGGCCTACACTGGAAGCAGGCATCTATATATATATATATACATATATATATATAGAATAAATAGAAAACATATTTTTTGTGAATAATAATAAAAAAATAATAAAATGAGACTTTTCACGGCAGACAAAGACTGGCAGACTGGAAGTACTTAAAGGGGTAATCCACCCATTTAAAACACCAACTCGTTTTATACATGTGTACACTCTCTCATAATGTGGATAAACAACGTTTTGGACTTCACAGCAAACCTTTTTAGCCAAAAATGTCAAAAACGTTCTTACTTATAATAAAATCTCAACATCAAATAGTGTTGCATCATTTAACTAAGCCCTGCCTCCATTAGTCTATTAGTTAGTAGAATAAAAACCCTGTAAATTGTGAAACTCTTGACGGACCGCTCCGAGTTAAGGCTTGTTCATAAACATGACTGTCTTTAAAAAAATCAATCAACAATTTATAGCAAAGACAGAAATGTAGTACAACTGTTCATCGACCTGCTGTGTTTCTGTCTTCTTTCAGCTGGACATTTAACAAAAAATATATGACATTATTATATATATATATTCTGAAGCTTAATGATTAAAATACACATATTTTTCAATAATCACTTCCCCAGAAAATGTCCATTATACCATTTTCCAAATAAGAAAATGTTAAAACAACAAAACTGACAGCTAATTGTGGTCAAGAGGCGCTAAACTGATAGCAGATTAGTTCACTAGCACTGCTGCTTTCGGTTTTAGTGGTCCATCAAGAGCCTCCATGAACAAGCACTTGGTGACTACATACATGACATCATGCCAAGAGACCATGGCTAAAGCTAAAGCTAAAGCTAAAGCTAAAGCTAAAGCTAGGTTCAACAGGTTTGTTCTTGTGCTGTAATGAAAACTAATTAAATTAAATAAAAATAAAAACACAAAATAGTTAGCCACTGACATGCTAACTCTTGGCCTTGGCAGTAATGCTAATGCTAGTTACTACTGCAGGTACTACGTTAGTTAGCCAGACATGCTAAACACTTTGTAGAAACGCTATAACGGAGGTTAAACATGTATGTGCTGCAATAAACTAAATATCAAGAAGCTGCTCCCGAAATGGAAGCAATATTCAACATGGTCATCAACCACAGGAGGCGGTGAAATATTTAAAGACTGTACGAAAGTCAGTAAATGAAGGAGAACACGTCAGGTTGAAGAGAAATGCACAAATATTTTAAAAAAGTAAATTACAAGTATCCACACTTTATCAATAATGACTGAAGGTGGATTTTCCCTTTAAGTACGTAAGTAATAAGAAGAAAAACAAAGTTTTGGGTAAAACAGCAGCTTAGGGGCCAAGTTCTACTCCGAGCCAACAGCAGTCTCCAACATTTAACACAAACAGACATAAAAGAGAGCAGAAAACCAGCCGTGACTCCCTTAAAGGGTAAAAACAGCAGCGACAGAGCTGCTGGAGTTTCTAAGCCATTGTAAACAGGTTCAGAGTAAGGCAAGGAGGAAGAGGAGGAAATGAACTTTAAGATGAGACAGAAGAAGAGGAGTAATGTGTGGGAGGAAGACAAGATGATGAAGAGGGTGAGTTAGAGCAGGTAGGCAGACAGAGGAGGAGGAGGAGGATACAGATGGCTGAAAAGCAGACAGCAGAATTAAAGGGATCAGACGAAGGCTCAAATACGAGACGTCTGCAGCTGCCAGCACAGAAATAAGCTGCTCAGATTTTAAGAATCATTTTCACCAGCTGTCAGTTTAGAAATGATCAATACTGATATAAAAGTAAAGACACTTTTGAATGTGAGAAGTAGAAAAGTTTTGACTTGTGGGGACATTTAAAGGGCTGTATTTTATTTTTCATAATAATATTAAATTATTATGAAATTATGCCAATCATGGACCTTACAAGTATAGAAGTACAAACATCTGTGTGTGTGTGTGTGTGTGTGTTGGCTTTACTTCAGCTCAGACCGACAGACTGACAGGTGAGGATGACTGAAGTAGACACAGACCTGACAACAATATCAGCGAGCTTAAACCTAAACTGTAGTGTGCAGATTGTATCTGCAGTGTGAACGCAGCCTAAAGGAGTGAATGTTTTCATCATGACACCATGACAGTGTCAGATTGGCTGATTTCCCTAAATGGATGTGTATCATTCTGGAAATGAAACTCCAGTGATCCTCACTCGCCGCTGGACGTCCGTTGAAGAAGTCCTGCTGTTTTATATTCTGTCTGCTGTCTCTGGTGGAGCGCCAGCTGGGGTCGGAGACAGCAACAGAGGTTTTAAAGAAAAAAAGGAAAAACCTCTTTACAACTTTTACCATCCAATGTTCAAACCTCCCTGCAGAAAAGGAGATCCGCCTTTCATATGGTTCTGTTCATCAGTTTCAGTTTCATCTCTCTTCAAGGTTCAGACTGCAATGTGACAGTAGATCTCTGACCTGAGGACGTCCAGCTAAGTTTCTCCAGGTCGCCGGAGGTCATTGCTCCTGCTTCTCCTGCTCCTGCTGCTGCTGGAGCACTAACTGATCAATTCATCATTATTCAATCGCCAGATAATGAATCTGTAACAATTTTTCATAATCAATTAATTGTTTAAGCCATTTTCTTCATTCATGTTTTCCAGCTTCTTAATTGTGAAGATTTACAGTTTTTGCTGTAGTATATGACAGTAAACTGAATATTCAATTCAAACAAAATAAGAAATTTAAAACATCACCTCAGGCTTTATGAAAATGTAACAGACATTTGTCACAATTTTCTGACATTTTATCAACAATTCAAAGAGAAAATACTTGTTGACTTCAGCTGGTAGTAAAAACACCACTTACTAACAAACAGCCAGGTTAGCGAGATGATGGAGAGTCACTGTGGCTCTACTTTCTACTCTCCTGGGCCTCCTCTTCATCCTCTTCGTCCTCTTCCTCCACCACTCAAAAAGGACATTCACCTTTTTCTTCACAAGTTCTCCCAAAAAGTACTTCAACTTAATAAAAGTTCATGTGGAACATGAACAAAATGTTAAAACAAAAAAAATCTCTCCTCGTGAGAGACAGCAACGCTCACATGCTGCCCAGCAGGCAGAAGTCAGAGATCCCTCCTCCTCCTCACCTGACATCCACTTCATGTCAGAAAGCAGTACAGAGGAGGGATTTCTACAACGCTTCACAGGTTCAATATGGACAAAAATCACAGCAGTTTGTGATTTTTGTCCAGATGCTCTGTCTGTCAGGCAGACTGAAACAACAGTCAGACTGGAAGCAATGAAAAACAAGCACAGTTTTCTCTAAAGGTTATCCAGGGCAGATTGTTTTTCTCATTCATTCCTCGTTAATCAGGAGTTACTTCATATCACTGCTTTATTTTGCACTCATCTAAACGTATTTAGACTGTTTAGGATTCATTGACTCCATGTTTGTGAAGTTAAGTGTTAAATGCTAAACTAGCGTCAACTCTGAACGTGCTCTTTGTCTATCTTCAGATGCTGAACAAAGTTGGATACTGACACATTTTAAACGTCATGCTTAAGAGACAAACTTAATTGTGAAGATTTGCTGCTTTGTTTTTACATGTTACAGTGAACTGAATATGTTTAAGCTTTTGACTGATGGTCAGACAAAATAAGACAAGATGATTGAAGATATCACCCCAGGCTTCACTGTTGGATATAGTCACAATTTCCTGTCATTTAAGAGACCAAATAATTCATTGTTTTGTTTTGTTTTGTTTTGAATTGATTTGAGCTGTCTGCCCTGGAGGTGACATTAGATTTTTATTTGGATACCATATTTTTAGTGCTCAGTTACCAGCCACTTTGTCATGTTTGTAGGGAACAGAACATTTAGGAGTTGTTTTGGACTTCCCATCATAATGTTTATCGGTGTGGTTTCTCTTTGCAGGTAAATGTGTGCTTGTATTTGTGCTTCGGTTTGTCAGCGTGACCGTCATCTCAGTTTAACTGTCTACTGTCAGGGTTGCTGCCTCTCAGGCTGCCTGTCAGGAAATCCTGTAGTCGAATGTGTCCTTCTCCATGTAGTCTGTCCAGGTGGAGGACGGCATGCTGCGGTACGGATCCAGAAGGATCCGGAAACAGCGGACGATCAGCAGGCCCAGGAAGATGAAGAGGATGAGGACGAAGACGAAGGCCGCCCTCTGCTCAAGGGTCAGGAAGGAGGTGGTCGGCAAGGAGGAGGAGGAGGAGGAGGAGGAGGAGAATTCCAATTCAGAGGCAGAGAAGGTGGTGCTATAGAGGTTGTCAGCCATGTTGAGAAGGAGGATGATTGGTTGGTCCAGATGATCGTCTTTTTCTGTTCAATAAGAAACAGTCTTCAGGTAAACATTGTCCTTGTAGAAGAAGAGAGTCACAGAGGAGAAGGCCTGCAAGAAAAATAACATCACTATTAAGGACACATATTCCTTAAAAAGTACTGAAATGAATCAGGAATAGATAAAGAATGATAAACTTCATATCTACAGATATTCATGCATATTGCAACACAAAATTCACAGTAAGAAAAAAATACATTACAGGAAATTATGCAATAAAGAAATGATAAATACAATACAATAAAATGAGAAATATTTTTGAAGCTGTGTCAGAGGCAGTTGAAAAGGGCGAACGCAAAGGAATGGCATCAATGGTGTGCACCAGGCGCTCGGCCCTGAACGCCACTGTATACTGGCTGGATTAGTGTGGGTGTCGGGTTAATTAGATTAAATATTTTATTAACAGAGTTTTTCTAATTTTTATTCATCATTCGGATCAAGGCTTGAATGAAAATCTAAAAAGTTCATTTTATTTCTCATTAATGTACACTCAGCACCCAATCTTGACAGAAGTCTTCCTAGTCCTGGCTGTCCAGCCAAACTGAGCAATCATGGTAGAAGAGCCTTGGTGAGAGAGATAAAGAAGAACCCAAAGATCACTGTGGCTGAGCTCCAGAGATGCAGTAGGGAGATGGGTGAAAGTTTCACAAAGTCAACTATCACTGCAGCCCTCCACCAGTCAGGGCCTTATGGCAGAGTGGCCCGACGGAAGCCTCTCCTCAGTGCAAGACATATGAAAGCCTGCATAGAGTTTGCCAAAAAACACATGAAGGACTCCAGAATATGAGAAATAAGATTCTTTGGTCTGATGAGACGAAGATTGAACTTTTTGGCATTGACTCTAAGCGTTATGTTTGGAGAAAACCAGGCTGCTCATCACCTGCCCAATACAACCCCCACAGTGAAACATGGTGGCAGCATCATGCTATGGGGGTGTTTTTCATCCAGGAAGACTGGTTGCAATTGATGGAAAGATGAATGCGGCCAAGTACACAGATATCCTGGAACAAAACCTCTTCCAGAGTGCTCAGGACCTCAGACTGGGCCGAAGGTTCACCTTCCAACAAGACAATGACCCTAAGCACACAGCTAAAATAACAAAGGAGTGGCTTCAGAACAACTCTGTGACCATTCTTGACTGGCCCAGCCAGAGCCCTGACCTGAACCCAATTGAGCATCTCTGGAGAGACCTAAAAATGGCTGTCCACCAATGTTCACCATCCAACATGACGGAAGTGGAGAGGATCTGCAAGGAAGAATGGCAGAGGATCCCCAAATCCAGGTGTGAAAACCTTGTTGCATGCTACATTTCTGTTTTTTTCTGTCAAGATTGGGTGCTGAGTGTACATTAATGAGAAATAAAATGAACTTGTTTGATTTTGCCAAATAGTTGCAATGAAACAAAGTGAACAATTTAAAGGGGTCTGAATACTTTCTGTACTCACTGTAATGGCAATAGCATTAGCAATAGATGTAGCAGCAGCAATAGCAGTAGTGGTGAGTAGAGATCCCAACATGCACAGATTAGGAGCCTGACTGAGTGCAGGGGACAGGCATGGCTGGGTTGAGTGTAGACTTTTCGACTTTGACTTCTAAGTGAGGATTTGATATGTGTGTGTGTGTGACTGCAGGATTAAGGCTGGTGGGTTTGGATGTTAGAAGAGGAGGCTGGTGAGGAGCAGAGTGTGTCTGAAGTCTCAGTGACAGTGAGTAAGGAGATTTCATCATGAGGAGGAAAGCTATGCAGTTGGTGTGTGTAAGTACCAGGAAGTACCACGGCTGGACCCAACAATAGAGGATGCGACCCGTGTCAACTGACCCACCTACTGAAACTCAAAGTGGACCAATCAAAACTCAGGAACATAGTTTCTAAAACTGAATATATGTGATAAAAACCTCTTGAGGATGATAAATGGTGCATTGGGTGCAGCATCGCCATGGAGCAGCATGTCAACTTCCATATCCTAGCAACACACTGTGATCACTGCTGCCTCATCTCTCACACATACATTTTTGTCTTATTTTACGCACATATATTTGATTACATAGATATGTGTTTAAATCCTGTGGAGTGAGGAGGAGGAGGATCTGTTAATCTGTTTCCAAATATTCCTCCTTTTTAAAAAAGTTTCTGAGGTTTTTATTAACTTAAAACACAACACACGTATTTGACTCAATTATTAATATTTTCTTTCTAGCGTTTTTACTCACAAATACAAAATGAAACGGGCATTAGGAAAAAAATGTGGAAGCAGGTAAAAGCCAGCCAGACAATCGCCCACATCATCCTCAGGTGCCCCAAACAGGTTCAAGATGGACAATTTACAAAAACTGACGTAAACACGCTAATGTGTTCACTTCGGTAAACAGACCCAACACTACACACACCTGGATTATTCATCATATCAACACTCTGCAGGTCTGTGTGTGTTGATTGCCAATTTAATGTATGAGATTTTAATATAATGAAATGTGAATAAAATGATGCAACAGACAAGAATATTTCCATGTGATGGATGCTGCAGCCATAAATCATTACATATATACATTATACATTTATTGGCAATATTTAAGATTTTAAATTTAAACATTTAAATCACCAAAACTGCTCCGATCAAACATCAACAAACAGTCGATGATGAAACAGACAGTTAAAGCTGCAGTTAATGATGTTTCCATCAGAAACAAGTAGTGAACACAACTCATACTGTCCATACGGAAAGTATCCACAACACTGCACCTTTTCCATGTTTTGTCATGTTACAGCCCAAAGTTAATTCAATTCATTTTTTCCTCATAATTCTACATATAATGACAACAAAAGCAAAACGTATTCAGTATTTACAGCCTTTGTCATGAAGCTCAAAATAGAGCTCAGGTGCTTCTGTTTCCACCAATCATCCTTCAGGTGTTTCTACCTTACCTGTGGTAAATTCAGACATGATTTGGAAAGACACACCTCTCTATATAAGTCTATATAAGTCCTACAGTTAACAGCGCATGTCAGACCACAAAGTATGAAGCTGAAGGAATTGGAGTCGTGTTTGTGTCCAGCTGGTGAATCTAAGTCCAATATTCACTCTCTGTTAGTTTTTTCTGCTCTCCACCAACTCCTGAGGGAAATATTTAAATGCTCCACTATGTTCACCAGCTGGTCTACAGTATACGGTCTGGTAGCTGTTTGGTAAAAAGTTGTGGGGGTGGGGTAGCCAGGTGAGTATTTATAGTTTTTTCTCTGAAAAACTAAACAACTAAACAACTAAAGTTATAGTTGGACAGAGAAACAATGAACTGAAACTCCCTATAGAGTCCTATCAGACTGTGGTGGGAGAGAAACGCGATACAAAAGATGTTTAAACTGTAACTGGAAAGAACTGCGCTTGTCCTGTACGTTTTTCACAAACAGAAAGATTACCATAACCATAAGACCACAAGTTATTATAGCAGTAAAAAGCTGATATGAATGTGTTTTAAATCTGTTGTTCCTGCTCAGATCTCTGATGGCAGAAACTCTTTGTATTACAAGTTCAGTGAAAACAAGATGCTGCACCTGATCTCACTAATAAAAACACGTCTTCATAAAGACTCTGATGGTTTCACAGTGTGTGTTTAATGTCTCTGTGTTCTGGTTTCATACAGTTATTATGTTCAGGTGTGTGTGTGTGTGTGTGTGTGACGAGCAGTAAATTGATTACATGAATAAAACGCCATCATCGCTCTGCTGTCAAATCCAAACTGGAGACTCTGTGGAACTACATCATCGCCTAATTGAATCTGTCTTGCACAACAGCAACACACATACGTGCACACACACACAGACAGCAATGAAATAAATTGACAGCATGAATAATCCAGTTTTATTCATTGTTCATCTTTAATAATTCTGCAGCTGCAGACTGACACAATGAATAAAACAGCAATTCTTTCACGTCACCTTGTAGCGATCAGTACTGTATTTCTAAAGATGCTTCTCTGCAGCTTTCACAAAGACATTTGAATCTTCTCTGGAGTTAGACTTAAGACGCGCAGCAGCTTGTTTCTGATGACAGCTGTGAAACTTGAAGTTAAATGGAATTAAATAAAAAGACAGAGAGTGTTTGTTCCAAAATAGTGAACAAAATATAATTCCAAGAAGCTTTAACCAGATTGAAACCATAAAGGATCAAGAGTAGAACCCTGAGGAACTACTTATTACTGTTGACATGAGCAAGGAAATAACAATTATCAACATGTATAACAGCTGATATTATGCGAGTTTTGTAGAGGCAGCTGGATTCATGAGATCACGTGAGAATCCATCTTGTCAGGCTTCAAGCGCAACTGTGTTTAAACCACGATGGTTCGGACATGAGGAACAACTGTAACTGTGGAACAGAGGGCCTGCTTCACACGCCATCCTCTCTTTACACTCTTGTTCCTGGAACCTGTTGTTCACCTTCAGAGAGCCAAAGTGAAACCAGAAATTCTCCTACTCCTGAATAAACCTCATTAAAAACCTCATTAGCACATGTAACTCTGCTAATCAGTAACATGTACAGAAGCTGCTGTAGTTACATGTTAGCTCAATTACTTTTAATATGCATGAGTTCAGTTATAGATGAGCATATATTTCATTCCTCAGCTCTTCATGTTCATCATGTCTGAATGGAGCTTAGTCTGTTTCCAGTTGTATCCAGTAACTTTTACAGCTCAGACAGCAAACACTTCAATATTAAGTGTTTCCACTCAGATTTTGTAAATGTATAAATTGAAAACTGGTGGATGAAGCTCAGGCAGTGAAACACTGGAGAGAAAACACACACACACACACGCACACACACAAGTCATCTGTCAAACAGATTGTAGCTCAGTGCTGCTCATCCGCCTCCCTGTGTGTGTGTGTGTGTGTGGAATAAAATTATTCATCATCATCATCATCATCACCACTTTGGTTACACAACTATTGCCATTGACCACCATTACCCCCCCATTACTGTCAAAGATGATTCAGTGTGTGTGTGTGTGTGTGTGTGTGATGGCATCCAGCTGGCTCCTGGTGACTCATGTCTGACTGACAACAGCATTGATCAATTATAGCAAGAGATCAGAATAGACGACCACAGATCAATAACCATCACTTCATCCAGATGTTTTGTCTGAGACAGCTAGATGTTAAAGTCAGTGTCCAGCTGTCGACATGCTCATATGACTTATTGACGAGCTATCAGACATCGCTGAAGAACACATACAGCAGCTCAGATCGATTTACACATGATTTACATGAATACTGAAAACACGCTATTTTATAGATGACAGGTCTCTGTTTAGTTTTATTGTTTTTATTTTTATATTACACCAGAGATATTTTGATTTGATTTTTTTATTTATTTGTCTGCTTTAAACCACCTTGCACCTTTGTTTTGAAAAGCGATATAACTATTATTATTATTAGTAGTAGTATTACTTCTATTAGGTTAAAAATGCTGTAAAACTGTAAAAGCGTTTCATTGGAAGAGGAAGAAGAGGAAACACAATGACAAAAACAAAAATGTTGTCATCCGCCACCTTTATCTACTCCAATAATGTAAGTTATGACTATAATGACTAAGAGGTGTCATCACCTGGATACCTTTATAGTGTGTGGATGATGGCATCATTCAAGGTAAAGGCTGGTGATGGTCTGAGTGAGGTCAAGGTAGATACTACCACTAAGTGTCAGGGAGCGGCCGTGGAAACATGAACACTGTTTCTTCTTCACTGGTTTTCTGCGCCACCCAGTAGGATGAGATCCAGTTTTAATGTGGATGGAAATATTTGCAGAAACAAACTAAAATCTTTCTCTCTTTCTGTCTGTAAATGTGTATAATATCTATCCGCCACAATTTTCTCCTCTTCATCGGATGCCTGTTTTTCTTTCACCTTCCTTTGGTAAATATACTTAAAGCACTACATTTCTTATGAGGTGTGGGGTGAGATTGATATTAGCCTAGCTTAGCATAAAGACTGGAAGAAGGGGAAACTTTAGCCTGACAAAAAAAAGATTTAGATTTGGGGATTCTTTGTGGGGTCCTGACCCCGAGGTGGAGACCATATATACTGGATCTCTGCATTCATTTGTTGTTTTAATAATATTAAACTGAAAATATGTAAACTGCATCTCTCCAGATTCACAGGATAAATACAACAGACATGACCTCTTGACAGAATGATTTGAAATCTCTCAGGATAATAATGACAGTTATTGGAGAGTGAAACCTGTAGACATCACAGTGTTCACCGGCTGGAGACGCCATCACGCAGCCGTCACAGAGGTCTGAGACTCAGCTCACCTCCCTGCTCCGCCCTGAAACCTGAAGGCTCAGCCGTCACTCAGGTCAAATCTGACATCTGAAAAGCAAAAAGGGAAGTTTTACTCACCCTGCCGAGCGTTGAGGCAACACTTTCCTGCAAGAACAAGTTGTCGCCACCCTCTCATTTAACCGTTTCCTCTCTGCAGGAGGACAAGCAGAATGTGCCAATCAGCAGAAATCAGTGCAGGCAGAATCCACTCGTGTGATTTGATGTTTTCTTATTTATTTGGTTTGGTTTGATTCTGGCGAGAGACATGTCTTCCTCTGCTGCTCCGCGCTGTGCCGCGCCTTCTCCCTCACTCCCTTTCTCTGTCTTCGACAACAACTGAGAAGGATGCTGCCTGGTGCTGGCTGTGTCTCGTCGCCCATGGCAACCAGTTGCCATAGCGATTGACTGGAGCTCACTGGGAGATAGAGGTGATGATGGAGACGTGGTGAGACCTGTGGAGGAATGGAGAGGAGATGGAGTTTACTGGAGAGACTTGTTATGTTTTTAATCATCTTTTATCCAGTTTTTAATTATTCTGCATGAACATAAACAATCCATAAACAATTTTTTTATTTATGTCTGTAGTTTATAGATTATAGAGTTTATAGAAATTATTAAATATAATATCATAGATTTATCATTAATTTATAAATTATAAACATTTTCTTATATTTTGTAAGATTTCATTTTAAGATTTTAAAATCTAATGATGATTTATTGAATAATTAAGAATGTATGTAAATGAATGTTTAAAAATCTAAATACAGCTGGAACTAACAACTATTATTATTAATTTTTTAGTATTATTTCATCTGCTGATCTTGAGTAATTTACCTGTTTAATTTAAAGTACCATCATGATGATTAAACTGATCTGTATATAAAATAGAGACACATTAGAGACACTTAATTGATTATCAAAATAGTGGTAGATTATTTTTCTGCTGCTTGAATAACTTGTTAAGTAATTAAAATTTAAAGTCTAAATATTAAAACTTAAAAAGAAAGATATGTAATTAACAAATGATTTGAAAGCTCACATACGGAAAACAAATATTTATGTTAAATAACTTAAAACTTTTCAAATTGAGCTGCAGCTAACAACTACTTTCATTAGTTTATTCTTTTTTTCTGTAAAATACTAACATTTAAAAATGTACAAATAAAGTTTTATTATTATTATTCTTCTCTCTCACACACAGTTCATCCTACTGAAATAACACAACAGGTTGTCATGTCGAATGTGACAAAAAATATTCATATCAGTTATTTCTGATCTGACAAGTTCACAAATAAATAGTTTCAATAGTTTGTTTTAAAAAGTTTTTAACGATGTTTGGGAACGGTGGATGAATCAGTGCAGCCATGTGGCTCAACAACAACAACAACAACAACAACAACAACAATACTTCAGTATAATATATACAATATAGTTCATTGATGATTTGGCTCCAAACACATTGCTGCTTCTTCTGGTCCTCACAGGCTCAGTTTCTGAGAGTCTGAAGACACCCAAGAGACGTGTTATATTAATGGCCACAAGATGGCGATGTTGGCTCCATGCTTCAGTGTGTCCTGCACTCGTTCATGGAGGAGATGTAGAGTTTCATCTTATTAAAGGCAACAGAGATTGTATCAAAGGTGACAGTTGTGTCTTGTGACTGTATGTTAAGTGCATCCAGCCACACCTTTCAAACTGATTGATCACTGATTGATCAGCTGAACAGCTGAAGCACAGAACCATCATTACAAGTCCTCACAGATGCTTTTTAAAAACTTTAGTTTGAAAATAATAAATATATGATCATAAATAAATATATGATATTACAATAATGAAATAATCATATTTTATAAATATGATCTTTTGGGAAGCACAACGTCTTTGAAATCATATTTCATATTTAGATCATGTGGAATATAAAGATCTACAGATGCTTTGAAAAAGCATCTTTCAGGACTTCATACATTTTGGAAAAGTGACAAAATGACAAAAAACAAGTAAATGTCCTGCATTCAAAAAAGTACAGAAGTATTGGCAAAAAATCTACTTAAAGTATCATAAAACTATCATTATACATAATCGTCCTGTTAGTGTTTAATTATATTATTGTATTATTAGAAGTGATTCATTGACATGTACATGTTAGTAGCTGCAATGACTAATCAATGACTCAATCAAAAGAAATGTAATTGTTTTGATACTCAAATAATCATTTTGAGTCATTTTTAACAATAAAAATAAAAAAATAAATTCTCCGATTCCAGCTTCTTAAATATAAACATTTTCCGGTCCTGTGACAGTAAACTGGAGAGTGTTCACTATTTGTATGTTGTGTCACTTCCTGTTGGCACTATCTATGACATTAAATATTGATACATATGATGAATCACGCCCACACCGTTCAGAAGAAGTTACTTATGGCTCCAAAAATCTAAGATGGCGATGGTCAAAATGTAAACACCTGGCTTCAAAACGGGAGTCCACCAATCAACAGGTGGCGTCACCGCAGTTACGTCCATAGTTTATATATTTTTTAAAATCCTTCACACAGAGAAGTGAAGATATATTCTTCCATCTTCTATTTATTTACCTCTCTCTCTCCATCTCTGCCTGCCTCAGTGTGTCTACGCTGCTGTCAGTCAAACCCTCATAATAACTCTCACAGCATCAGCAGGAAATTATTATTTTAAATCCAGTTGTGAACTCCTGGATCTGCATATAAATAAATCTTTTGTTAAAACAGACTACACAATTAATAATCAACAGAAAATGAGTGACTTTGATAATCAGTCAACCTGTGATGAATTCATTATTTGCTGATGTTCTCTAACCCCTATACATTAATCAATTAAATACAAAAAGTTATCAGCACCTTAATCAATAATAGTAGTTTAGTGATATTCTTGAAATTCACTACAATCGCTTTTGTTGCAGTTCTGGAGGTTTCAGTCTTCTCCAACAGACGTAAACATGTAAATCAATTTGCTGCTGTTATAAAAAACAAACCAACCAACTAAAACTTTTAAGATAAATATTCATGAAATGTATTTATCTTAAAAGTGCAGAACTTTTACATATAAATGAATCTCTGTTACACTTGCTGCTACTGTGCATCTGTGTCTCTATCACAGGTTCCACTGTTACTGTAATAATTCATCATTCATTGTAACCTATTCTTATCATCCATTGTAATTCATTATTATTCATTGTGAGTGTACAATATGTGTGTGTTGATTTGTTCTGTACATGTGACATCATTGCACGTTTTTCCTCACTAATCGAGGGTCTAAGGACAGAGGGTGTCACTCCCTGTACAGATTGTAAAACCCTTCGAGCCTGCCTACAATGCAGTGTTTGTGCAATTACTGTCACTGCCAGAAGGGGGAGACACTCCAGGTTTAAACATGTCCACTGACAGATTGATTTCACACAGTAGAAGTAAATATTACCCCAGTTTTGGAGTAATGTTTATAAGATACATAGTTAGATTTTTTCCTGCCTCAAATGTTGATTTATTATTCTCAGATCTAATGTCAGAATAACTTAATATTAGCTAACTAATAACTAAGCTAAAGATAACGTAGTGATGACATAACATGAGCTATTAAAAGCATAAATCAGAACCACATAGTGTGAATTTATTACGTTTAATATGAACAAGAATGAAACATAAAAGGAGCTGAAGAAGATATTGGATTGATAAAATAATGATGAACAGATTCATTTTATGTCTCCGTCAGGGATTTAATATTTCAGTCAAAAACCATAAACTTAATGACATTTTACTATTTAATTAAAATGTTGAACCTGTGCAGCAGTTTGGATTCTCTACAGGTTCCCCGCGCTCGCGCGCGCGTGTGTGTGTGTGTGTGTGTGTGTGTGTGTGTGTTGCAGCATTAATGAACTGTGAATGTAATAAAGCAGTTTTCTGTCGGGAGCTGACTGATATCACAGTAAAAAAATTCAATGCCCCCTAAACAATAATATGGAGCCCTGTTATATTAAACTGAGCCTGAGATGAGATATGACACAGTCTATCGTGTCAACACATTAGCACCAAGATTGTTGTTTCAGATTGTAATCTTGATCTGAGAGAACAGAAATAGAGAAACTATGAAACATAAAATGATTTTCATCATCTGATACAGAAGCTGAAAATCTGCAGTGACAGAAAAACAAAATGAAAAAATACATTTTAAAGCAACTGTAAATCCTGCTGCAAATTCAAACTCAATGAACCTTTTCCCTTTTCATTCAGAAAAGTAGATGTAGTCTTCCTGTCATCCTTTCAGCTCTCTCTCTGCATTAAACTGATTGGCTCTGATGGAAAACACACTCAAATAAATGAGATGCCGACCCTCAGAGGGAAACAGCTGACAGTCTAAAAGGGAAGTATCTATCTATCTATCTATCTATCTATCTATCTATCTATCTATCTATCTATCTATCTATCTATCTATCTATCTATCTATCTATCTATCTATCTATCTATCTATCTATCTATCTATCTATCTATCTATCCATCTATCTATCTATCTATCTATCTATCTATCTATCTATCTATCTATCTATCTATCTATCTATCTATCTATCTATCTATCTATCTATCTATCTATCTATCTATCTATCTATCTGTCTATCTGTCTGTCTGTCTGTCTGTCTGTCTGTCTGTCTATCTATCTGTCTGTCTGTCTGTCTGTCTGTCTGTCTGTCTGTCTGTCTATCTATCTATCTATCTATCTATCTATCTATCTATCTATCTATCTATCTATCTGAGAATCTACGCACTTGGTGTCCTTACTTTCCTCTACTTTATTTCTCTACTTTAGTCAGACACACACACACACACACACACACACACAGACACTTAGAAAGGCTCTAAAGTGTGTGTTTAAGAGGCAGATGGACTCTCAGGAGGAGGAATCCTGTTATCTTAACGAGTGTGTGACCTCCTGCTGAGTGGGTGACCTGATCCTGATTAGCATATTCAAGATCATGAATAATTAATGAGGGGCCTCCTCTGCTGACAACGGTCGGCATTATGATGGCATTATGTCATCACGACTAAGAAAAACTGATAAATGTCAAAACAATAGACTTTTTATTATGTCACCATGGTAACATAATAACTGATCATGATGTCGTCATGGTTTAAAA
Source organism: Pampus argenteus (assembly GCA_036937835.1). Classification (NCBI taxonomy): domain Eukaryota; kingdom Metazoa; phylum Chordata; class Actinopteri; order Scombriformes; family Stromateidae; genus Pampus; species Pampus argenteus. The sequence continues at coordinate 20,404,153 of CM072879.1, forward strand.
ACAAAAACAATTTTTATGTTTCCATTATAACAATACAATGGGTATTATGATATCAATAATAAAAATGAGACAGAATAAACAAGATCACCCACATCACAAAGATGACTTTCACTCCTGTCACCTTCATGTCTCTTTGAACTGTGTTACCCAGAAACCCTCAGTGACACACCATGAGTGGAAGCCTCATTTGCAAGTCAAAATGACAGAAGAAGAGAAGAACAAAATAAAAGGCAGAGAGATGAAAGCTGTGGGAGGACTGAAAGATAATTATCGAGTCTCACCTTAATGACAGACAGAAGAAGAATAAAGAATGGAAGTTGTAATTATCACCTGTCAGCAGTGGCCGAGCTCAGAACGAACTAAAGAAGAACAGAGATCCTAGAGATTTTATGAAATCATGAATAAAGTTGATAAAATCGTTGAAACATAGTTTACTGCAGGAATCTTTTTATGCTCCATAAAGTTGTCTTCTTTCTTTCTTTTCAAGCATGTGCAATTCATATACTGTATTTTATTTACTGGTCTTGTTTTTTCTTTGTTCTAGCTACATTTTTCTATTTTAGATTAGTCAGCAACTATATGTTTATTCATACTGATAATGAATAATCAATTTTCAAAATTTACAAATATTTGCAGGGTTCAGGTTCTTAAATGTTTGTATGACTGTTGGTTAGACAAAACAAGACATTTGAAGATGACTTTTATCTTAGAGACAAAGCAATTTATTGATTAATCAAGAAATAATAATGTTCAGGCAGGATGGGTAAGTAACAGTGACAGATAGGAGGTGTAATATAAAGCATTTCTCTGTCCTCACATACTGCTGCACCTCCTGTTTTTCTGTTAAACAGGTGGAAACTTCCTGGTCTGTCCTGTGTGTTGTTGCAGCTGTTTGATGAGCAGAAGGATGTGTTGACTCTGCTCTTCCTGGAGGAGATCCCGGCCCAGCAGCTGCCTCTGTACTACCGCATGAGGAAGCTGGTGAAGAGACGTACCCACCTGAGGTGGCTGCAGGCCTGGCGACACACGGGAGTCTTCTGGCAGAACGTAACGAGAGCTCTGGAGACGAGAGATGCACCTGCTGAGAACACTAACCTGCTGACAGGACCAGCAGGATGATTTCCAGCAGTTTCATGTCATGAGACTGAAGTACCTTTGAAGAGATTCTCCAAGTGACTCCCATTCAAAAAGCCTCAACTTCTCTGTAGAAATACTGAGTCAATCGTTGTTTTTCCATTAGTCATTCTGGTCTCAATCTCTAAATCATTTCTCCATTAATAAGATTTCAAGACATATAGTAGCTCTGATATCTCCTCTGTTTAAGTTTAATGTTGCCCAATCTCATAACCCATTGGCCATCTGTATGACAATGATCTAGCCCATCTGGGGACAGCAGAATTCAACCAATGCCCACTCAAACGATTGAGATTACAACCAGACAAAAAAATGGAAACCAGTGCGCTTATGATACCTGGACTTAGCTGAAGTAGCTAACGTTAATCCAAGTGTGCAGAAACATGAAGCTAGCAACACCAGCAACCATAGTCACATGTATTCCTGGGACCAGAGCAGGAAACATTGAATCTGATTTAAATAACTGTAAATATGGTGAAATTGGAAATTGGTAAAACAATTGGAGGTCACCAAGTTAATGTGGAGTTGGTGCATGTTTGTACATGCATAGTACAGATATTTGATTATACCATAGAGTTACCAGTCTTCATTACTTGATTAAATATTGAATATGACTCATTCGTCATTACTTAGGTGAATAATTTATTTACAGTTATTGCTAAAATACTTAATTAGAGTCACACTGATGTAATTACTGAACATATACACACCTACAGCTTATATACAGTAATGACCTGATTAAAAGTACCCTGAAGTGCAATTAGTGGATCAGCTGTAATGAAACCTGAAGGTGTTTTTGTGTTTAACAGTAATCAGTAAAGAGTGGTTTCACACTGCAGCCGTGGCAGCAGTCGGTATTGACGAAGTCAGAAAGGGGCCTAACAGTAGCTCTGCTGTGTGTTATTGATCAGGAACATGAATCTGGTTCAGGGTTGACCAGCCACTCACTCACTAATTTAACCTTTCATTTCCTCAGTTGATAGGGGATTGATCAAACTATTAAAAGTAATACTCTATTAAAAACTCATATAAGCATTCTAGAAATAATGTAAATACAATTCTGAATTAAAATAAATGATAATTACAAGTATATAAAAATGTTTGTTGCTTCCACCTTATATGATGACTTCCAATGACATATGACTGTCATATTTACTCTCCGGTGATATTGACCAATACAAAGAGAGTGAGTTAAAGCTGTTTATGTATAAGGTGCTTCATATGGAGCTCCAAACACCTAAATAAAACTTTTTACACAGAAAGAAAGAGTTTCTCTTGAATCATATGATGTGTAACACTTTATCACAGTGTTTTTCACTAAAAAAATGATTTGTATAAATTAGTAATAAACACAAGAATCCAGGTTGTTCAGAGCAGACCTGTTTCTCTCAGTGGGTGTTTTGTCATGAAAAGTGTCAGAGGTGACTGTTGCAGTGTTTGGCAGTGAAACCACGAGTTTCTGCCAGATATCTCAGGTGATTTAAAAAAAACTGAACATGCTTTATTTTCTGGTTTTTGAGTCCAGCAGCAGCGAGAGGGTGACCTGCTGTCAGAGCAAGAAACACCCACAGAAAGTGAAAATATTCACCTGAAAGTCTTGAACTGTAATATTTAAACAATGATGAACTTTTAGGTTCAGTTTAGGTTCATGAAATAACTGCTGATGATGATTTTTACACATTTTCATGCAGCAGGAGAGGATTTTATTAACATTTATTAATGTCTGTAAATATACTGAAAACTGCAGAAAGAGCTATAGCCAAGGATTTACAACAAAGGATTCATAACCCAAACCCAACAGAGTTTGACAGTCAAGCAGCCTCATCACTCACGACCATTCACACCTCCTTCATCACTCCTCTCCGCTGCTCCCACAATTTACAGAACCATTGTCTGTCTTTGGGTCCACATGAGCAGTTGTTTTCGAACATGAACTTTATTAAAAGCAAACGCCTCACAGTTGACTTCTTACGATCTTGTGTGAAGATGAAGGTGACGACATGCAGCCCTGACCTCAGGAGCAGAAATCACATTAACTAAGTATGTGGTAATATTTTAACTGCTATTATTTTGCATATTCATATTTTGTAATTATTCAGTGAAATAGTCCTTTTATTATTCAGGGATGTACATTTGACACCCCTGGTGTAGAGTCACATGTTCCTCATTACACTTCTTTGGTGTTACTTTCACCATCAGTGAAGCAGAGTCTTCTTTTTCCCTCTCAGGAGCTCCTGATGACGTTCACTCCACTACTGCTGGTTAGCTTAGCTATCTGTCAGAGTTGAGGTGTTCGTCAGATCGGGAAAATGGAGACGCTTTAAAAGACAAAAGTGATTGCATTCGTCATAATTTTACTTGACAGTAACAGTAATAATATTACCAAAATCCTACTAGTAACGTTATATTACTTTGTTTCTGCTAAAAGTAATAAATTAATGTAGACTTGAAAAAACCTGAACTTGCCCGTTCTCAATAGGAAGATAAAAATAGTTTATTTGGCCTCCTCATGAAGCTGAATGCAGACGACACACTCAGGTCACATCACATGACACAAGAATAGTCGTCAGCAGGTAAAACCACAACATGTCTGACAGGTTGAAAGTGTGTGTATGTGTGACTGTGTCCCTTTCTGTCTGTGTAGTGGCGGTTCATTTTGATTGTCCTCCGACACTTTCTAAATTGTTTTTTTATCCTAAAAGCAGCTGAAGAGTCAAATACAGCAGCAGCACAAACATCAAAGTCAACTGTCAGCATGGGTTTGTGTGTTCTCGCACACGCTAAGAAAACTCATCCCAATATTCTCTGTGAGGTTTGTTTATCAAAGACAGAAACAGTCAGCGAGCTCAGTCAGTTCGTTACTCATCTGCCAGACAGAAAACATGTTTATACGTGACGCTGTTCAGCAGCTGACAGCGAAATCTCAAATTTAGGGCTGTCTTTGAACACACCAGCTGCTGTTTACAGAGGATCAAATTTAATAATATCACAACTTTGTTTTCTCTCAAAATATTCCTGAAATATTATATCAATGTTCTTGTAATAATAAGACATTTTATCCTTGAACAGTTATGACTTTTTATTCTTTAAATATGCATCTTATCCAGTCCGCTACAATGGCCTGAAAGGCAGGCTGGTAAAAACCCTCCTGATCACAAGCTCAGTATTTCAGTTTGACTCTACGTCGCCGCTCAGTGGACGGGAGGACTTGCCTTGACAGACAAACTTCTTCAGCCAATCAGCACATTTTGCAAGCGCCAGTCTGTATTTTACGTCACTACGTAGTCCCTGATTGGTGTTGTCCTGTTTACATTTTAATTTCTTTCAAAATGTGTAGAAGCAAAACAGAAATGTTGAGCTCACTTGATCAGGATGGCTTCACTAGGTTACTGAAACATGCTCTGAAACATGAGGTTGTCCTCATCAACAGCTGACATAAGGGAATCATTGTTATCAATGTAAACACGTGAAAGAGGTTCTGTGAATGTAAAATGTGAATTTTGAACTGTGTGTGTGTGTGTGTGTGTGTGTGTGTTGGGGGGGTCTCAGGACTTCATAATGAGACCTGTTGAGAATGGAAAGAAACTGTTCTTATGGTGGGAGGTTGGGAGGTAGGGATGGGAGGCTGCACCCGATCACCCTCTCAGCTGAGTGGACGATACGCTGCAGTCTGTGTTTGTTCCTTGACAGTGGCTGCAGCGACCCAGATGGTGATGGAGGAGGTGAGGATGGTGATGGAGGAGGTGAGGATGGACTCAATGATGGCATTGTAGAACTGGACCAGCACACAACCGGAGCGCTTACCTCTCCTGCAGTGTTTCACTGCCTGAGCAATTTTCTTTGAGATACAGTGATGCCCTTAAGAAAAGCACCTCGGTCTTAGACTTTAAAATGTCTGAATGTTTCTGTTCATGATTAAAGAGAAACAGACAGCGGCTCCAGAGGCCATCAGTGGCTCTCACTCCTCTTTAAGTCTGCTGCTCTCTCCCCTGGGCAGAGCTCAGTGGACAGCCCCCTCTGACCCTGGAGCTCCACATCTGCTGGTTCCCAGGACCTCCAGGACACACACACACACACACACACACACACACACAAAGGCTTAAGCTCTCCTCTGTGTGTACTTTCATACATTTCATACAATGTGGAGATATTTTTGAAAGCAACAACATTTTTGGAAAACGAAGATGGAAAAACTTACAGTGGTGCAAAAATTAAACTATAACTATAAAATCATTAATGCAGAACGGGATTTGATTCACCAAGTGTCTTCTCATTGTTGGGTCTCTGTAAATTAGTATCGTCTAGACCTGTTTTTATTAAACAAATTTAATTTGATCATATGATCTTGAGCAACTAATATGAAGATATATTAATATCAAATCAAAAGCATTACAATTCTGTGACAACAATAAACATTATTTACATAGAGGAATCTGTACCAAAGTGACATTTTAGACATTTTTAGGAAGTGAGTGTGTGAGGACAATCGACTTTGAAAGGTGTGGATCTTCTTTTGAAAGTACTTTTCAGATCATTATGTTATGATCAAGTGTTATGTTGTAATAAAGCTTCCTTCCTGTGTTGAGTTTTGAAACTTCTCTCAGTTCTGACGTCAGATCAGCTCTGTGTCTCTAAATTTCTCCTCTGCGAGTAAACCAACAACACGAACAGAAGAGAGGTCAAGGCCGTCAGCCAACACTCACATCCACTTCCCTGAGAACCAAACACGCTAACACTTCACCAGCTGGATTAGGAGGGATTTATAGGGGTCACAGGTTGCAGTGCTCAAGTAGGAAGGAGCCCCTCAGAAACACAGAACACAAGAAACCAGACAAAATGTTAGTTTAGATTTAGACTTTAAAACAGGAATACAAAAAGTTTTTACTGCCTAGTGATACCAAACTCCATGAGAATCATTAAATCTTTATCCTGCACTGAAATGTCTGTATCATAGACATAGCACCACTCAAATATTCATATTTATGGTATTTCACTACTCAACTGTTGAATAAAAACAAGCAATTTGAATACATGACAGTTTAAATTTATGCATAATGTGCATTTTTCTGACATTATAAAGACAAAACAATTAGTTAATTATTAACTGATAAAATCATTGTCCAATTAATCATGAGTTGCAGTGCTAATTGTGGTACATGTGGGTACAGGTTTTGAAAAAAAGATGAATGTTTGGAATAAAAAAAGCTGATATCAGGTTCTTTTCGACAGTGTATCCGATGAAATGAGACATTATGGCCACTGGACATATGGTTTGTGTCTGTATCAGTCGAGACGGTGGGAGAATTTGTTCCAGCAGCTGGAGGCAGAACATCTGGTGCTTGTGACAATCATTCCCAGCAGGGCTCAGTGTTTAGCAGCTGCTGTCTGTCCCAGCAGATAAACAAATATCACAGGACAGATCACCAAGACAAAAAGCTAAAATTACAAGTAAAATTTAATTTGATGCTTCAACCCTCAGTCAAGAAGCGTTGAAGGCCATGTGACCTGCTGAAATCCCATCATGCCCCATTAACTCCCATCAGATCCTCATGTGAAGTCCTGCTGCTGCTGGTCAGCAGAGCAGGACGCCGCTCTCTTCATTATAACCGTATTTCCGTAGTTTCACCTGCGGACTGTTGCTTCGTGTGTGTGTGTGTGAGACAGAGGTTAAAACAGTGATTTTTAACATCAGTGTGTGTATGCTTGTGTGTGTGTGTGTGTGTGTGTTTGTGTGTGTGTGTGTGTGTGTGTGTGTGTGTGTGTATGCTTGTATGCTTGTGTGTGTGTGTGTGTGTGTATGCTTGTGTGTGTGTGTGTGTATGTATGTGTGTGTGTGTGTGTGTGCTTGTGTGTGTGTGTGTGTGTGTGTGTATGCTTGTGTGTGTGTGTGTGTGTGTGTGTATGTGTGTGTGTGTGTGTGTGTGTGTGTGTGTGTATGCATGTGTGTGTGTATGTGTGTGTATGCGTGTGTGTGTGTGTGTGTGTATGCTTGTGTGTGTATGTGTGTGTGTGTGTGTGTGTGTGTGTGTGTATGCGTGTGTGTGTGTGTGTGTGTGTGTGTGTGTTGGAGGTGATTTAATTCCCTCCTCAGCAGAACACCTCCATATCAAAGACATTACTGACCTGATTCACTGAGTCTCAACAAAGTTGAGTCTGATCTGCACTCTGCGTCTGTCGTAGAAACAAGCTCATGGTCACAATAAAGCTCCTACATGAAGAAATCTTTGTTATTATTATTATGAGAAAATTAGTTAATTGCTACCGACATTTTTATTCATTTTACTTTTAATTACCAAAAGCATTGGTGGTTACGGTTAAAGTTAAGATAAGTCTCCAGGAAATTATTCAATCAAAGTAATGCCCGCTGAGGAGATGGAAACATGACTGTGTACGTGTGCATATGTATGTGAGAGATGATATGATGTACCATAAATGATACCCTGGTGATGTGATACTCTCTAAATGACTATGATTCTTAAGATGAACAGATATTTGGTAGTTATGATCAGGACTGAGGATGGTTAAAATAATCTTAATATATAGTATTTTTATGGCAGTGCTTTGAGATAGACATGCACAATATAGGTCTTAATTAGGCCTGAGGTGTGATATACTTAAGTGACCTGTTATGTATGCACCCGAGAGACAGGGAGAAGGAAAAATATACAGAGAAAAAGGGGGAATAGTTTCAATAGAAAAAAGAGAAGAACAAAGAAAGAGAATAATTGGGAAGCCGAAAAGAGGAGATAAAATAAATGAGCAGGCATGAAGAGGAAAGGAGAAACAACAGAAGAAGTAAAGGACAGATGATGGAGAAAAAAGAAACGAGAGACAATAAAAGAAACATGGAGGAGAAAAAGAAGAGGAGGAAGAAAAGACGAAAGATGAGGATAAAGAAAGGAAAGAGAATTCAGAAGAGGAGGGGGGTATAATTATGTGGTTACTTAAGAGACAGTAACCACGGCAGCAGAGCATCTGACCACCAATCATCCTTCCTAGATATTGAATGTCTCATTTGTCTGTCAATGTGCGTGTGTGTAGCTGGTGCTCCTCATGTTGTGAGGACATGTGTCTGTTACTGTGGGGACTTTCCTTCCTCATGGGGACATAACTCACGTCTCCACAACATCAATCATTAGATTCAACAGTCAAGACTTTAAGGTCATAACTTGTTTCTGCTGCCACGTACTGTCAGTGCTACTCATTTCCCCAAACATGTAGCCATACTTTATCTTTTGTAAGCACAGCAATTGTTAAAACTCAAACTCATTCAGACACGATGTTGAAAGGCTGAAGGAGGCTAAAGCTCCAGATTTATTTATTTATAAGTTGCAGCTCAGAAGTGTGTTGCAGCAGGACATAGAATAAATGCTTCAAATATGATGTGAGCACGACAGGAAGTAAAGGGGGCACACATCCACACATCCACACATACACACACACGCACACAAACACACAGTGCAGCAGAGGGAGTGTCTGTCTGAGTTTTCACGCATCATTGTTTGTGTTCCTGAAGAGAGGGTGACAGGCGGTCTCCGAGCTGTCAGGACGGGGAGAAAAAGCCAGATATGGATCCTCACTTCAGACCGGTGGTTAGATGAGAGCAGGGCTGTGTGTGTGTGTCTGTGTGTGTGTGTGTGTGTGTGTGTGTGTGCGTGGGGGGGGGGCAAATGTTCCTCTTGTCAGTGTTGAACAGCATAATTCATGTTAAACGAAGGCTGAAGAAGAAGATTTTACTTTCACTTTACTGAGTTACAGTCACTTCATTCAGTTTGTTAAGAAAACAACACAACACACACCTCAGAGAGAGAGAAAAACTCAACACACACACACACACACACACACACACACACACACACACACCTCAGAGAGAGAGAAACTCAACACACACACACCTCAGAGATAGAGAGAAACTCAACACACACACACACACACACACACACACACACACACACACACACCTCAGAGAAAGAAACTCAACACACACACACCTCAGAGAAAGAAACTCAACACACACACACACCTCAGAGATAGAGAAACTCAACACACACACACACACACACCTCAGAGAGAGAGAGAAACTCAACACACACACACACACACCTCAGAGAGAGAGAAAAACTCAACACACACACACACACACACACACACACCTCAGAGAAAGAAACTCAACACACACACACCTCAGAGAGAGAAACTCAACACACACACACACACACCTCAAGGAGAGAAAAGACTTTACTGAGGCAGTTTAAATTTGTATCCTGAAATTGACAGCATCCTTGTTTATCGTGCTACAAACAACATCTGTAAACACCAGTGCCAGCTGTTACACCAAGACTTCACCATCTCCTTGACGTCAAATAGACTCACAGCAATGTGTCCGGCCCAAATCAAATCAAATCAAATTTTATTTATATAGCCCAAAGTCACAAAATACATTTGTCTCAGAGGGCTTTACAATCTGTACAGGGAGTGACACAGGTGTTGATCGTGTCTGCCTCCCGAACACAGAGTGGTAGTTTATTCCACAGAAGAGGAGCTTGATAGCTGAAAGCTCTGGCTCCCAATCTACTTTTAGACACTATAGGAACCACAAGGAACCCACCATCCTGGGAGCGCAATGTTCTAGTGGGGTGGTAAGGTACTATGAGCTCTTTTAGATATGATGGTGCCTGACCATGAAGAGCTTTGTAAGTTAGGAGAAGAATTTAAATTCTATTCTAGACTTAACGGGTAGCCAGTGCAAGGAAGCCAAAATGGTTGTTGTGAAATGTTGTGAAATTCCTGTGGTGATCTCGTGTGTGATGTCACATGTGACCATCTGTTTCTGTCCAGATTGTTCTTGCAGCTAACAGTGAAGCTGCAGCTCTCCTGCTGCATGCTGGGTTTATTTTGAGTGGCGCTCCAGTCTGCTGCCTCTCTGATAAACACATCAATCTCTATGATGGTAAATGAGTCACCGCGGCCTCAGAAGACAACAAGACATACCCAGAGTTCATCTGTGTAACACAGGAGCAGGAATGTGTTTAATGTAGAAGAACAGGTGAACACACCTGATGCTTTAGATTACACACATCAGTCTGAGAGAGTCGGGTCACAAACAAACACGACAATGTTCTAGATACAGATATTATTCTCTTTGTACGTTTCCTCTGCAGGATCACAGCTAATAGCTCTGAGTCTTATAATGAATCTGTTCTAATCTTCTGTTTTTGTTTATGAAAAGTCCTGCAAATCCTCCTTTTGTGCTTCATGTCGTCTCATCAGAGCATAAAAAAATGTTGAAGTTTAAAACCTTCAAAAGTGGCAGAAGGAGGTCAAGCAGACAGATGGTATAATTCAGCTCTGAAATAGAAAACCCATTAACGGCGAGCTCACAGATTTGTCTGTGGTGTCCGACTCAGACTGCCTCAGCGACCAGAGACAGAGTCCTCGCTTTCTAATTGAATCGCTTAATTTCCTCTTCCACCAGTCTCATCGGACACACTTGCTCCTCTTCTTTTTCTCTTTCTCTTTCTTCTCTGAATAACAGTGAGTCGCTGAAAAAGAATCCTCATATCAACTCAGCTCTGGGATTATGAGCTGGGTATAAAGCTGCAGGAGGTAATTGGTTTTGGGGTGGAAGACTGGGGGAGTTTCTGTGGAAACTCTTTGTGGAGGCATAAAGTTAGTCAACTTGCTCCACTTAACCAATGTCAGAATGGCTTTTAAAGACGCTCTTCAAGGCATCTTCGCTGCACAAGATTAAGATGGAGCTGAGAGCCAGAGGAGGAGGCGGGGGAGGCAGGTGAGGTGAAGGAGGAGAGAGGATACATCTTCCACATGGAAATGAGACTGCATGAAATTTTAATATGAAAATGTTTTAATCCAAAATGTGAAGATGTTCCACATATTTATCAACTGTTAATCACATTTCTTCTTGAAGAATAATAAAAAAAAAATGTACACAATTAAAATCACAGCTATTAGATAAACTACATGTATTAATACACATATAAAGTAATCACATTACATGACTTATTTACACATTGAAAACCTCCATAGCCATCTGATCCAACTTCTGTGTTTAACACATGTAGAAGAAGGAAAGGAGACACTGGTATTTATTATTAATAATAATAATAATGAATTGTATTCATAATGCACTTTATATTGAGCCAACAATCTCAAAGTGCTACAGAAAAGAAATAAGAATTTAAAATAGAGCATCACAAAAGAGAAAAATCTACTAAAAGGCTTTTTTAAAAGTGTCCACAGTTTGTGGAGCCCTCAGGTGGTCAGGGAGAGCATTCAAAGACTGGGAGCGGCTCGGTCTCCCATGGTTCGGGGCTTGGTCCTCGGGATCTGCAGAAAGTTTACCTGTCCGGAGCGGAGACGTCGTGTAGAGGGTTGAGGGGTGATTAGCTCCTTCAGGTAGATAGGAGCAGTACAATGGAGTTAGCATAAATCAGGTCCATCAGGTTAAATAAAACATAATTAAGCCACCAATCTTTATGTACGAATGAGACTTTTATAGGTTTACATTAAGGGGAAAATCTGGCAAAATAAGTGAAAAAACTACATCCTTTCAGTAATCTGTTGGTATCCAGTTGTTGATGTTGTTCCTGTTGAGATTCTGGCCAGGATGTTACAGAAACTAAAATAAAAGTGTTTAGTTTCCTCTGCTATTGACAGACAGATAGGGTCTCTTTTGTTACTGAAAGTCAATATTAAAGTTGCATTAGCAGACTTCATTCAATAATCCCGAAGAAGCTTTCAATATAATCCTATCATACTCTCTGATGGAAACTGTTTCATTCCATGTCAAAATGTTCTCATTGCCTTGTCATAGCGGTGACAAAAAATGTCACAGAGGTCACTCAGAGCCAGACTTCACATCACTATGGCAACAGTATTAGCTGTAACCAGCCACTGGGTCGATGTTTTGCATCATCAATGACAGAGACCCTAACGAGTTTCTGTTTAAAAGACATTGTTAGTACTCAAACCTGAGACACACCACAAATTGCGTTACTTTACTAGTTGTTGTCCGATGAATTAATATTGCATGTATGGCCATGGGAACAAAGAACCTGCGCAGTCTGTCCGTCCTGCAGGGGAGAGACCGGAGTCTACTGATAATCAAGCTCCTTTGATTAATGAAAGTGGTGTGTAGGGGGTGCCGGTCATTGTCCACTATAGCCAGCAGCCTGCTCAGGGTCCTTCCCTCTGCGATTGTTGTGAGCGCCTCCAGCTCCATGCCCACCACAGAACCTGCTTTCCTCACCAGTCTGTCCAGTCGTCCAGCATCTCTCTTCCTAGTGCTACCTCTCCAACATACCACAGCATAGAAGAGCACACTGGCTATAACAGACTGGTAGAACATAAGCAGGAGTCTGTTGCAGACATTGAAGGACCTCAGCCTCCTGAGGAAGTAGAGTCTGCTCTGCCCTTACTTGTAAACTGCATTTGAGTTAGCGGACCAGTCCAGCATATTGTCAAGGTGTACTCCTAGGTATTTGTATGTGCAGACGGTCTCCACAGTCTCCCCACCAATAGTGATGGGAAGCAGTGGAGGGGCGGGTTTCCTGAAATCCACCACCATTTCCTCCACAAGGCTCTGATACTCCATCTCATCACCATCCTTGACACACCCCACAAGTTTAGTAAGGTAATCCGTGATCCAGGTCACCAGGCCAGGCTCCACACCCATCTGCAGCAGTTTGTCTCTCAATAGGAGTGGCTGGATGGTATTGAAAGCACTGGAGAAATCAAGAGGTGCCCCATCATAGAAAGTCACCCAGCAGTCTAGGCCTATAGCAGCATAACTAGGGACTGGTCCAAGCCAGGTCTGAGCCAGCCCTAACTATAAGATTTATCAAAAAGGAAAGTTTAACCATACTCTTAAATGCAGAGAGGGTAAACCTGGAAGATGATTCCATACAAGGATAGAGATGTGTGTTTGTGCTCTGCCGAAATGACAAATGTCCCAGAAATGTCAAAAAATAAATCAATCTTAAAACTTTGTAAAGCATTGCACACCCCTGCTAACTCTCTGGAGGCTGAGTGTGTCAGGCCGGGACTTAAGCAGGACTCAAATGAGGACGTTTTAGTGAGCCGGTTTATTTATTATAACAAAAAAAATGCACAAAAGTCAAAATGAGCAAGTAACAACAGAAAATATCGAGGAAGCATAAAAAAAACCTTACAAATGAAATTACAAAGGCTATTACTGTGAAAGTAACTCTCTCTCTCTCTCTCTATCAAGGTAGCACAAAAACACACTGTGGCATTGGCGGACAACTTAAACACAGTACGGCAGAGAAGAAGGCTTGGGTGATCGACAGGAGACGAAACACTTCGACACAGGACCAAGGGGAACACAGAACTTATATAAACACATAGATTGGTTGCTGGGAACCAGAGGGGTACAATCAGGGATCACAACAACATGTGACACAGGGGAAGGACAAGTGACCTGAAACGACAGGAAGGGAGAATTTCAAAATAAAACAGGAAGACAAGACACATAAAAAAGTAACAATCTCTCTGTCACAACATCTCACTATGTTGTGACAGAGAGATTGTTACTCTGTGAGTGTGTGTGTGTGTGTGTGAGTGATTGTGTGTGTTTGATTTTAGTGAGTGACTTCAGGCTGTTGAATATAAATGCCTGTGAGCTTGTCACTCCTCTGTCAGCAGTGTGAACTTCCATCACGAGACTTCGGCTGCTCACTCTGAGAATAAAACCCGCCTTTTTGATTGACAGCCCAGCGTAGAGCTGTTTCCCCAAACCCAGCACGCTCTGCTCCTCCCCGCTCCACCGCTTCATGCTGTGCAGTGCTTTATGTCAGATCGTGGTGTAGGTTGTTTCCCCCATGGATTTAAATACCACCCAATCACTCACATCGGTCTGAGTCAACAACAGAAACAGCAGTTAAACTCTAAAATGCAGACAGACAGTCTGTAAGGAGGAATATGGGGTGTCCTGTGTGTGTGTGTGTGTGTGTGTGTGAGCGAGAGAGAGAGAGAGAGACAGTGCTGAGAAAAGTTTAGAGGCATCAGGCTGTCAGAGCTCAGACAGCACACACAAACACAGACACACACACAGAGTTGGTCTAGTAGAATAATATGCAGAATGACAGAAAACACATCTGCTGGGGGACGAGAGAGACAGACAGAGAGAGAGAGAGAGAGAGCGAGCGAGAGAGAGAGACAGATAGATAGATAGATGCTCAACTCAAGAAAACAATATTTCAATATGACCGAAGGTATTACAAGGTATTTTAATCTTAAATTCATTCATTTTAATTGTAGGGTTACTTTTCATATTAACCTTGAATAACCTTGTTTTTTTATGCAAAAAGGGAGATTTCACGTTGTTTTATTCCATATACAGTGTTTATTAGTCCAGATCCATGGCGGTAAAAACCACAACACTTATCACGTAGACACAGAAGTCTCTTTAAAACATAGTTTAACATTTGTGCTTTTATTATATTTGTGACAATGCAAAAAATTTGATCCAGATCAAAAACCACTATACTTAGCCTAAATCCGTCCTAGATTATGAAGGAAACTCTTTGAAAACACAGTTTTCAGATTCACTAATCTGGACTAGAGCTTGAGGTTTGTCCATGGCGCGACTGGCGGGGGCAATCAAAATCACTCTTAAAGAGGAGAAAAAAACCAACTCAAAACGCTGTAAACGTTAATATTACTGTGTCTAGTGAAAAAATATACAAAAGTCAAGACTAGTAACAACAGAAAATCTCTCTATTGAGGCAACAGAACTTATATAAACTCATAGATTGGTTAATGGGGAACAGGTGCAGACAATCAGGGATCACAGAGACAGGTGACACACATGGGAAGAGCAAGTGACCTGAAACGAGAGGAAAGGTGAATTTCAAAATAAAACAGGAAGACACAGAAAATACAAGAACCCCAACATCTCACTATGTTGTGACACTTTCATCATTCTTCTTGTTCTATTGCATCTTTCATTCCTTCCTTCTCTTTTACCTAATGTTTCCTAAACCTTCATCTTTCCTTCTTCACACCTGCTTTTCCTCATCTATCACTATTTTATTACCTCACCCTGCTACCCTTCCCACCCTTCATTCTGCACCTCCCAGCATGCACCTCTTCCACAGATGGCTCTCCTCTGACTCTGCAGGAGGGGCGGAGGAGAGGAAATAGACCTCTGTTGATGAGAAACAGGAGCAGGTTGAGACCTGCTGTCTGAATTAATGACCCGCTGAGATTTACCGTCAGCTAATCGACACAATATGTGGTTCTGAAATATGCTTGTTATATTTTTACTTTGACGTTTAATGAAAAACTGTGACTGAGCTCAAATGAATTATATATGAAATACATAAAATGTGGATAAATTATTTTAATTTTCACTTCTACTCCAGAAGTAATAAACTTCGTTAAAGATGTCATTGATTTGTAACTGTTGAGTCTGTACACGGCACAGATTACAGCTGCAAACAGCAACAATGACTGCAGGACAAACACAGGGGCTTTATGGATATGAACCAAACCAAGCTGTAGTTCTTTTAATGGCAGATCAGTTTGATGATCTGAAACATTTAAGTGTGACAAACATGCAAAAAATAAGAAATCAAGAAGGGAGAAAACACTATTTCACACCACTACATGGTAATAAATTATTTTCCTTATTATTTTTTTTTGTCAGAAATAACAAATAAACTGACCCTAACTAATAATACCAGTCATCCATCCATCCATTCATCCGTTCATTCCTCCATCCATCCATTCATCCGTTCATTCCTCCATCCATCCATATTTCATAGTAGTGCAGAGATCAACTGCTGTCTGAGTTTCTGATGACATCCGTCAGGTTTTATCAAAGACCAGTTGGCGTTGTGTCACAGTCAGCCAGCTAGAGAGGAAACGGCTGCCAATCTCTTGTCATTAGGATTCACTGGCAGCATATGATGAGGCCATATGGGCTATTAACAAACCAACCTCTCTGCAGACAGAGGGATGGAGGAGAGAGTGTGACCCTGCCATATGGATGAGGAACACATAAAGATGAAGAGATGAAAGTTGCATGTGTGTATTTGGCAGGTCTTCATAGACAGTTAGTGCGTCTTGTAAGCATTAATCACAGACAGAGATGAGTATGGATATAGTGAAAGGAGGGAAGAGAAAAAGGGATGAAGATGGTGGAGGGAGGAAAAGAAGGGGTGAAGTTAGTTCAGGTAGTTTAGTTATCTTAACCCTTATGCTGTCTTTAACAGCTCTTCCTTTGTTCTCTTCTGGTACCTTTTTCCTCAATTCATAAATTTGTGAAAACTTTGTGTGATGTTTGGTGTCACAACTCTCATACATGAAGACACATGTAAACTGTGTGTCTTACAGTCTCTGTAGTCCTGATAGATTATTTTTTATTTTCTTATGAACACAACATAACATATGCCATGCATGTACAATTCACTAAAAATGTCATACATTAAATGGAAATTGTAAGTTTACTTACATTACTTTAACTTGATTTAGTTAGCTTCATCTGGCTACATCTTAGTTCAGTTAGCGTATGTCAGATACTCAGCTGTGTTTTGGATAAAAATCCTAACTCATGGAAAACAAACATGTCAACATTACTTTAAATTACATTTTGTTTAAAGTAATTCAATATATTGAACATCAAATAATGCATATAAAGACAAAAATAGAAGAAGCACGAGACAAAAAAGATCACGTGAAACATGACAGGAAAGGACGGGCTGGACAGACTGGATGGGAAAGAAAAAGAAAAGTTTAAAAAGAAGGGAAGAAGCAAAACAGAGGAGAGAAGGAAAGAATAAAGAAATAAATCACCAAAAGAGGCAGGTAGAGAACAGATAAATAAGTGAAGACTTAGAGATGAAAAGAGCAGGATAATAAAGGAAGAAAGGAGTGAACAATAAAAACAGAGAGAAGAAGAAGAAAAGGATCAACTTCCTCTTGTTACCTGAGAGATGGTTACCATGACAGCAAAGCTTTTGACCTCCAATCATCCTTCCCAGATGGTTTCCATCTGTTCTCATCACACACACACTAACAGTGAGGCTGAAGCACAGAAGCTAATAAGGGTCACAGAGGCTACGTGTTTTATTCCTGTTTTCAGTTTTATTATTATATTTGCATTTTATTTGTAATTTAAATGACTGCATTTGTTTGGTCGTATTATCAGCTTGTATGAAACTTATATGAAAAGTGCTGCACTAATAATGCTTGACTGATTGATTACCATGAAGATATTGATTTTCAGTGTTGCTGAAAACTAAAACACAAGCTGTTGAGATGTTTTGATTTCACAGCTAAATAAATCAGATAAGCGTCTCTCTGAGCTTGATTGATCTACCTTGTTGTGATTGGTTTATCACTAACTAATCAGCTGTGGGGGGCGGGGGCAAAGGAGAGCAGCCTGAATACAATTGAATGTGGGAATCTTCTGCCTGTTAGAACTGTTGAACCAACTTATTGATTATTGAAAACATGATCAATGAATGACCATGTTTCTCCTGTCAGATGTTTGTCCTCGTCGCCCTTCATAACAACCTCATTAGTTCGTTCGCAGCTAATTAGTTTGAAACAAGCTGATTATTTGTCTGGCTGGACGCCTGCTGGCTGCCGGCGTTTTATACTGAAACACCATGACAACAAAAACACACCGATGCTGATTGTGTGTGTGTCAGACAGCATGCGTTAACCCTTTCAGTCCTGTAGAGGATGCAGTGTTCAGTCTTTATGCTCCACATATCTCAACAAACTTATTAAACCAAATTAGAGGCTGTAACTTTTATTCTCATGTTTTATTGCTCTCCTATTTTAGCTTATTTCTATTTCCAATTTAACTCTTTTTGATTGTATTTAAATGTATTTTTATGTTGCCTTTATTTCTTTTACATTGTGTCACAATATTCTGAAGCCTTTTATGTTTTACTTGAAGCCTTGTTATTGAAATGTGCTATAGACATAAACTATGCAGGGAGAATTTAATCAGGCATTATGTGCACAATCATAGTTTTTTAAAATACATGTTTCAAAATGACTTAATGGCACAAAAGGCTCTTATTTTCTGCAGCTGTAGAAAGAGTCACCAAGTATTCATGATTTATTCTCTGTGACTGCAGAGGGCCACCATTTGAGGTAAGTTAAAGCACGTGTCGAGAGAATATATAGTATATTAGACCTCAGTAGACTGAATAGTCAAACTGACAGATCCTGCTTGCTCTAGATGTAGGGAGAGGAGGGTACATGAAGCAAGTCTTCTGTTGTGCATCAGTCCAGCTTTTCAAGGACATCTTGCAAACGCAAACTTGATAAGTGACATTTGATTCCTTCATCATTGTACTACCAAGATGTGGGTATCCTGTTGATTTCTCCCTTTGATCCTCCCCCTCATGTGGATGACCCGCCCCACCTGGTGACCACTGCTTTGATCTCACTGTATAAAATGCTTCCATTTCATTTGCTTCATGTGCCAGCACAGCAAACTCTGTCAGACTGGATGCAGTTCTGATCATAGACTATGGAGGACCATGTCAAATCATTTTTAAATCAATAAAATATTTTTTAAATCAAAAATTTGTGTCAAACTATTGATTTCTTTAGAAGGCAGTCTTGTAATAATCAGGATAATGTGCAATTTAATAATGATCCTCCTTCTTTTCGACAATTGACAGTGCTCATGTACTCTTGTTCCTGCCCAGTTAGCGTTAATGTTGGCAAGTCATGGCTGACTTTGTTTGTTTGTGAGAGTTGACATTAATTCAATTAATTTGGTCTTGCTGGGTTATTCATAGATGTTTCCTCTTCCATCTGTCAGTGGTTACAGTCTGAAGCAGCTGATGTTTGACTTCCTGTAAACAAAAAGAGGTTTATTATTAATATGTGTGAATAAAGCTGCACGTCTCACGTGTTCGTCCACTCAGAACCTCGTTAGAGTGTTTTCGGATTCTGAGACTTCAACTCCTCAGCACATTAAGCTTATTTCCATGCTGGCTTTTAGTGCTTTCCTTTACAGAAATCTTCATCTTCTAGTGTTCATTTCTTTCATTGCATTTCAACTCATTTCAGTCCTTAACTTTGTTTCATTCTTCCTCCTTTTAGTTTGTTTCAGAGCACTCTGAACATGCTCACTCTTCCAGTAGTTCAGCTTCAACTCTGATTGACACTCCGAGTCATTTCGTGCCTACATTTCAACTGATTTCAGACAGAACATTTAAAACGAACACAACATTTTAAGTGACACTAAAAATCCTTTCAGAGTTTTGAGACATTGTGAGGCTTCAGCTCCTCGCGGTATGTTTTAGGTCTTTTCCATGCCTACACTTCAATTCCTTTCAATTCAGATACTTTCTTTCACAAACTTTCAGCTATTCCGTCCTATAGTGCAAACTCTTTAAACTGCATGAAATTAATTTAATTTATTTAAACAAGTAGTAATTCATGTAATTTATCAGAATATCAAGATTAAATGAAAACTCTTCAAGGAGCCAGTAAGTTAGACATCGAAGAGTTTTATCTGAATGTCTAGATTAAGTAATGTTTATGTTTTTCTCAAATTTTATGTTATGATGTAAAATGTAGAAAACATTCATACAGTTTAAAGGTAATAAATTCTGTAACTGGAGGAATCTTAAATGATGAGATGAGATGAGATGAGATGAGATGAGATGAGATGAGATGAGATTCAACTTTATTGTCATTGTGCAGAGTACAAGTACAGAGACAACGAAATGCAGTTAGCATCCATCCAGAAGTGCAAATGTACACTATAAATAGGAGTATAAAGAGCAAGTATGGGAAGTACACTAGATGAGTGCGAGTGCAATATGACAGTGAAACAGTATACAAAAATACACTGTTTTATAATGATACAACGAAACTGTCACAGTCTGCCCCCCTTTCACCTACCTCTAAGTAATTTTCCATTCCCTCTCCACTCACCTGCCAGCCACGCCCCCCTCATCAGACCTACTCCCCTCACCTGCTTCCCATCACCAATCAAGCTAGGATTTAAGCTCTCCCTGCTCACTCACTCTCTGCCAGATTGTTCTAGATGCTCCTGCAAGACTTTCCAGCACTCTTCTTCGGATTGATCTCCCGCTGCCGACTTTGCCTGCCTTGGACCAACCTGTTTGCTGTACTCCCGGTAACCGACCCTGCCTTCTGTCTTCGACCACGAGCTTCTGATCTCTCTGGATTCTGCCAGCTGGTGTTGGCCCAGCTACTGGTGGCTTGCTCCTGGTACGTCTGCCTCAACTCCTGCCTACCTGCTTGCTGGACTGGTGTTCCTAGCCTAAGGCCCCGGACTTTCCCTGTGCCCAGAGAGACTGATTCCTGCGTGTGCTGCATTTGGGTTCTAATTACACCCGTTACAGAAACATTTTATGAGAACAAACATCAACACAGACTCTTTTTCCCAGGATGCACTCTGGTGCTATTTGTGTCCCAGAATGTACACCACACCTCGATCACTGAAACTGTGAATCATACATGCGTCACTTTTCCTTGTGTCTCAGTGGAGAGATGCGAATCAGAAATAGAAGCAGAGAGAGTTTGATTGTGACTCACTTCTTTTTCTTCTTGAGCAGCAGAAAATGACTTCTACTTGCTGATAATGAAGAGAGATGATGAACAGAGAGATGGATGAGTTTTTAGTTTCAAGTTGAAGATAAATATGTCTGCAAATTATAATTATTTTCATGACTGAATTATGTTTTAATTTTTTTCTTGATTAATTGGTTAACTGTGAAAAATGGCCTGAGAGTCCACGAGGATGTCTTAAGATGTTTTCTTTTGTCAACAGTCCAAAACCCAAAGATATTTGTAATTTACATAGATAATTAAGTTTATTATCATGTATGACATGTAAAAGCTTCAAATCCTCACATTTGAAAAACTGAAACCAGCTTGTTTGCTTAAAATATTAATTAAATTAATTATTATTAATTAAAACTCATGAAACTGAGAGAAAAATCATGTTTTTGTAAACTGGGACCAAATAATATTTGATGTTTTTACTTGATAACTGACATGAGCCCAGAGTCATGTGACATAAACAAATTTATGCATATGATTTTTTATTTTTTTTTACATTTTTCACATAACCCAATTGTTCGTCCTTGTGTTGCTTAGTTTAAAAAAAAATGTAATTATAAATATATAGAAGAATGCAACAGTGTTAAAAGAAATATTTTAATATTTAATGTTTGTCATATATCATGTATCTCTAGATCATATCAATGAAACTCCAGAGATGCTGCAGTGTTTCAGCTGCAGGCAGAACGTGCTTCATTGTTTCTCTCAGATATTGATCAGACTGCCTGAGAACAAACTCGTAAATAGCTTCCATTAATTCAACTTGTTTTTTTTAGTGCAGTCTGTCCGTTCCAGACGAGGCCGAGGGAAGCCCTGCATTATCGATTCAGCATAAAAGAGTCCCACCAGGGTTAGAGGGAGAGTCCACAGCATGCAGCATGTCTGATGTGACCTCTGGGAAGGACAAAGGATGCTCTCTGTCTCCTCTGGCCTTTGTCTTTATTTTAATAATTTCTCTCTTATCAAACCCTATTCAACACACTTCATTAACAACAAACTAACTAACTTAGAGAGATTAGTTTTCATTTCGGATACACAAATCTGTTTTCAGCTTTTGGACTTTTTCTCTCATCTTTGATTTCTGCTGAAATATTGGATCATTTGAACATTTATTGAAATGAAACCATGTGAGAAGTTTAGAGGTAAAAATCACTATTTGGTGGAGCTGTTAACAACTCATAGACATCTGAAATGTGACCCGACTACACACTGCTTTTAGTAAGACGTCAACAGACTAAAAGGTTGAAACCACTGGTTTCATCTTTAACAATGTGTTGGATTTTAAAAGCTTCTTATATTATCCATTGAGTCAAATCTGCATCTGAACAGTAACTAAAGCTGTCAGATAAATGTAGTGGAGTAGAAAGTACTAGATGTACCTCTGACATGTAGAAAGTACTAGATTTACCTCTGACATGTAGAAAGTACTAGATGTACCTCTGACATGTAGAAAGTACTAGATGTACCTCTGACATGTAGAAAGTACTAGATGTACCTCTGACATGTAGAAAGTACTAGATGTACCTCTGACAGGTAGAAAGTACTAGATGTACCTCTGACATGTAGAAAGTACTAGATTTACCTCTGACGTGTAGAAAGTACTAGATGTACCTCTGACGTGTAGAGAGTACTAGATTTACCTCTGACGTGTAGAAAGTACTAGATGTACCTCTGACAGGTAGAAAGTACTAGATGTACCTCTGACATGTAGAAAGTACTAGATTTACCTCTGACAGGTAGAAAGTACTAGATGTACCTCTGACGTGTAGAGAGTACTAGATTTACCTCTGACGTGTAGAAAGTACTAGATGTACCTCTGACGTGTAGAAAGTACTAGATTTACCTCTGACATGTAGAAAGTACTAGATGTACCTCTGACATGTAGAAAGTACTAGATTTACCTCTGACATGTAGAAAGTACTAGATGTACCTCTGACATGTAGTAGAGTGAAGTATGAAGTAGTATCACATGGAAATAATCAAGTAAAGTACAAGTACCTCTGCAGTAAATGTTCTCCCATCCTGCTTTCAGGTGTTCCAGTTCTAATGAAGTCCTCTCTATCCTTCACCCTCCTCTGTCTCTCTCTCCCCAGACTCCATCCCTCATTTCACCTTCACACCTCTCATATTTCTCTCTTCCATGTTTTCCTCCTTTCTTTGCCTGTTCTTATCTTTGTCTTTATATATTTTTCCTCCCTCCTCTCACTCTCTCCTCTTCCCCTCAGTCCTGCAGTTAATTTACATTCAGTTTGTGTTTCGGGTAAATTGAATGTGTCTGTCCATTACGCAGAGTGTCAAGCAGCGAATTGATGAGGCTACAAACCAATTACAGCTCACAGACGGGCCATGAGATGTCCGTCTGCCTGTCTGTCCTTCTCTCCATCTCTCCATCTTTTTATTTACACTTTAACATTTCTCTAAAACTGTTCTACATCTGTGTTAATTATCAGTTTGTTATAATCAAACATGATTCAGAAAGAAATTAAATTTGAAGTCAAACAGAAAATAAAGAAAGAAAGAACGAGCTGAAGGTGGAGGGAAGAGGGGAGGTTGAAAGATAAATGAAGAAATGGAGAAGAGGAGGAGGCCAATGATGTAACGTAGGATTTCTGCAAGCATGTTTTTTTTTGTTTTTTTTCTGTCCTCTTGCATCTTTCATACATTTGGCTTCTCTGCATTGTAACCCAGTTTCTCTCTCTCTCTCTCACACACACACACACACACACACACACACACACACACACACACACACACACACGCACACACACACACACACACATGCTCTTTCTCTCACACACACACATGCATTGTGCTGAGGCTGCATACATCAGTAACACTTCATATCAAACATCTGCCTCCCATGTGTGAGATTTGTGTCTGTGTTTATGTTTCCTGCATATAGCATGTTTGTGTGTGTGTGTGAGGTCATGCATAATTAATGACTAGAAAGTGTTGATTTTTCAGAGAAACAGACACATACTCAGCATGTTGTTTTCTTCACTGTGAAGTCAGACTGCAGATAATATCAATAGAAACTCAGCAGCATTTTCACGTTTTATGTTTTTATTGTTTTGTTAAGTGATATGAATGAATTGCTCTGTGTGAAAAAAGTCTTCACAGGATTAGGTGAAAGATGGACAATAAGACTAATGACTGTTTGAACACTGGATTGAGGTGAAGTTTAGTCCAGTACTTCATCAGATCATGTTGGAAAATACTAGAATAATGTGTAGCTCTTTATTGGGGGTTATGAATAAAAACCAAAACCATAAACCATATCAGTTCAATATATAGTAATATACTGAGCAATATACTTTTTATTTGTATAGCCCAATATTATGAAGTAACCTCGGGGGGCTTTACAATCACAACATCCTCTGTTCTCAGATCCTCGATTTAGATCAGAAAAACAAGGTAAACAATCTTAGACAGTTCAGGAAAAGGAGAATCACAGACAAATGACAGAAACAGGATGATAAAACTATAGACTGATTTATAACACAGTCAAAAAGCTCCTCGGTGGCCAGGTCCCAGGTGTGGATGGCTGTAGTGGATGGCATGCCTCTTCGCATGGAGGTGAGGGACACAGCCTGTGGACTCACAAACTAGGGTGGTGGTTTCCATTTTTGAGGGTGTGCTCTAACTATCAGGGGATCACACTACACAGCCTCCTGGGGAAACCGTACATCCTTGCTGTGGAACAATGAAGCAGCTTTCCACCCTCGTGGGGATGCTCAAGGTTCTCTCTCTTCCTATGAACACACCTTCCTCCTGTCCTTCTTCGACCAAAAGTCAAATTTCGGGCCTCAACTGATCTTCCTATGGAAGTCAAATGATTTGATTCCCATGTTTGATTTGGCAAAAGTTTTACATCGGATGCCCTTCCTGACACAACCCTCTGTATTTATCTGGGCTTAGGACCCGCACAAAAATAAAAAACAAAAAAAACACTGGCTTGTGCCTACTTGTGGCTACAATTTGATCAGTGCATAAAATGATGATCATTCACTGCAGCCCAAGTTAACATATTTAAATTATTTGTTTTGTCTGAGCAACATGTTGAGAGAAACAAGTAAATATTCATATGTGAGAAGCTGCTACCAGAGACGATTTTACATTTTTGCATTAAAAAGTGACTTCTTATAATAATAATAATAATAATAATAATAATAATAATAATAATAATTCAAAGGGTACAGTTTGTGTTTGCATGCATGAATGTTTATGTGCTGGTTAATACTGAAGAAATAGAAAATCATCAACATTGCAGCGAATCAACTGTTTGAACTCATTTCAGTCTTTCAGCTCTTTGTTTACCTCCTGAGCTCAAACACACTGTAATAATTGACATCATTGGACTTCAACACACTCTCATGCTTATTTCTCTTTGTGCTGCTTCTCTTCCCTTCACATCATTCAGCAACATGATTACCATCTGCACTTAATGCATTGTTTTCAACTTGTTCCTTAAAAACAATATGTGACAATGATAATGAAGTGATTCATTATCTGAGGAAATAATTGCTTTCAGAGCTGCATAGTGCAGCATATTCTCTGTTCCTGACATTTAAATGTAAAGTAGGTAGATTGACAAACAATAAATGAAGACATGAATAACAAGTAGCTTCATTATCATCTTATTTTCTTTTTGAAAGTAGTAGAGAAACGCTATAGACAGTCTCTCTGAACATTTACCGCGTCTTACACACCTGTCCAGCTGCTGCGTGAAGTGTGGTGTGAGGGCCTTTTCAAAGCTGTTCCACGGTCTGACAAACAGTCACAATAAACTTATGTCCTGCCGCGATCAATGCTTTGATCACTGCTCCATTTTTAGCAATGCTTCTTCTGGTCTGATCTGTCAGTATGATGTTTTGGTTGTACACTACCTGCTCAGCAGCAAACAACTAACAGACACAGTTACTGTAGACCAGCTGGTGAACATAGTGGAGCATTTAGATGTTTCCCTCAGGAGTTGGTAGAGAGCAGAAACACTAACAGAGAGTGAATATTGAACTTAGATTCACCAGCTGGACACAAACACGACTCCACATGATGATGATGTTGCTGTGTAAGTGCTGGATGTGGAAATAAGTTCAGCATATACAGCACAATGCAGCTGTTTGCACAACCTGGACACTTGAACATCACCATGGTGTTATACTGTTGTTGTTTTTCTATTTCATTGTATATACTTTGTCTTAAATTTAAATTTGGCTTTACTTTTATATTTTATGGTTTATATATACATATGTATATATATATTTTATTTTATTTTTTATTCTATATTTTATTCTATATTTGGATATTGGGCTGCTCCAGGACCAGGGAAACCAATTTCGTTGCATCCCATGTTTACATGTGTTGTAATGACAAATAAAAATCCTTGAATCCTTGAATATCAACTTAAAAGATATGACTTAAGAGATATTAATTATTTAAAAACAGAAGGTTTAATGAGTCACACATGTATCTGGGCTGCAGGTTTCAGAGACCGCCTGACTGACAGCATACAGCTGAGCTCAGTTATAAACCAGCTGGTTGGTGGATCATGTGTTGATGAATTCCTGCTGTTCAGATGATGGGCTGGGATCCAATGATGCAAAGCAGAAGAACCACAAAGTGAATGCATGATGACACGATGGGTGAAGTGACCTCCCAATATGCACTGCTGCTCCGCGACTGGGCATTCGTTTTAGATGGAAGGTAATCCAGCTCTTTTCCAGAAAAATATACTAGACAGATCTGCATTTATGTATATATATCAGGAAGTGGCTGCAGCAGCTGTTCTTCTTGTTATAACATCAGTGTTACTAAATATTTAAAGCTACTGATAATTTTGGAGGTTCACTTCCTGTTTACATAGTTAGTTGCTTTTTATTGGACGGTAACACAGATAAAATAAACTGTTATTCTACACTGTTTTAGAAATTGAGCAGCTGACAGAAAAAGACACAACAATGCTGAGATAGACAAAGCTAATGTTCTGTGATTACTACGATACATCTACTTATTTTGTAGCTATGATGAGCTGTGCTATGATTTTAATGGCCTGGCTCACTTGGCATCAAATTAGGCTGTATGTGGCCCCTGAACTAAAATAAGTTTGACATTCCTGCTTTAAATGAACAAATGTATGTTTTTTTTCTTTTTATTCGAATCACAATGTTGAAGCTGTTTATTGTGTTTTTGCTGTAAAAAGTAATTTTGGTCAAATCAGCAGCTTTTAGTTTTTATTCCAGTCACAGGATGTAAAGCTGCTGTGGATCAGTTTGTTTCCTGCAAGACAAGAGCAGAGAGGAGCTGAACATGTTCCACAAAAGGAGGTAGGAGGAGGAGAAGGAGAAAGAGGAAGAGGAAGAAAGGGAAGAAGAGAAGGAAGAGAAGAGAAGGAGGAGTAAAGAAAAGAGGAGGAGGCAGAGCAGGAGAAGGAGAAGGAGGAGGAGAAGGAGGAGGAGAAGGAGGAGGAGGAGGAGGAGGAGGAGGAGGAGGAGGAGGAGGAGGAGGAGGAGGAAGAGGAAGAGGAAGATGAAGAGGAGAGAAGGAGGAGTAAAGAAAAGTGGAGGAAGATGCAGAGGAGGAGGAGGCAGAGCAGGAGAAGGAGGAGGAGAAGGAGAAAGAGGAAGAGGAAGAGGAGGAGGAGGAGAAGGAGAAGGAGAAGGAGGAGGAGGAGGAGGAGGAAGAGGAAGAGGAAGAGGAAGAGGTGGAAGAAGAGGAAGAGGAGTAAGGGAAAGAGACAGAGGAAGAGGACAAAGAGGAGAAGGAGGAGGAGGAGGAGGAGGAACGGGAACACACAGCAAACAAAATGGATTGAGTTGAGTGTGAAATGACTTTCATAGCTCCGGTTGTGCTGCATTGATTCAGGTGAGACATGATACAACATCTCTTCAGCTGCAGCAGTGACTCCATTAATTGACTGTTTGTCAATTATTTTGATAATCAACTCATTTTTTTCTAAATTCAAGCTTGTTAGATGTGAACATTTTATATTACTGTCTCTATGACAGTAATTGGCTTGTGTCTTGGAGTTTGGAAAACACTGATGCACGGTGTTTCTGACATTTTATAGATCAAACAACTAAACGATCAAAGGAGAAAACTATCATCTGTCTGTTGTGGGTGAAACTTAAACTTTTGTCTTTGACTATAGTGGAAGCTGCAGTTATTGGAGCTGTTGGGTGAATCAAACTGAAAACAGTTTGGTATTAACATCACTGTTTCAGTGTCTCTGAAACCTGACATTCACCAGACTGCAGGGAGAATCTGCAGCTTTCATCTCGTGCAGGAATATTAAAGTATTTCTGCAGTGATCAAACATACTCAGAGTCAGTCAGTGTGTCAGAAAAGCAGCTTTATTTTTTAGTTTTCTTCAGTGACAAACATCAGTGTTTGTTCTGGTCTAATAGGCTGAAAAATGTCTTCATACACAACAAACTGCCCTCTTTCTGTATATTTTATTGTCTTTATAATTATTTGCAGAAAAAATAATAAACTTATTAAAGGATTATAACTTATTTATATTCTTTACATAACAAAATATTGTTTATAGAGCTCCAGCAGTAATGTTACAATATAAACTCAATAATATCTGCCTGGAATCAAATGCAAAACACTGAGGCAAGAACACTTCTGTCACTGACACTCTTCTTCTCCACAAAGCAAATGTTAAATCAAGTAGTTCAAATAAATAAGAATAAATATTTTAATTAGATTTAGGACCTCTGTTATTTAATAAGATTCCTCTGTTTCCTTTAATGAGCTCAAAGTTTAGACACCTGTTCCTGTTTTTGTAGCTGCTGTTGTTTTATATGTTGTTTTTTTCTGTTCATATTTAGTTTTATTGTATGCCCTTTATCTTCTTGATATTTGTTCTATCTCAGTTTTTCTGTTTCTGTCTGCAGCTCCTATTTGTGTCGTTCTATCTACATATTCCTTCAGTTAATTCCTGCTCCGTTCCTCCATGCTTCTGTCGATCCCTGGAGTGTGGCTCAAAGCTTTAAAGACTCAAATCTTGGTCCTAATCTACTACAAAGCTGCTGTTAAAGTCGAGAGAAGTGTGTGTTCAGCAGGAGCTCTGCAACCATGACTAACCAGACTTCATTTATTCTGCTATCAGAGGAGTTTAAAATGTCACATAAAATTAGACAGAAGGAGATGGAGCACATGATGGGTGACAGAGGTCTTACTCTCTTTAACTTCCGGAGGAAGTAGAGATGCTGCTGGGCTTTCTTGGCTAGTCATACAGTGTTATAAGTCCACACCCACAGCAGGATCTTTAATGCTCAGTGGGTTTGTTGGTTATAAGCTCTCCAGAGGTCAATAACAATCTTGCTGACTTCTTTGGCACATGTATGATGGTGTTCGTTGAGAGGAGTGATGTCTCCTGTGCAGGCGTGTTGTTTAGTGCTTCAAAACGTGAAAACGAGTTGTTGAGTCGGTTCAGCAGAGAGAGAAATATATAATATGCGCTGTATTTAAATGATATCATGTCTTCCTTATCATTGTGATGGCTGGCATTTGAGTCCACCTTCAACACTTATGACTTATGATATGATCAAACAACAAACATAAACCAACCATTATTACATATATGTTTTACTGCCTTAAAGCACAGAGAGGAAAACCTCTCACTGTTCATATGGACACCTGATGGCTGTTTTAACACTGGAAACATGGCGAAACTGCCCTTTAAAGGCCAGAGTCAGAGAACAAAAGCCTTTCTCAGATTACATAAGACTTTCTTCAGTTTACTCAACATGTGTACTGATATCTGCAGCCTGTAGTTCGAGGTATGTTTATGTTAAATCCACATTTAAAAAATCTACACTTCTGGATGCTGCATCAAAACACTCAGACAGGAGAGGATCTGACACACATTTAGAGGAAAATGTGTCTCATTTTTACCTTAATCAGGTAGAGAAATTTGGCACAAGCAGGCTGCTAATATATAATATATATAATAGATGTTGATCAGACAGTAAAAAGGCAGAGAAACTACAGACAGAGATGGATTCTCTGTGTGAGGTTAAAGTGCGTTCACATGACAACACATCGATAGAGGAGGAGGTTGAGGAGGAAGATGAAAGGATAAGCTGGAGAGAGAGACATAAGAGAAAAATAAGTGACAGGGATGAGAGATGAGGGTGTGGATGCTAACAAAAGGAGGGCTAAATATTATCTTTTAGTAAAAAAGATGTTGTTAAGTCTTTGGCTCAGGGCTGCTTAGCAGTGCCTTAGGGCCGGTTAAGTCCTTCTACTAGCCCTCTAACCCCGGCATGAACCTGGCAGCAGCAATGGACCCATATGTCTCTGATGGGGAGTCGACAGGCTGAAGGCAGTTGGAGTCACAAGGATTAGCCCAAAGCTGCTAATACTGTTGTCAAACGGTCTTCTGAGACTCTGCAGACATTTGTCTCCAAACTGTCTTCATCTCAGTTGATATATGTCAGATTTAGCCAAATTAGCTAAAATACTGAGACTGAATTCTTGTTTTCTACAAGACCTGCGTATGGCAGCTACACTGGATAAAGAGGACATATTCTGCTTTTATTGGTTCTCTGTTGTTTATGACCTGAACACTCCCTTTGTTGTGATGAGCTGACGTGTCACACATGATAAGCTGTGACATGTTAAAAACATATCGTATGTATGTTCTTCCTGATCAGATCTGCAACCACAGACAATCCTGGTGACTGATGAAGACTCACACGGTAAAACTTTCTGCTGAGTCATGATAAAGCTTCTGACCCCGGGCGAAGAAAGAAAGAGTCAGCAGATTTACCTGAGAGGAGAAAAAGAGAAAGGAGGTGCCAGACTTTCACATTATATTTGCATTAAAAATTGTGTGTGTGTGTGTGTGTGTGTGTGTGTGTGTGTGTGTCATGGACCCCATTTTCCTATAGTGGCTTTGAAGTGAAAATCTTTTGGGACCAGTTGGCATCATGTGATGGACAGAATTACAGATTGTAACTACTTGCCAGGTAAATCAGGCGCCAGGTTTGACTCTGCTGCTGATATGAATAGATATCTTCCCCTAACATAAAGGCACATTATTGTATATATACTATATAGACCTTGTCTTTGATTGAGCTGTGAGAGGAATATCTGTTACTATGTGAGGGCAATCTCTCTTGTTTCTTGAAATCTTGATGAAAGAAGCGTTATGTTTAATTCATGTTTCTGATGTTTTTATGTGCTGCAGGTGTTTCTGTTTCTCTGGAGAATAAGACTGTTTCTGTTTCTGTCCTCCACTCACTGCTCAAGGTGACTCTTCAAAAAAAGCTGCTGCTGTCAACACACACACACACTGATTAGAATTATGATAGCGACACACACACACACACACACACACACACACAAGATAACATTTAAGATAAACACAGATAACTTATATGAATTATGACTGGACTTGTAGAAATAAAAGATAAAAATAATTTTTTATTGTCTGTGCTTCAGAGTAAACATGGATGAGGGTTGTAG
Organism: Pampus argenteus; assembly: GCA_036937835.1. Classification (NCBI taxonomy): domain Eukaryota; kingdom Metazoa; phylum Chordata; class Actinopteri; order Scombriformes; family Stromateidae; genus Pampus; species Pampus argenteus. Next base: position 20,435,371 of record CM072879.1, read on the forward strand.
AGTGAAGATGCAGACATCACAGTTTAATCAGCACACAGGAACACTAATTCAAGCACAATCAAAATCTTATTTCCCCAGACATCACAAGTCCTCATATCCTGTAATTAGTTGTTTTTAAACAGCGAGATGAGCAGGAGGAGGAGGAGGAGGAGGAGGAGGAGGAGAGACACAATCATGACGACAGAAGGACGGACGTTAGGAGAGGCTGCTGAGCACAGAGAGGATTTGGTTTTTAATCCCAGCGCTGTGTGTGTGAGGCGCCCTTCAATTTTCTTTTTCCACTTTCCTCTAATTATCCTGCAGAGAAACAAACACAATTTGTCAGCTAGAAATTGAATTGAAGGTCCCTTGTGGAAATCATTTTACAAGCATGAAGAGAATTGTACTGTAATGTTGTGATTTCCATTATTTTAGTAGTGGTGGAGGTTACAGCTGCATACAGTGATAAACTACCTGTGCTACAGTATTTATGGATGAACTTATCGAAAATGAGGAGGTGGCTAGAAAGACATCCTAAGAGTGGACAATAAAATCCTGTCTCAAATGAAAACCAGGACGGACCGTCAGTCAATTAACAGCAAAATTAAATTCAAAAGTGACTTTAATTTGAAGTGAGCGGGATCAGCTCTCTGATTGGCTGCAGCAGTCTATTATGTAGATGAGAAGGGCGTGGCTTGGAGCCGGAGACGCTGGCTGCTGAGAGACGCCTCATTGTGTCGTCTGGACCCGGTCTGCATGCACCGTGTCCCGGTGTCTGTGTCTGGCGGGTCGCGTGCTGCCGGTGGATAAATACTGGAAGCGGCGCGTGCAGGATTTTCCTGGATCGGCCTCGTTTTGTTTGGAAATAAACAGCTGTTGTGGATTATTGAATGTGTGTTGGAGCAGGACTGAAGGTGGAGGAGGCGTCTGTCTGTGCGAGAAAGGTGAGTTTCTTCTCACGTTTTCCTGCAGGAAACACCGAGTCTGCCGCTGATTGGTACGTGTGTGCGCGCGCGGGTTTGCATGCTTTGTGCTTGCCTCGCACGTGTGTGGCAGCTTTGATTGGTAGCTGTCAATCATCCAGATAGATTCAGCTCTGAGGCTTCAATAACTCACCTCTCCTCCGTCTCTGCTTTAATGCTTCATTTGAATCAATGTGACCCACAGACTGTTGTTTGACTTCATAATAGCTGTCACTTGTGTTAAAATATTGATTGCCAATATCAGGTGCAATCAATTATTAAATCTCACAAAGCAGAGTGTGTCTGACTGTTTCTATACATAATCCTTCTATTGTTTTGAGCCCAGTGATGTCATCAAATAGCTTGTTTGGTCCAGAGACATTCAGATTACATGAATATCATAGCGTGAAGAAGAAAAGCATATTTAATTAATAATTAAACATTTATTTAAGGCTGAAACAATTACTTTCATTATCCATTAATCTGTCCATTATATTCTGGATTAATCAATTAGTTGTTTAAGATATTCAGTTTACTGTCACTGAGGATTAAAGAAATAGTTTAAACTTTATTTTAGTTTAGTTTTGACAGCAAACAAACAAATGATCAGGTTATATATATATATATATATATATATATATATATATATATATAGCTAAATGAATGAATGAGTCTACAGGTCCTGAGGCCAAAACAATCAGTTCAAAATAAATGCTTAACATGAAGCTGCAGTGATTGATCTACTAGTTTATCGACTATAAAAATGATTGATAACCATTTTGATGATAAATTAATAATTTTAGTCATTTTAAAGTGTGAAATGTTCCCCATTTCTTCTTCTGTTAGTAAAGTGAATAACCAGCAAACACTTGGATTTTAGGACACTAGATGAATCAAGAAAATAATTAACAGATTCATTGATTACAGATTCATTGAACTAATTGTTAGCTGTAGCTCTGCTAATATCTGCTGCTTCAGAAAGCTCAGCTGGATGGACGGGTTAGGGTTAATTTAAAAAAGCAAACAATGCAAAGAGACACACTCTTATACACTCTTATGATCTGCACGTTTTTCCTCTGATAGGAATCAAAACTAAATCTGATGTATAATCATTTAGTTTGATCTCTTAATCATCTGGAGTCGAGATACAAAAGTCCAAATTCTCTGATTCCAGCTTCTTAAATGTATTTTGTGGCTCCTTTAGTCCTCTGTGACAGTAAACTGAATATCTGTGATTCCTTGTACCTCCTTTATGAGTCAGAAATATTAAAGAAACACTTCCTGAGTGTGACATTGTATATCACCAGAGCAGGTTGGAGCCTCTGTTCAGACTCGGTCTGAAGGGGTCGTCCTCCTCCTGCTGCTTTAGGTTTTTATTGTTGCTCTGAAACACACCCGTCATCTCAGGAAGGACACCGTTCCCCCAATTATCCGCCAATTACGAGCAGCATTTTGAATTATTAATGGAAGCATTGATGCTTTTTGGTGTCTGAGTCACAGAGAAGCTGCAGGACTGAGTCAGCAGGCAGAGCCAGGGCTGTGTGGAGTTGACATTTGCTACAAATATGTATTTAAATTGTATTTTCAATCTAAGTTTTTGACCTTATTCTGTATCTATTTCTTCTGTATGATATAGTATCTGTATATATTGTGTTTATGTTGGACCTGACAGGATATAAAGGAGGTTAAAACCACTTTTACCACCTTCTTACATGAAAAATAGGTTTTTACAATCTGTTTACGAAGCCTGAGTTATAAGCTGAGTTCATGATGGTGAAATGTTATACAAAGTTCAGTCTAATAAAATATAATGTTGGATTCATAAAATCATGAATGTTCAAAATGCTCTGAAGCTCATACAGAAAGCAGCTCAATCAGCTGGACAGCAACAACAGGGCAGACTGGCTGCTGACTGACTGGCTGCTGACTGACTGGCTGCTGACGGAGCACAGGAGGAATGACTGATCCTGGCTGATGTCTGCGTTCTTCATGCTTTCTAAACTCAATATTTTGGTCTCAGGAATTTGATTTATTTTATTGTTTTCCAATGAGATATTTTTGATTTTATATATTAATATATCTTGAGGAAGAAGACTCAAACCCTCCAAACTAAACTTTCTCCATCCAGACCACATTAAACCAGTTTGTTTTAATGAGACTGGTTTTCACCCAGTCTTGTTCATATTCAGCTGATGTCAGTGAATATTTTGATTAAACTTGCATGTTTAATCTTGGTATAAATAAAATGTCATTATAGTGCTAAAAATCCCATGACACACACTGATATACCGAAATAATAGTGACATTTTGAGCTGTTTTCTGACATTATAATAGCCAAAATATTAATTGACTGTAACATAATGGTCAGTTGCAGCTCAGATGGTAAAACAGGTGTAAATGTGATTGTTTATTCTTGGTGTTTCACTTCTTCTCTTTGCAAAAGAGGTTGTTTCTCTGTGTGATCAAAGCATGGAGGTCAAAGTTCATATCTTTCTTTGTTAAACACAGAACATAAACCAGGATTAGCACCATTAACAGTTTTCCCAGCATGCACCCCTCCTTCACGCCTCCCCGGACCAGACTGCGTCCTCTATTGTTCACTCTAACTGTGCCTTCAAGGTGTTACAAGCACCAAAACGAGCACCTGCCTCACAAATCTGCCACCGAACCAGTCAGCGGCTTCCTGTCCAGTGCTACCACACCATTGTGTGTGTTAACTTTTGTTGTGTGCGTTTTGACACAGTAACCTGTGAGTCCCTGGTGGGCGGGCGGGCGGAGACAATAATGTTATTCTAGCCCCAGGAAGATTAGCGGCATTGCTCTGAAAGCCTCCAAACTGCCACATGTCATCAGCTATTATGTTTACTGTGCAAAGCTGAGCTGCAGGACTCGTCTTTTGTTCTAATCCTGTGTGTGTGTGTGTGTGTGTGTGTGTGTGTGTGTGTGTGTGTGTGTGTGTGTGTGTGTGTGTGTGTGTGTGTGTGTGTGTGTGTGTGTGTGTGTGTGTGTGTGTGTGTGTGTGTGTGTGTGTGTGTGTGTGTGTGTGTGTGTGTGTGTGTGTGTGTGTGTGTGTGTGTGTGTGTGTGTGTGTGTGTGTGTGTGTGTGTGTGTGTGTGTGTGTGTGTGTGTGTGTGTGTGAGACAGACAGAGAGAGAGAGAGAGACAGAGATGTAGCTGAATGTCTGACTGCAGGAAATTAAACGGCAAATAATAATAATCTAATGTTGGGGGTGCATCTGTCACAACCTGGCTCCTGGGCCATGACAAAAACCAGAGTTGCACCATTCAACAGTTTATTGTTTACTGAAATCATTGAACAAATATTGTGAATGAGATGTGGATGTCAGTATTATCAGTGGTGTAGGATGTGCATGTGTGTAAAATGTGGTGAGTAGATGTTTTTTCAAGGAGTTTTATTGTCATTTTAGCGCATGTAAAACATAGGATAAAACAAAATTAGTTACAAGTATAACACCATCCTGAGGTAGTGATTGTGCAAGTGTCCAGTTTGTGCAAAACAACTGCATTGTGCGAGTATTGCAGTGCAAGGTATTATTGTCTGTGCATCTGTGGTGGGGATCCAGGTAGGGAATAAGGGGGGTGGGCGGCTACAGGGCTCCTCCAGAGTTCAACAGTCTGACAGCTTCTGGTAAGGAGGTAAGCCGCACGGTGATGCAGGAGCACATGACGCTTTCCACCACACATCTGTAGAGGAGGTCAGGATCAAGCTCCCCAGTCCAGTGCGCCTCAGCCTCCTGAGGAAGTAGAGGCGCTGGTGTGCCTTCCTAACCAGATAGGAAGTGTTGGTTGGGGGGGGAGATGTCTGCCGCTTCTGAAGTCCACGATCATCTCCTTGGTCTTCTTCACGTTGATGCAGAGGTTGTTTTCTCTGCACCAACCCTCCAGGTGTTCCACTTCCTGCCTGTAGTCAGACTCGTCGTTGTTAGCGATTCGTCCAACCACAGCTGTGTCATCCGCAAACTTCACTATGAGACAGCTCGGATGTCTCGCTGAGCAGTCGTGTGTGAGCAGAGTGAACAGGAGGGGGCTCAGCACATTCAGGCCTGTCACTGTGGAGGTTTTGAGGATGGGGATGATTGTGGCCGTCTTCAGGCAGGTAGGGACCTCTGTCTGTTGGAGGGAGGTGTTAAAGATGTCTGTCAGGACTGCTGTCGAGTGCATGGACCAAAAGAAGGTTAACCCTGCGGCGGTTTTTGTAGTCTCATGGCACCGGGTCCAGGTGCCCCAATTACCAAACCCAGCCCACAAACACACCTCTAACTGGGAGGCCCCTGCCTAAACATCAGGTGTCGCCACACATGCTATTTATCTTTCCTGCTAGTTTCCTCTCCTCCCTCATCACCTCATCACCTCTCAAACTTAACATAAAATGACTATTAAATTAATTGCCAGCTATTTGATAATCGTTTAATTGAGAAAAAATGGTCTTACCCACAAACAATGTTACATTATTTGTATTATTTTATTACATACAATCTTGTGTATGAACGTAACGAAAAAAAGACAAAATCAGTAAAAATAAAATGCAGTATATAAATTGCACATGTTTGAGAAATCCCTGAAAAAAGGAAAAGTCTATGGAGCATAAAAGATTCCTGCAGTAAACTGTTTGTGTGGGTTTTCCACCCTGTTTAGATCTGACATTAACAGACGTGAATCTAAAACTTTTCTAGCTTTCTATGATGCAAATCATCATATGAAATCAACTGTATGATTGATGGTGCGTCCAGAGAGATGCTCCTGTGACATAGTGAACCTCAAGTACATTTTAATAAGCTTCATCTTGGAAAAACCCCTCTCTGCTTCAGCTACTGGCACTGAAAGGGTCAAACCAACCAGATTAGGGTAGATTTCTGCGAGCTCTTTCTCATGGATGAAAGTCGGCAGTTCAAGCAAAGTCAAGCCATCCACGTCAGAGTGTCCCTTAAAGTCCAGTGGAGTTTGCAGGGTCTCATCCTTTTTTGGAGCTCTTTGTCTGGGAGGTTTCTGAAATTAGAAGTTATTTAAGCATATAGCGTATAGGAATAATAAAAAAAAAGGTCCACAATCAGGATATCTGTGAATTTGCACTTGTGTTGCAAACACAAACTGGACCAGGTTGCCTATAGGTGAAATTAGTTGCTTGACATGATGCCTCAGTTCTAATAGTTGCTAGTTCAGCAAAACTAAATACCAAATACAGTTGTCTTCTGTGGCTTACTAATAAATTAGCAAGAGGCAAATAAATGGCCTATAGCCTACTGTCACTCACACTCATCCAACCTGATGCGTCTTTGGTCTTTTACTTTGATCCATGATCTTCATTTTAGACTTTAATCATTACATGACCTTTCGCATTACCTTTAAACAACATCATCAGTTCACGCGTCAATCAACCGGAGTACATTTTTCACATAACCCAATCAATTACATGTAGGCATATGGGTCTATGCTAATTATGAAATACAATTTATTTGGAAGCAGTTTGTGTTGTGTGGCCTGGCATCAGACTCCCAAAATGGACTAGACAAAATCATTGGCATCCTATTAAAACTAAACTAGGTAAATAATTTCATTGCAAGCATGTGATGTTAGTTTAAACTCACCTGTGGCAAGTAACAGGTGTTGGCAATATAGAAATCAAAAATGAAAACAGTTAGAGTGTAGAAAAGTTGGCTCAACCTTTGTGTTGCGTGCCTGTGTGTGCCACACCACGCATGGAGAAGAGAAAGAAGAGCCGAGAATTGCAAAGTGGAAAAATATCAACAATCTCAAGTTTACAAGTCAACCTGCAGAGATCTTAAAGTTCCTTTGTCCACTGTGTGCAATATAATCAAGACGTTTATAAGCCATGAACTGTGGCAAATATCTCTGGAAGTGGATGGAAGAAAAACATTGATGAAAGAACGCAACACAGGATAGTTTGAATGGTGGATAAACAACCTCAGAACACAGTACCTACAGTCAAACATGGTGGAGGTTCAAGGAAGTTTTGCTGACGCTGGCACTGGGTGCAGGGAATCATGAAATCTGGAAACTGTCAGAAGACTTTGGCCCATAATGTAGGGCTTAGTGTCACAAAACTGGGTCTACATCAGAGGTCATGCGTGTTTCAGCAGGACAATAACCTGAAACATACCTCAAAAAGCTCCCAGAAATGGTTGGAGACAAAGCGCTGGAGGATTCTGAAGTGGCCATCAATCACCGATGAAGAGATCTGAAAGTTGCTGTTGCTGTGAGAAGGCACCCTTCAAATCTGAGAGACTTGGAGCAGTTTTCAAAAGAAGAGTAGTTCAAAGTTCTAGTTGAGAGGTGTAGGAAGCTTGTTGATGGTTATGGGCGATTGGTTTCAGTTATTTTCTCCAAACGGTGCGCAACCAAAAATTAAGTTAAGGGTGCCAACAATTTTGTCCAACCTAATTTTTGAGTTTTGTGAAAAATGATGTCAATGAAACCTGTTTAGTGCAGTCAGGAGGATTTGGGTATTATTAAATAAACATAATTACAATTTTGAATGTTGTGACAAAATAAGCAAGTTTTAAAATTACCTTTTATGAATAAACGGGTATTAAAATGAGAAAAAAAGATCAATACATAATATATTCTAAAAATAACACATCAACAAATAAAAATAATTTACAACACATACATTAATAATGGCAAAATAACAGTAACAGTAATAAACATAATTATAAAAACAATAATGCTATAACTATGAATACATATATTACTACTGCTAATAATAATAGTAATACTAACAATAAGAAAATAATGAATAAATCAAAATGAAAATCAGTCATTAAATGATAATAATGCTGCTGAATGTCTGAAGCAGATTTAGAATCAGTTTTAAGGTCAAAAAACAAAACTGAGACCTGTTTTGTTTATTTATATTTGATCAGATATTTCAGATATTTTCCATTAAAAGTGTGTGTGTGTGTGTGTGTGTGTGTGTGTGTGTGTGTGTGTGTGTGTGTGTGTGTGTGTGTGTGTGTGTGTGTGTGTGTGTGTGTGTGTGTGTGTGTGTGTGTGTGTGTGTGTGTGTGTGTGTGTGTGTGTGTGTGTGTGTGTGTGTGTGTGTGTGTGTGTGTGTGTGAGAGTCAGACTCAACTGTCCTGCAGTAGAGAATCAGTACTTTGGAAAGAAAGACAAGAGGTAGGAAAATGTGTTAAACTATCAAACAAGTGTGTTTGTATACTAAAGTCTAGTTATTGTTTAGGGTCACAGATGACGATGAGAAGACCACGTATGAAGTGATTTTGGATTCTGGTGTTTTTATTGTTGATGCAGATCTGTGAGTGTGTTGCTTCATGGATAATTTTTCTCTTTGCAGCTGTGATGTGCAGAGCTGTTTTAATTTCTTTTTCAGTCATGTAGAGTCTGAAGTGTTTGAAGCATATACAGAAACACATTTTTCTTCCATCTTCAGCTGTTTCATCCTGCAGGAGACGGGATATGGGATTTCCACACACCAGAAAGCCAATAAAATACTTTTACTCTGACAAACATAAACATTGGCCACCCGGGACATTTCTCCCTGTGAGATGTTTAATAAAAATATATATTATACATATTTTTCATGATTAATGATAGTGAACAGAGAAAGGTGGAGAAGGAGGTTTTGGTCTGGCTGACAGATGTCTTATTAACTGTCACACATTCACAGTTTGACTGCAACAAAGAGAGTAAACTGCAGCACATCTGTGTTTGTTTCCAACCTGAGTCAACATCTGCTGCATGTCTGAGAGCGAGTGAGAGATGGTCTGACCTGCAAACAAATCCGGTACTGTTTAGTGTTGAACTGTTTACCAAATGTGGAATGAAAAGATGGACACGGAGAAAATTACTCGAATCAGATTTAAAATGACAGAAAGTAGTTTGTGACAGTTGGACCACATCAACACTTACTAGAACTAGAACTGCAAGTAAAGTTTGTTTTCATGGTTCCTAAAATGTAAAAAATGTTAATCACTGTTTGCAGCAATATTCAGTATAGTGTCACAGAGGGCTGAAGAAAGCAAAAAATATTCACAGCTGCAGAAACACAACTCTGACATATCATCATCTTTTAAGTTAATGTGTTGAACTTATTTCCACATCCATTTGTTGGCTCTGACCCTGATATTTCTCCTTCCATACCGTCTCACCCCTCATGCATAAACCTGACTGTAGTGTTTTAGATGATGTCTTCATTTTCAAGACACATGGCTGATGAAATGCATCATGAGCTGTTGGAAAAACACACAGGGAAGGCGAAATGCAATATGTGATGCATTTTGTTTGTTTTGTTTCAGCCTTCATTTTAAGGAGGTTTTTAAACAATGCCTTCGGGCAGAACGGCGTAGTAAGTCATCCATGTTTGCATTGATAATCATTAAGGGCACCGTTTTCTAAAGCTTAAAACAGACAGGTTGAACATTGCTTTTATGATACTTGAGAAATTAGTGTCTTTATGAACTGAGCTGCTGCTTTTTAGTTAGCTGCTGAAGTGTTTAGTAACCTGGATGCTGTATTTCTGCTGTATATGTGACCATCACAGCATTGTTAATTTTTGTTGACATGGTGTTATAATAATGTAAATGAAATAATATGACTGGCTGTCTGCTCTGTGCCTCTGGGCACTGTCCCTGCACCAATGGGTGTGGCTCATATGCTTAAGGGTCATTGCACTTACAAACTTCTGTTTTGTATAATTATTTTATTTGTGTAGGAGCAGTCGAATTTATGTGGAGGTTCTGTTTCCCTGTTTGTCAGAATAAACGGAGATCCTGGTGTCACACCAACACAACACTTAATGCTTAGGCCTAAACTAATGTCTATTTTGCTTTTGTTTGTTGTAAATTGTGAAAACGAACTCGGTTAAATGAGTGTTTGATGGGTGTTTTGATGCCCCAATAAAAAATGAAACGTGAAGGAAAAAATACTCTTATTTTTATGATGTATGAGATCCACAATGTGAGTTAAACCATCTACAACATTCAGTAAGCAACTAAGACTAAATTAAATTAAAACCTCTTGTCAACATTAACACTGCATCACTTAGCACCACAAACACATGATGAGCATGCAGGAGTCCTGGAGGACTGGAACCTGTTGTGAAACGTAACGCTGCCTCCAGTTGTTCAGCGGCAGAGACACACAGAATTTTTCTCATTTAGACATAAAGCTGCACCTTGTGGAGCGTGCTGAGGGTATAGCACTGGTACAGTAATTCTGCATGTGGTGACAGATCTGACAGTTTTCCTGCAGGAAGCTGCAGCAGATTTACACACATTAACCCAAGCATGCTGAAGAGAGCTGGACGTGGTGCAACTCTTCATGCTCCGGTTTAGATCCAGTCTGCTGAAGTATGCAGCTTGTTTTTATTTTAATTCTATTTAACAAACAGAAGGACAGCAAGGCTCTTCAGTACCAAGCATAAAACATGACAAAAATATCATTTAATTTCTGCTCACTGCAGGAAAACAACGAACCCTTTTTATCTGCTGAGAGGAGCAGCTGCTGTTTTTTGTGCTTTTTAAAATCTTAATCTCTCTTTAATGATCATCTCATTGTTTCTTAACATGCTGGATAATAATACAATCATTTAATGAAAGCATGTTTTTAGAACAAAGCTCCACTTTGAGTCTGCACTACGAGTCTACAGCTGACATGCTAACATGCTAGTATAATACTAGCATGCTGATGTTTAGCAGGTATGTCACTGCATCAGTAGAGTTCATCCTCTGAGGATCATGAACATCTGAACAAAACAGCAATCCATGAAATAATTGTTGAGATATTTCAGTCTACACAACAGACTTACATTACTGCCTGCAGCATCAGCTGAACATGCAAATTATTATTGTTTTATTAAATAAAACATTAACAACTAAACATAATTCATTTGAGTCCTAACCCCTGATTTGAAGATTTGAGCCGTTCTGCTGGAAATCTCTAATTAAATCTGTTGTGTTATAGTTTTATAGGGTTATTGTGAATTGATCTTGTGGGGAACACATTTCACGTTTGTTACATGCTGAATATCATTTGACATGTGAAAAATGAAACTTTAGGCAAAGGGCGGTTTTCAGGTATTCAACATGTGAAACTGTGTCTCATTTCAGTGAAAAATAAGATATAGAAACATGGTTTTAATCATTTTAAAAACATAAACGACACGAACAAACATTGTCTGTGTAGAGTCTCACTCATCCAGGTCATCGTAGTCAAAGGAGTTGAGTTGTAGCAACTGGACTTTTTTTTAGCTTGAAGATGTTTCACCTTTCTTCAGTTCTGGAAGAAGTACTGAAGAAGCCTTTAGGATGAAAGGTAAAACGTCTTCAAGCTCAAAGAAAAAGTCCAGTTGTTTACAACTTAACTCCTATGTTCAAACATTGTTATCCTTGTTTCATTGTAGATAGTAGATAGTAGCCTAGTCTCTCTTCTGTCTGTAGTACCAGATTACATCATGTTCAGAAGAAGAACATTTTATAGAGATGACTTTAATAAAAGTGTAATCTAATACTAACACAAGACTGTTCAGCGGGTTTTAGCCACATTTCAAAGACCTGAAACGTCCAACAGTATGATGTTCTTTAAAAGTGGATGCTGGAGCAGATGTAAAGTTTAATTTGTCTAGTCCTCAAAATGCTATATAAAATAGTTCCTCTGTTGTTTCTACTTAGACTGAGCTTTGTTTCTCCGGAATAATAATCATATTTTATAATTAGTTCTCCCTCTGCTTCACACAGATTTATGTTGTAGATAATTAGGTTTGTGTGCTTCAGGTTTGCAAGCAGCAGAGTTTCTGTATCCTCCAGAACAAACACAAAGGTTTGGAGGCGGGTGATTTCCTTTGCCTCATGCCAGCAATCAAATCAGCTTTGACAAATGTGTTTGTGTGAAGCAGGAATCTGACTAAGGGTTCTCTCTGGATTTCCATCTGCTCACCACACACCCACACTGGCAGATCTGTTTTCTTTTATTATTTTCTTCTGTCGTGCCCTCATTCCTCAGATTCTTTAATTTTCTCCCTCGCTGCCCAGATTCTCGTCTCTCTTTATCAACTTCTCTCCTCGCCTCTGAAGCTCCTTTCAGCTCATTTGCTCTAACCTGACGGCCGCCACCACCCGTCTTCTCCTCTGACAGATGCAGCAGACTTCCCTCAAAGGTTCCTGCCATGATATGCCTGATAGATATGTTTTTATTCAGGGTCGGGCACTGAGAATCCATGTGTGGTGATGGTTGAGTCCAGACTAACCACTGGTGGCCTCTGGGAGGAGTCCCTAATCTGCTCTGCAGTTAGATAAAAGCTTCATTTGCACACATAATGACGGAGGCTCTTCATTTTGAATTCTGCTCTGACAAGCTGCTCTTTATTGCTTCATCAAGCCAGGAGCTGCTGGTGTTTTAGACTGACTGACTGCAGCATCCACTGCAGTACTGCATCAGATATCAGAACTGAAACCTTTACCATTACTCCTGTGCTTCATTGGCAGCTGTTGTGGTGTATGTATGTGAACAGAGACAAAGTAAACAAACTGTAGGTACACATCATGAACAGACAGTATGTTAGTGGTTTTGAAGAGTCATATGGACTAAAAGCGACGGCTGCTGTTTGATGTTAATGAGACCTGTGTTACAGTCCTGACGTCTCCACTACAGAGGAAAGCTGAGAAAAGCTCAACTTCATGAAAATGTCCTCTGACACAGAGTGACAACGACTCCCATGTGAAATTGCTTCAAGCTAAAGGAGGAAAAGAAGCATATTGTCGCGGTTTCTCAACAACATGAATTCATGAGCTGCCAAAATTATTAAAAAGAACCTTGATGTGTGGAAACAAATCAGATATTTTTGGTTCATTAGTACAGCTGCTACGTCAGAAAACAGTTGTCTAGTTATAGCAGAGGATGTAAATTAGTGTGTGTGTGTGTGTGTGTGTGTGTGTGTGTGTCCCATCCTCAGATGCTAATGGAGACAAATTGAGTTGTTTTGTGTGTTAAATTCCAGCAGAAAGCAGGAGGCTTTAGATTCGGGCTGCAGGCTGTTAATGAGCCTGTATGTTTACGTGTCAGAGCCGCACTGCAGAGGCTGCTGGGTAATGGAGTGTAAATGAGTAATTTAAAATGAATGGATAACACAGATCTAAGAGTATTGAAGGGTTAGGGTTAGCAGTAGATATTCTCCTATGTGGTGTTTTCTGACTGTTAAGATGTTCATTAACAACTAACTGTAACAGATTACATTAGGTTTGATTAAAATAAATTACAACTTCGACTTCAACAATCACTTTCATGACAGATTTTTTTTTAACGTATTTTTCGGACTATAAGGCGCATCTAAAAACATTACATTTTCTCATAAATCAACACTGCGCCCTATGTATGACCTTTGGTTGTGTTTACCAACCTCGAACCGATTTTATGTTGTACACATTATGGCTAATAGCGTATTACTCCGTGAGTCAGGAAATCATCACTGAACAGCAACGAGACTGACTCGGATAATGACGAGAGGGATCCGGACACGTTTGATGCAGAAATTGCCCACTTAAACTTAAACTTGTATTTTTGTGTTAACCTACAACTGAGAGTCTAGTGTAAATTAGTTTAATAAAGTTCGACTTATCCGACACACGTTATGTTTTCGCTTATTGCGCCTTATAATCAGATGCACTTTATGTGTGGACAATGACAGCAACTGACATGTTAATTGATAATGCGCCTTATAATCCGGTGCGCCTTATGGCCCGAATATTACGGTACTTGATTAATAATTTGGTCTAAGAAGTGACGTCTCAGATGTTTGTGTGTCCAACGGTCCAGAAAATGAAGATGTTTAATTTACTGTCATATTGCTGCGACTCACTTCCAGTGTGTTTTTGTGTTGTGTAGTTGCTGGCTGGTACTTTTCAACAGACATCAGTGGTTAAATTTCACTGACTGTAAATACAAATCACTTTGACTTGGTGTCGCTTAGATTCCTGCAGGCTGCAGTGAAACAAACTGTGAAGTTACCAGCTAATTAGAGCCAAGACTCGAATGTCTGATGGATCAGGGAAACAAATATGAAATATAATGCAAGTGATGTGAAACTAGTGAAATATACGACAAAACGACATGAGTATGAAGAAAAGCAGCAACAGTATATTTGCGTCATTTCTTTCACTGCTTGAACTCAGATAGTTTAAGTCTGGTTCTTTGTCTCTAAGCTCATCATCCAGTTCACAACGTTTCACCAGCAGTTAACTTCACTCGTTTACCCAGAAAGACGAATAAACTGCAGCAGGAGCTGAAAACCCAACACCGTCATGCTGGGTTTGTGTTTTTTATCTTTAAAAGGGTCCAAACTGACTCAACACTGAGCAGTTGGAGCTTCAGGCCCGATTCCTCAACGATGATGTGTGATTCATCTCACGACTGGAGGTATTTTCTGGTCCTCTACATGATATGGACTTTAAAGTCTCCTCTGAGTGTTCAACAGGAATACATAAAGTCCATCCATACAGCCATTTGTCCATTTCACAGCACATTTTCTGAGTAATTTCTAAATGGCAGGCAGTGAGGAAATGCAACTATAGTTGAAGTTGATTTTTGACTGTAGGGTTACGCCATCTTCATGTCAGCTGTGACTCCAGCAGCAGTAAGCAGTGGATCCAAGCGTGCCCTAAACTGCAGAGAGTGAGTGGAGAAGTGTTTTGACCATTTTCCAAATAGCAGAAGGTATTTGAAGTCAGTAAAAACTGACTAAAATAATAAGACAAATCAAAACAAAAGTCCTCATCATCCTCGCTGTCTGTGATGTCATCAGGTTTTTAGCATTTTGTTGCATGAACGTGCATTAAGTCATTTAAATCATTTGATCGACAGTGACAGTCGGGACTGTTCTGTTCATGTAGGAACATTTCGCTCATTAATTAACAGATTTAACGAGCTCAATAGCATAACATATATGTGATGCAGCATCCTGTAGTTCCCTGGAAGCACATATCACAGCACATGTGATCATGGCTGTTACAGATCATACGTGTCATCTGACTCTGTGTGTGTGTGTGTTAGTCTGCTGTATATTGACAGTCTGCGTTCATCTTTCACATTGTCTTTAATTAAAGACAAAGAAAGAATATACTGTCATAGTTTTTGCTTTTAGAGTTGACATTTTCTGAACTTTTTGTCTTGTTTTCTTTGTGGAAAATGTTCATTATTTTCATTATGGATTAAGTCTGCTGATTATTTTCCTGATAAATTGATTATCTCCTCAATAACATGTCTTCAACAACTTCACATATTGACATTTGCACTCTTTAACCAGCTCAGTATCAGCTGTTAATGAGGACCAGTTCAGGTTATAAACCTGGAAAGGGACATTTTTAGAAACACATTTGCATGAGAGGACATGCAACAACATGCCACATGTTAGTGGTGAAGGGATGGTGGATATTTGGATAAAAAGTCAGCAGATCACCAACGTTATTATGATTCATCCTCTGGGGAACATGACGTCTATACTAAGCTTCATGACAATCGATCAAATTTGATCCAGACGTTTCTATAGCTGCATCCTTCCATCAGATGGAAACTGACAGACTTGGTTAGACTATATAGTAAAGTTCTATGCATTTGAACCGACCTCAGATTCTCAGTGTTTTCCAGGACACCTTCCTCTCGGAGCGGACAGGAAGTGGTGGCCAAGTTCTGTCTGTTCCTGAAACTGAGACGATAATAAAACTGTTTGTGAGCTTCTTTTGTACCTTCACAGACTGAGGATTGAGTTTGACAGGAGCAGCGTCTCCTTGTCTTAACGGCGACCTGCCATCTATTTTTACATCATCTCGTCAGACGCCTGGTGAGCAGCTTCGATACCTGCAACACTTTATTTTCCACTCTGTCGTCTCAGCTGATCTGACGTATTGGAGTGACATGAGGCTGCAGAATGAAATTAAATAATGTCTAGAAATATCAGAAATTAGTTGATGTTAAATATGTTTTTATCTCTTTCGAATGTTCATGTTGAGAGCCAATACAAATAGGTTGGTTTTTATTTATTTATTCATATTAGCAGCCTGCGAACTGCAACGGACGCAGTAGTATTAATGGATAAAAAAACATTTTGGGTGGAGTGGGACTTTAATGCTGAGAAAATCTTCTCCTTCTTCTCCTTCTCCTCCTTCTTGTCCACCTTCGTGTCATGAACATGAAGTGCTCTCTCTTCATGTCACTCACATTGTCTGTTTTGCTGTTATTATATTAGTTAGACTCCTCTCTCTGTGAAAGCATTTTATTTTAAACCGCAGCATCTTTCTTTCTGCCTTTTTTTCTCCTCAACTGTCTTTCTGGCTGCAGCTGACGTTACATCCATCTTTAATTCATCTGCTGATTGTTTTTGTTTAATGATCCAAAATAACCACAGATTCTATAAGTCTGAGGTGATGTACAAGGATAAGAAACAGAGAAAAACCAAACGCTGATTCATAAATGACTCAAAACAATTAATAAATATTGAAGTTGTTGAGTAGAAAATATCGGTTTAGAGACAAATATCACCACAAAGTGTATTTACCAGCCGCTCTGTGACACTATGTCTGGTTCTCATAGATGTCTTGTTATGTGCAGTTTACTGTCACAGGTGACTAAAGAAACCAGAATCAGACAATTTGGACATTTTCTTCTTAAAAATGGTTAGGGTTAGGGTGTCTCCTCACCTGAATGCTGCCTCTTTGTCCTTCCTGAGCTGTTTGAGTTTGGGACTGAACTTTTTACAACAGTGTAACAGTGATCCAGTGTGTTTCCCCCTTTGGTTGGACTTTTTATGAACTGTCTATATTTAGGGAGGTCATGGCTGAGGTTACCTTTGTTAAAGTCGCCGAGGACAATAACTAAGGAGTCTGGGTTTGTCCGCTCCACACACACTATCTGGTCGGCCAGTGCGTGCTGTGCGACCTGCACGTTGGCCTGTGGTGTAATGTAGACACTGACCAGAATGAATGAAGCGAACTCACGGGGAGAGTAAAAGAGTTTACAGTTAATGAGACACACAAGAAGAGCGACCATGATGACTTTAACCTTATGTTAGCATCTGAATGTAGTTTGCTAATGCTAACGCTGCAGGATTGTGGTCCACCTGTACAAGCCTTTTGTTCTGTTGTGTGCAGGTGATACTCTGTCACACCCTGAAATTTCAGATCTGAGTTTCTGAACTTGTTTTCTGAGCAGTTCTCATTCCTCTGCTGCTGGATTTAAGGACACCAGATGGAGTGTTCAGGGAGACTTGGTCATTTGGTCATACAGGTGGCCCACTTTCAGAAGGTATTAGTCATTTGTTTTTTCCAACCGTGTCCCATATTTTGAATCGGCCAAAGTTTCTCGTCTGTCCCAGATAACTGGAGCTGAGGAGAAACTCCTGACTTCAAATGTTCGATGTGCTTCTGGCCCATTTGGGAGTTAAAAAAGAAAGATCATTACCTTGAGGTGATCTTTCAACGTCTGTTCAGTCTGCAGGGTCCCGTCTGTTAAAGCGTTCTCATTTTGTCAAGCGAGGTCTTAAGAGGCTGAATGGAGACGTTCACGTGGAGGGTCGCCACTGAATAAATGACTCTATAGAGCAACTAAAGGCTTGTGTCTTCATGTTTTACACCATTTCCACCTGTAATAATGACTCTGTACTCTGAGCTCTGAAACGTTGACAACAGCAGTAAAAAGCTGAAACATAGTCAGACTATCTGGTCTGATAGTTATCTTCTTTATTAATCCATTGATTGATCAGTGTATAGCATTTCAATCATTATTCCCTGAAGCCCAAGTGAACATATTCAGATTGAGCAACAGTCACAAACACGTTAAGTTAACTATAATGCCGTGCTTGACAGTAAATTATTCTTCCTTCCTTCCTTACTTCCTTCCTTCCTTGTGCGTGCGTGTGTCCATTAGTCTTCCACTTGAAGCCTCCCTTCTGGCCTCTCATTTGTCTAATGGACTTAAGCCCCCTTAAAACACAACATGCATGTCAGCGCTTGTGCACGCTGATCCATTAATTATCTTAAGTGGCCCCTCAGGCTTCCTCTTCATCCCTTCCTACTCCCCCCTCTTTGTTTCTCTCCCCTCTTCCTGGGAAACAAGCGCGTCGTCCTGTCAATGGCATTTCTCCTGCGGTTATAAATTCTCATAAAAAATTGGCAATTAATTCTTTTTTGTGTGTTACTGGCTAAACTTTTCAGGCAGGTTTTCATATGTTTATCCTGTACTGACGGCATTTAAGGGAGAATTCAACAGAGGCAGCCATGAAGGGACAGAGCACAACATGAGGGCCGGGGACCGACAGGAGGACGCTGAGGGTGGCTGAGGGGTCTGCAGAGGGAAATGGAGTGGAGGTTTTTTGTGTCTGAAGTCAGTCCTGAGTATTAATATAGTATTTCAGGCCACAGTGGGATGATTCAACAAAGACAAAACAGAGTAGTGATCTCAATGATCTGAAACTAAAAACAAGTCCCGACTCTAAACGTCCAGTATTTCCTCCCAAACGCTGCTGACTTACAGAGACAGAGCTGTGTATGAATCAAAATAATGTCAGAGTGCATTGTGGGTACACGCAGTGTGTGTTTGTGCACAGCTGAGCAAGTGACTGAGGCTGCGATAGTTTGATGTGTGTGTGAAAGTACAACAGTCATCACAGAGGAATGCTGGGAAACTGGAGGATGCAGGAACAAAGTTTATCAGTCTGTGAAGAAAAAAACAGCGAGCACTCTTCTAACAGTCAGCTTATCACACACACACACACACACACAGATAAGTTTTATGGCTTTTTATGGACTTTGTTTAGATTTCAGAACCAGAAACACACTGACAGCACACAGACTCTGTGGCTTTTTTTCTGCAGCATGCTTTCACAGATTTACACACTTTACATGATGCATGAGTGAGATGAATAATTAAGATGAATTCTTGAGGTTCAGTTAAAAGCATTGCTGGATTTAAAGTTGGGGAAAGTCTTTTCCTTGAGCAATAATGCTGCTTCTTTAAAAGGGAAATGTTAGCAGCAGGACTGTCAGTCCCCTCAATACATCCTTTAAAACACTGACCTAATATCAAAGACAGTTTATTATAAAACCTCTGCACACTTCCAGGAATAAAAGTCCAGTGGGGGAAAATGGAGGATGCTTTCGTTTTTGTGTTGGCCTAAATGTAGCTCTATTCCGTATTAATGTACTGTATGACTTTAGGTTTGAGTCATTCCTAAAATTCCTGACGTGATGTGTTTGGCTTATAAAACAGTACAAACACCTACAGTGAATAAAAATCTATACAAGACAAAAAGCTCCCAGACAGTTTCGTAGTCCACTTCTTTATCTTCCTTCTTGTCTCTCCATCATTTGTCTCTCATGTCTCAAGATTTCTGTGTCCTTAATCTGAGTGATTTAAACTGTAAGACTCACAGCGTGTCATTTATTCGTCCCCTGCTGGCCATGTCCTCCTCTTCCTCTTCTGTCTCTGTCTCTCTTTGTTCCTCCTGCCCTTGTCATTCCCATTCTGTCCTCCTCCTCCCTCCTTATCTTCCTCTATATCCTCTCCTGCTTTCCTCCTATTCCTTTTGGGTCTCAGGTGATCATCGCTGGTTGCCGTGGTGTCACCAGGTGGTTGCTAGGTGGTGTGGGTCTCATGACTCATCTGTGTGTGTGTGTGCTGAATCATTGTTTTGCATCATTAGATTTTATTATTTATTTAATATTTCTCTGTTTCTGCAGCTATTCATGTCAAGACATATATGGCCAAGTAATTTAACAGTACACACACACACACACACACACACACACACACACACACACACACACACACACACACACACAGTGTCCCAAGTGTTCAAACACACTTGGGACATAAACAGCAACACAAATAAAACATGTAATGACGTTTTCTCTTTAAAAACCTGAAAACAACTCGCCTTCAAATAGAAATCAAAGCGACTGAAACACTGGATGAAAATGACTCTTCAGGAACAGGAAACTGCAGAAAATTCACATTATCTGAAATAACAGCTGAAACACTCTTGTCTTCAGCTCCACTATTAGAAAAGGAAAACATACAGACAAGTTTACAATTCACATATGAGAAAATGAGACTAAAAGTCAGAAGTCCAACTTCAAATGAAATGCACCATAACACTGAGACTCTTTATTATTGTATTATTCATACTGAATTACCCCAAGGCCTCTGATCAATAATTTATACTTACTCACCTTCCTGTCAGGTGTGTGTGTGTGTGTGTGTGTGTGCAATCAACTGCAGCTTCTTTTGAAATAAAACTGGGCTAAAGTCTAGATGGAAAAATCGTTCTGACATTTACAACAAACTGAAACCAGACTGCTGTCGCTTCATGTTTTCTAAAAGCTTTTATTGTTTCCTTTTGTTTTAGTTTCTGTAGGTATTCAACTTTATACTTTATACTAAACCAGTAACGTTTTCAGACTTCCCTTCAGCAGTCCTCAGACTGTATTTTAGTCTCAGGACCTTTACTGCAGTAAAATTACCAATACAGCAACATAAAAATACTTGATGCAATTAAAATATTGTATTTCTTTCTGTCTCATCCATCATTAGTTCTAACTTCTTTCAGGTGACATATCATTAACGTAATGGCTTGTCAATCTAACCACCTGGCACACACACACACACATACACACACACGTAGTCTGACCATTGCTTGCCTCCTTTAGCTTTGTCTGGTATAATAAATGTATTGTTTGTGTAACTGTGAAATAAACAATGAAATACAATTTTGAATTCTGAGAGACGTAGTTTTTTTTTTTTTTTTAATTTCTCACAGTTAAGATCAGAGAAGGAATGTTAAATTGCAGATGTTTCATGCTGTCACTCAGAGCTGCTGTGTGCTGTAATGTGTGGTGTTTGAGGCTCCTCAGTAACTCTGTTGACCTGTTTGTGGCAGCAGTGGTTGTTGCTTTGTGTTATTGTGAAACTGTGGAGCTTCTGCTTGTCAGCATGTACGGTCCAACCCGTCCTATAATGATCAAGAAGCTTTCAAAAAAAGTCATCTTTAGCTTCTGCTCGTTGTTAGCTGCACACATGAGGACTGTAATTGGTTGTTCCATGCTGAAATGCACATTGGGAGTTACAGTTAACATTTACTAATCTGCAGTCACTGTTTCTGGATAAACTGGCTCACTGACAAAAAAGAGAATCACACATGAATAAATTATGAAGACAAAATAGCCAATGTTCCTTTTTTACCACTATGTTTATTGAAAGTACAATATGAATATCTGACGATGAGGGAGTGTCTGAACACACAGTCACGGCATAGATTGACACCGTCAATGCTGTCTGTAGTTATTCATTTTCATATATTGTTTCTGCCTCCAATCAATTATTAGTACTTTACTCTCCAGGATTAGCAGCAGCTAACTGACTTTCTTGTGGAGGCAGTTTGTGTAACATTATAGTGCTGCAGTTCCTGTGTTTGTTTTCTGGTGGTTTTATCTAAATCTCTCTTTCTCTCTCTCACTCTTTCTCATTCTCTACATGTGTGTCCTCTCCTTCTCTCTTCGTTCAACTAAAACCTCTTTTTATGTATTTGCCTCTTGTAGTTTCATAGTTGATTGTTGATAAGACAGAACAGTGAAGGAATTTAAGACAAATGTTTTACCTTTTTTTTTAAAAAAAGGTAAAAATGTAATAATGACACCAATACAATAGATAAAAATAGAAAATGTGATGTTGTTTGGTCCATAATGATGATGAATGTGGATCAGTGTTTCCCAAAGCCATGGAGGTTTGAAGTTGAGAATTCTTCATGTTATCAGTTCATGCTCTTAATTTGAAGTGAGCGTTTTATTTTGAAGGTTGTTTTGGTAGTTCCGTTTCCTTTGTGTTCGCTATTCTTACGGTTTGCTGACAGTGTTTACAGTGTTTACAACAGTCACTGATGATGTAAGTTGTGAATGTAGACAAGAGAAATGAGTGTTTACATGTAACTTACCTTTAGGAAGGCATTGTGTCGTTCTTAGCATATATTTATACTCCTTAAAATGTCAGTTTAAACTTGTTAGCATTATCGCGAGTTAGCATCTTTAAGCTAATTAAGTTAAGTGAGTGTTACTATGACCGTTAGTCATCATATTACGTATTATATTACTGATATGAATGTATATGTATTTTATGTTAATTTACAAGTGTTTATTTACTGAGGTATCAATACTTTATTTCTTGTTTGTTTACAGAAACAACATTATGACTGACTTATGTCTTATATCATATTATTCCTTTGTGCTGTAGGCCTTTGTTGTCCAGAAACTATTAGAAACACCCCAGTGAGTCACAGCTGCTCTGGGTCATCATGAAGAGGTTGTTCACATTAGTTTGTTCAGTCCAATAACAGCGATCACATCTTCAATCTCTGGAGAGTAGTTCTGTGTACGGCAGACACCACTGAGCATGTGTGGGAACGCTCTTCTGTTTACAGTTGTGACGCGTGTATAATAATTTTGGTACTTTTGTTTGTTTTGGCAGCAGTATAGAAAACACAAATAAACTACTTGAGCTCGAGGTCAAACGCAGTGAACCAAACAAACTGCAGAGGCTGAGTTGAAGCCTTTTCTTCGAACCCTGGTTGCATTGTGTCTCTCATCTAATACAAATCTTATCTGGTGAAATGCTGCTTTAATTAAACTCCTTGTGACTGTTTTTTGTATTTTGTAGTTTTGATGTTTGTTGAGTCGTCAAACAGTCAAGAGTGTGTTGTTGTCTTTCTGTGATCTGGTCCAGTTCTGGGACATCTCAGGACTAAAGATGGGCGTGCTGCCTTCATGGTGACTGTCTGATTGTTGTAAATGGAAAAACTGCATACTTATTTACTCTGGTTTTACCATCGTGCAGATCGTTTCTGATCTGCCAACCTCGACATAAACACCAGAACTATTCATCAATGTCTTCTGGAAACAAGTATCCAGATGGATTGTTTGAATATTTAACATTTTATATAATATTACAGGCATATTATAGTGTGTAAATGTGTGCACAGCTGCAGCTTTTCATCTGAATAATCAATTCAAAGCTTCTGTGAAAAATCAACTTTTGGGAGTTTTTGTTTTCCAGTTTTTGTCCTTGTTCCTCCAAATGTAAAGTCTGACAGCGGCAAGGCTGGCAACATTGCTTAACTTCACTTCACTGAGTTTTAACAGCTAATCTGCCAGATGGTGAGTTGTACCGGAGCCGAGATGAAGAAGTTTCCAGGTTAACTTGTCTGAACACGACACAGCACAGCGAGCCAGCAGACAGCACACACAGGTGGGAGGCTTTACTGCGTCCTCCACTCAGACACTTCAGGATAAACCCAAATTCTTTGTTTTCTGGTTAAACAACAAGAAAGATTTTCTGCTGCTTCAGTCTTTAAACTGGATTTAAACATCTTTGACAGCTTTAACATTTGATTTCATTCCAAATGAACATTTGATGCTGACAGGTGTAAGAAACGGCAAAGAGATACTAATATTTGCAGAGTTCACCTGAAGGATTTAGTTTAGTTTTCAGCCACACTGATCTGTTGATCAATTTCTGTCATACAGAAGTCTGCAGAGCTTTGAAAACTTGTGTGAAACTTTCACACAAGTCTTTTTTAGCTTTTTTTGGCTCTGCCTGCTCATCTCCTGTAAGTCTTTGAATATTTCCTTGTGTGAACCTTTGTTGTTTTTAGATTTTATGTTCTATTTTTATATTGTGTAAACAAACAAACAAGCAAACAAACTGCTAAAGTCGTCGCATCCCCTCCACTCGCCCCTGGATTCATTTCCTCTAGCATGTAAACCTCTAGGACTTATGGGAAATGATGTTTATGAAAAATCGCTAAAAACATGAATATGGAATAAACAACAACATGTAAACATATGAACATGACATACTGTTGAGAAAGCTTCTGATCTGAGGCTGGCTTTATACGGATTAGCAGAGCTACACATGCTAATTCTGGAGCAGAATCTGGAAGTCTGTAATAATGGATATAATGTCTTTTTTAGATTTAATTAGATTTAATTATTTGATATGTACACAAAGACCAGTTCATATATTATATATATATAAACTGCATTTACTCAGGTATACATGAGTTCCAAATAAACAAACTCTCGGTTCCATGAATTCTTGTTTTGATTGGCTCCATAATTCACTCAGCTGCTTCCTGCATGAAGAACCTGTTTGTTTTAATACTGATGCCATTGATTGTTGGGCAGTATAAAGCTGACAGTGATCAGTTAGGTGTGTGAAGTGTGTGTGCTAAACATTCCTCCTGAGCTCTGCAGGCTACAAGCAACACTCTGATCCAAGAGAGGAGGGCCTGAGAGCAGATTAACCGGCGGGAGAGAGAGCCCCCCCCCAGTAATCTGATTACCTGCAGGTTTAGACTGAGAGTCGGCGAATCATCTCTGTCTCATCCCTTTATTCTTTATCCTTCCTTCCTTTCTTTCCACATCGGCCCCTCTGGCCTCTCCTCTGTGTTCCTCATTTTCGTCCTTACTTTTGGTTGCCATGGCAACCACAGTATCCCAGCATGTTCAGCAGGGGGATCAGATCGCTCTGTGGACGAGCGGCAGTGAAGCAGAGCGTGTTGCCACAGAGCCGAGCAGGCAGATTGCAGACTGCAGAATCTAGATATGACAGATGAGACAAAAACTTGTTCTAGCTTTAGGAAGATGAGAATCTGCTGCTTTTCTGTTTTTATCTTTTTAACCTGACTATTTTTGGGTTTGGGACTTTTGTTTAGACTAAACAACAACTTCATAGACACTTAAATGAAAAAATTTGTGATTGTTTGTGAAAAGAGACGGAAATGAACTGGGTCTGTTGTCTGGTATTTGACAGCTGAAGTGTTTGTGAGTGTCAGCCTGATGAGTGACATCATCAGCAGTGTGCTTGCCATGATGCATACATGCATGTGTGCTCACTTGGTACAGTCTCCACCTGTCTGTCTGTCGCTCACACTGAAATTAAAAATAACTCACTTATTTCTAGCTGTCCATAGAAATTCCTGGAGAGATGTAATTGGCTGGGGTGAGAAGCATCTCCATGGAAACCGGCATCCAAGTGTGTGTGTGTGTGTGTGTGTGTGTGTGTTATTTTAACATGCCAGAAAATGTCCAGGTTTTTCTTTTTTCCTTTAAAAATGAATATGTGGAGTTTTAAATTGGTGTAAAATTAATAATTATTTGTTATTTTGTGTTTTTTTAAATATTGATGTTAAGATTCTTCCAAAACATGAAATATTTTGAGAACAGTAATGAAAGTAAAATGAAATTTTAAAATTGTACTTTTGAAAATCAATTCAAAATATTACAACAAAAAGTCAAAATGTTTCAGACATCAAGTAATAATTTTAGAAAAAGTTGTAATGTTAGGAAAATAAAGTTATAATTTTTACAAATAGTTTTACAATAAAATGTAATATTTTGAGAATAAAATAAATGAATGACTAAATGAATTATGTGTTTGGACAACCTAAAACATTCACATATCAATAACAATAATAATTTTATTTATAATTTAAGTTTAAGCACTAACACAAAACAACTATCAAACCATCAATAAAATCATTTTTCATATAACACGTGATTCTCAAAGACTTGTTCTTCTAATATTATGATCTTTTCTTGAAATAGTGACTTTGTTCTTATTATATGATGATTTGTTTCTAAACATTATGACTCATATTGTAAATATCACATCCTGTTGTCTCTTTTCATGTTTTTGTTTTTGCTGTTTCATGAAGCTCCGGGGTTAAAAACAGTTTTACGAACCAAAACCTGATTCTAACATTGACCAAAAACCTGAAGTCTGAATCCTCGAACAGTCTTTAAAGAAGTGAGAATGACAAGACAACAAAGAACACATACACAACTAACTTTAACTCATTCACACACACATAGCTTGAAAAGAGCAGTCCTGCATGTAATCCTGCAAATATGCACACACACACACACACACACACACACATTCTCTGCAGATAATTAATCCAGTGTAATCCTGTCATCGCTCGTCTTCTGTTTTTGTACAATTTCCAAAGTCTTTAAGTTAAAAATACAATAAAGGACTCCAGATTCAGTTATCTGTTGTCTATTATAAAGTTAATACGCTCTTGTGACATTATTCTACTCTGAATCTGACCACCGTGTTTCAAACGCAGAATGCCTCCAAAAAGCCATGTTTTTCTTTTTAAATGACACGCGTGTCCTTGTGCTGACTGGTCATGTTCGGGTCACTTCGGCCCCTTTAGAGAGCGATCGGGGCCGTTCAGTGAGCGGAGCGAGGGGAGAATCAGCGGCAGATGGTAAGGAGGGTTCAGCCTTGCTGGAAACAGATCAAATCAGAGGGTTTAACAGGGATTTAAAACCGACTGGAGGCCGAGCTGTCAACAGTTAGTCAGTGTTACTATTGAACACTGAATGTGCAGCTGAATGCAACAAAGCAGTTTTGATCAGTTTTAATCATGTTGGTCAAAGTCCTTGAGTCCAAATACAGAACTTCAGTTCCATGTTAACTCCTGTGTCTGTTCAGTGGTCTCTGAAGTCAGACGTCCCTCCTCCTCACTAATGATCATGATCATTATTATTGTATTATGATCTTCTTCTTCACCTGTGACCTCTGACCTCCTCTCTCAGGAAGTCTTCTTCTTTTTCTTTGTCTTTTTCACCTGTTTTCAGGTCAAGGTCGATCTGTAGTTTTATGCATCTGGCCAGTAGTCAGGGAACATTTGTACATTTGTTTTACAGCTTTTGTCTTGTAATTTGGCTCCTGGCAGATTTATACTTTGTTAAATTGAGAAAATGATGAGTGGTAATTAGAACTAGTTATTTTTCCCCAGTGATGCCATATTATCTGGGGGAGGGCAATACATGTGTTTGTATTGAACCGTTTCGGTACGCAACATTCGGTTTGGTACAGGGCTGTGTACGAGTGAGTTCACGGGCCGGAAGATGAGACCCATTGCCTTTCATTGCCTTTCAAATCGGCAAGAGTACTCATCCAGGTTACTGGTAGAGTCCCTGAAAACATCCTAGTCTGTGGTGTCCAAACATGCCTGCAGTTCCTCCACAGCTTCCTTGCTCCACTTCCTACATGTCCTCACAGCAGGTTTACAGAGCTTTAGTTTCTGCCTGTATGTGGGAATGAGGTGGATCATCACATGGCTGAGGTTACCTTTGTTAAAGTTGCCGAGGACAATAACCAAGGAGCCCAGGTTCGTCCGCTCCACACGCAGTATCTGGTTGGCCAGTGCGTGCTGTGCGACCTGCATGTTGGCCTGTGGTGTAATGTAGACACTGACCAGAATGAATGCAGCGAACTCACGGGGAGAGTAAAAGAGTTTACAGTTAATGAAAAAAGTTTTCAACTCACAGGGGGAGCAATGCTGCTGCATCACTGTCACATCACCACACCAGTTACTGTTAGTGTAAAAACAGATACCTCCACCCTTTGCTTTGCCGGAGAGAGCTCCGATCTGCTCTGTATAGTTGGAAGTGTATCGATTCATCCAGTCACGTCTCCATGTGCGGTGGCCGTGTGCGAGACAGTGCACAAGCGCACCGGAGCACTTATCTCTCCTGCGGTGTGTGAGGGCACCTTTGACAAATGAGGAAAAAACAGGAAGCATAAAGAGACAGGAAGTTTATTAACAGGCTGCTCTCATGGGACAGAGTGATGAAGGGACAGAGACATAGAAACTGTAGTCAACAGGAAGAGACACCTGGACTGATATATTGATTAGAAGAAGAATAATTGATGTGACAACGAAGTTACAAACAAAATAATTTAAAGCTTTCAGGACAAATAAAATCAAACAATCCTAAGAATCAAACAGAATAAAATTCTCAACACTAATATATGATCAATTGTTAAAATAATAAAAATAAAAAGATTAAAATGGATGCAAATGACCAGCAGCTTTAGAAAAATGTGTTTTCAACAAATTAGTCCGTTAGTTTAATAATCTTCAGAAAATTAATAGCCAAATATTTTGATAATTGTCATTTTTAAAATGAAAAAGTCCAAATGTTTTAAATGTTTCCAGCTTCTTAAATGTGAATATTTTCTAGTTTCTTTAATCCTCTATGACAATAAACTGAATATCTTTGGGTTAACAAAACGAGACATTTGAAGATAAATCTGCATTTTTCACCATTTGCTGCAATTTTTAGTTTGTAAATTTGAAGCTTTATTTTCATTACATTATTATTTGATTCAGTGTTATATTCTGCACTGCAGCAGTAATGGAGGCTTCTTTACGGTCTATACTGAGGCTGCAGCCATTAACGTTCAGTGTTTAGAAAGCTGACGAGTGAGATGAATTTGACGCATCATCACGTTGTCTGTAGTGTCTGTAAACTCTCTTCTCTCAGTGTGTTTGCACTCTGTGCCACTCTGTATGCTCCCATGATCCTCCTGTTTGTTAGGGAGGTTGCTACTTAGCTCCCATTAGCTTGTTAGGAAAGGTTAGCTCATGCAAAACCTCCTGCGAACAAGCACAGGGTTTGTTAAGAGAAGGATTTTTCTTAACAAGCTGGAGAGCAAACAGGAGAGAGGAGACAGACAGCACTCTCTTCTTATTCATGCTCCTTAAAATCAGATTCTACACGAGGATCCAAACACAGCAAACATTTCCCCACTGACTTCCTCTCAGCATGTTAACCTCATGTTTTTGTTCTAATCTATGCAGTTTGTCATGAATGAAGTCAGTCGACAGATGGGCTTCAGGCCAAACACAGCTGATTAGATTTCAGTCTAACCCTAACTCTAACCCTATTTCTGCCATCAGATGACGAATGAAACCTCCAGAGACTCGATTTTCAAACCTCAGGCAAAGAAATCCAATTAGTGTCCGAATGTAAAGGAACTTCACAACAAGAAGTCTGTCTTTGTTCGACATGTGAAGTTTCTTTCTCATTTGTGCGTCCTGATGATGTTAGATGGAAGTTCCCCCTAAAATTTCTCTTTAACCAGCTGGGGATGCAGATGTATCTCTATGATGACACATCCCGTTACTAGGCAGCTGCATAACCGCCTTTCATAATGCTCTCTTAGCATTGACCAGCATGTGTTTAATTATCTACAACTGTTCAGTTTGTAGAGTTGATCTCTGGTCATTCATAATCCTGTTCTTATTTATTTGGTCACATTTTTTCTGTTTTAAATCATGATTTTTTTTAGTTTAAACTTCTTACAGCTGCTGGTGTTTAAACCTGAAATACTGAATGAAGGCAAGAAACTTTAGTTTTCATTCCTCAGATAACAAACGATCAAATCAAATCAAATCATGATAAGACCAATGTGAAAACCAATGTGCAGGGAGAGGAAAGAAGTAGTAGGCTTATTGATTACCTCTAAATAATTAACATATACTGTCACACTTAAAAAGTAGAATTATGAAAAAAGGAACCCAGGTTAACCTAGTTAAGTTTAGTTTTATTTCCCTCCCTCATTGAACTATATATATGTAAATATTTGGAAAACTGAATATGGATTGTGAGATGTCTGACTGAAGAAATTCACACATTAATACATTAAAGATAAAGGCACATAACTTAAAGGTAAAGGCACAAATACAAATAAAGTATTTAAATAATGAGTTAATAATCATTTCAATCAATCATAAAAAAAATGATAATTCTGCTAAAATTGTGATTATTTCATCATCAAATGTTTTTGGCCCTACTGAACTAGTGCACTGATCAACAGTTTCAGTGCTTGTTGTGTTTGTTGACATGCATAAAGACTGATGCTGAACTGATAAAAACATCTGTAACATACAGCTGCTGCTGCTGCTGCTGAACAACTGAATGTCCCAGCTAGCCCTGTAGGCACCACAATGTGTTCATGTTATCAGTGTTATTGGATTATGTGTCTCTCTTATCTCTCTTATTTTGTGATGAAAGATATTGTGTATTATATGTGTTGCAGTCACAGAACATTTTCACTAATGTATTATTTTACGCTGACACACAGGCTCTGTGTAGGAATTGTGAACATGTTGCTTGTAATATATTCCGTTTCTAACTAAATCTCATGGTTAGATCCAAATCAACATTTAACTGATCTGCTAAAAATATTGTGTAGATCATTGTTGGTTTGGATCCAAACAACCAGAAAAACACGAGAAGCAGACCCAATCAAAGGAACACAGAGCAGAGAACCACAGAGCAGACCCAAGCAGAACAACACGAAGCAGACCTAACCAAAGGAACACAGAGCAGAGAAACACAGAGCTGACCCTACCAGAGCAACATGGAGCAGACCCAACCAGAGAAACAGAACAGAGACAGGGAGCAGATCCAAGCAGAGAACCACAGAGCAGACCCAACCAGAGCAACATGGAGCAGACCCAACCAGAGAAACAGAACAGAGACAGGGAGCGGATCCAAACAGAGCAACACGAGGAGGAGTGAGCTGCACTCCAGAATCTGTCGCTCCATTTTTCTTCATTCAGCTCATTGTCTTGTTTTTGCTTTTCAGTTGGTCTCTGAGGTCTTCCTGTCTTATAAAGTCTGTTTTACAGTTTGTCCTTCAGTCTGACACACACACACACACACACACACACACACACACACACACACACAGTGGGAGAAGCTGGTAAATGGCCTGTCAGGATGAAAACTGATTCCACTTTCTCAGTCTGGCACTCAGGGTGCCTATTCAAGGCCAGCACACACACACTGACACACACTCACTCGTGTGTGTGTGTGAGAGAGAGAGAGAGAGTGTGATGACATTAGTGCAAACACGGCTGCCATATTCTGTGTGTGCAGGTCTCAGGTATATATCAGTCTTTTAGAGTAAATCTAAAATAGGGCTGCAACTAATGATTATTTTTTATTATCAATCAATTAATCTCCTGATCGTTCGTTGATTATGTTTCTCTCTCCCCTTGTTTCACTTCACTGTCAACTGTACAATATAGGCAAGAAATTCCAAAAACAATCTTTATAAAACAATTGCAGAAACAAAATGCAGCCCTGTAGCAATCCCGTTAACTCCACATCAATCGTCAGTTTTTTTTTGAATAAGTGAGATGAAAGGCGATGATGTGCCTCCCACTTTGGATGATGCACATATCTTATCTAGTAACATGGTTTATTTGCAGGCCACACAAATGACAATGCAGAGTTGAGACCAAGAGGCAAAATAAACCCTAGCCTAGCCCTACCTATAAGCTTTATCAAAAAGGAAAGTTCCCATTGTAAGTCCACATTCTTTGACTGTAGCCATGATTTTAGAAATACTAATATCCGAAATCTAAACATGAACACACAAAACACAAGATCACATACAAATAACAAAATCTGTCAAACTAAATGGAGCTGGATACTATTAAAATAACAAACAGTATATCTGCAGCCAGAAGAGATTCAGAGCAAAGTGACCAAACTTTTACATTTTAGTTTTAACAAGGTTTCAGGCAGAAAGTGAGTCGTGGAAACAAATGACTTTGATTCTGTATAAAGTCTGACACCATCATCCTCAGCCTGCCTCTCAGCTTTCTGTCCTGTTACTGTCTGAACACAAACTAGCTGTACTCTTTATCTAACAGACTGAGATACTGCTGCTGCTTTCTTTTAGATAAATTAGCAGCTGGCAGCTTCCTGTTTGTATGTATACCTCGGACCACTTATCGCTGCGTGCCGGCCAGCGGCTGCCGTTCATTGACTGTTACTGTGAGAACATCAAACCAACTTTGAGATTTTAATTGTATTGGTTTGATACGGCACAGTGACCTGAACAACGTGTATATTATGAAGGCTAATAATGTCTAAAGTATTAATACATTTACCATGTGTTCAAGTAAGTTTGTGAATGTCTTAATTCACACTGAAACCAGAGTAATATTGCTTAATTCTGCAGTAAATGTGTAATCGATCAAACCCCACTCTCTCTTTCAGATTTATAATCAAATCTTAATATGAGCCTTTTATATAAATCAGTGTGACATCCGCAGGGAGCAGAAAGAGTGAACTTCCTGTTTGAGACTCTTGTGACACATTAGTCCCGTCGTATAAATGACAGATTGTCAGGCAGCAGAAAACACAACAGGAACAAGATGTTTCAATTATCTAAATGAGTTGGGGCTGACTGGCAATGAGCCACAAAGACAAAAACAACAACAAAAAAACATAGAGAGATGTTACAAACTCAAAAAAACTCAAGAAGACACCTTTTAATTATTAAGAGGTTAAAAGCTGTATAGTGCTGGAATTGTGTAAATCAATAAAACTGATGTTTGGGATGGATCAGGGTGATGGCGGGGCCTCTGGAGCTGAACATTTACTCAGTCCTATCTTCTTGGTCTTTTTCATTTATTAAAATTTTGAGGTGACATTCAACAATTATTACTACATCACACCACAAATCAAATCAAATGTACAGGAAGCTTTAGGCCCCGATCAGACAGAACACAGGTGCACTGCCTTGTTTAATAAAGCCTCGTTGAATCGCCTGTCCTTAGCCTAGGTCACTGAGCTGAGAAACAGTAACCTTACACAGGGGTTGGTGTGTGGTGGAGGACAGGTAACAGGTAAGCAGCACTGACATATAAAAATGTGAAAGTGTCACACAGGTTCAGTGAAAGTACTGAAAATGCAGGAAACACTCCTGACTGAGTGATTGTTTACTGACAAATATTACTGATGCATTAAAGTGCAGCATGTTACTGAAGACTTGGTGGAGGTGGAGCTGTTCATCTTCATGCATCCCTGCTCTCTGAAGCTCTGTGTCTCCTCCATGTCCTCCTTGTCTCTCCTCTCTGAAGCTCTGTGTCTCCTCCATGTCCTCCTTGTCTCTCCTCTCTGAAGCTGTGTGTCTCCTCCATGTCCTCCTTGTCTCTCCTCTCTGAAGCTCTGTGTCTCCTTCTCGTCTTTCCTTTCTAAAGCTCTGTGTCTCCTCCTCGTCCTCCTTGTCTCTCCTCTCTGAAGCTGTGTGTCTCCCCCTCGTCCTCCTTGTCCCTGCTCTCTGAAGCTCTGTGTCTCCTCCATGTCCTCCTTGTCTCTCCTCTCTGAAGCTCTGTGTCTCCCCCTCGTCCTCCTTGTCCCTGCTCCCTGAAGCTCTGTGTCTCCTCCTCGTCCTCCTTGTCTCTCCTCAACTACGTTGTGTGTTGAAATGTCCCAACGTGATGATAAAAATGTCCGGTCTCAAACAGTGCTGCTAACTTTCTGGCCATCCATCTTTCTGGTGTGTGTGTGTTTTATTCTTTAAATCATTAATTTGCTGCTCGGAGCCAAAACAGCCATGATGTCAATTCTCATTCACAGAGACGAAGCAAACTGCCCACTCTAATGAATGAATACTGACACACACACACACACACTAACACTAACTCTCTCTATTCGCATCACAGCCGACGCCCACCATGACCTGCTGATATCACCTCATCTTCTGCCCTCCTCCCCCTCTTCGTCTCCTCTCTCTCCTACAAAATGGACCCAACCGATTGGCTGTCACTATGGCGGCCGCCGCTGGTACTCCTTCTGCTCACTTCCTGTTTCCTGTCTGAGTCTACCTCGACCACGCCCTTCCCCAAAGACCTGGAACCAATCAGTGCAGTCAGCTGGGAGCGTGAGTGGACTCATTACATGATGATGATGATGATGGATGTTTTGTTTCCTGTCAGCCTCAGCAACATCATCATGCGTTTGTCTCTGCAGAGTCGTATCAGTATCCAAGTTTTCAGGGTTTGCTGCAGGATAACGACACGCTGCGACTCGGTCTGGACTTTCAGAGGATGTTACGCATCAACCACATACTCTACATTGCAGCCAGGTCAGCACACACACACACACACACACACACACTAATCATGAAAATAACAATAACAGTAACAATAATAATTATAAACTGGTTGCAGCAACTCAGATATAAATTTATTTTGTTTGTCCTACATGTTGTACTACGTATCACAACCTCTAGACGTTGTGTTAACGTTCCTTGTACTGCCTTTTAGAAAGCTGTATGATGTGTTTTCATTTTTATGCATCAATTTACATACATTTAGATTTATTTATTTATTTTCCGACCTCATTAATACCTTCATCTAGAAACTTCATTGAAACTTTTCAACTGTAAATGCAATTCTAACCCCCTCATTTATCTTTTCATAACGCTCATTTTTTTACTGAATGCAGATCATGACTTTTTCATACGTTAGCCAACACTTTACACTTACACAAGATTTTCCACTTCAAATGACATTTCATTTATTTAAATAGTCACTTCAGTTTTCATCTTTTACTGGTACAATCTTGTTGGAAGTCTTAACTCAATATGCTGTTCACCAAAGGCTGGGATATTATCTAACACATTATATTTAAAAATGCCGGATATCTTCAAAACTGTATTCTCTGCTGTAACATTTATTAGTGTGATATAACGATGTGTATTAACTCTGCAGGGATCACGTGTTCGCAGTTAACCTGACGACAGCTGCAGAGGAGTTCGTCCCTCAGCAGGTGAGAAAAATGTTTTTATATGTGGATTTGTTACTTCAGGAAAAACAAATACTGCACCAAGCTTTTAGAAAGTCTAGCATGAAAAATAAAATCCTACCACAGTAACAGTACATAAGTACAGTGATCTTGATGTAGTTAAAGTACTGCAGTAACACTACATAAGTATAGTGATCTTGATGTAGTTAAAGTACTGCAGTAACAGTACATAAGTATAGTGATCTTGATGTAGTTAAAGTACTGCAGTATCAGTACATAAGTATAGTGATCTTGATGTAGTTAAAGTACTGCAGTAACAGTACATAAGTATAGTGATCTTGATGTAGTTAAAGTACTGCAGTAACAGTACATAAGTATAGTGATCTTGATGTAGTTAAAGTACTGCAGTATCAGTACATAAGTATAGTGATCTTGATGTAGTTAAAGTACTGCAGTAACACTACATAAGTATAGTGATCTTGATGTAGTTAAAGTACTGCAGTAACAGTACATAAGTATAGTGATCTTGATGTAGTTAAAGTACTGCAGTAACAGTACATAAGTATAGTGATCTTGATGTAGTTAAAGTACTGCAGTAACAGTACATAAGTATAGTGATCTTGATGTAGTTAAAGTACTGCAGTAACAGTACATAAGTATAGTGATGTTGATGTAGTTAAAGTACTGCAGTAACAGTAGTAACTGATATATTATTATATATGACATCATTATATTATTAATACTGAAGCATCAGTGTTAGAGCAGCATGTTACTGTTGTAGCTGCTGCAGGTGGAGCTAGTTTCAACTACTTTATATACAGTTAGATAGTTTAGTCCAGTGGTTCCCAACCTAGGGGTCGGGGCCCTCCAAAGGGTCACCAGATAAATCTGAGGGGTCGTGAGATGATTAATGGGAGAGGAAAGAAGAAGAAACAAAGTTCTGATACACAAATCTGTTTTCAGCTTTTGGACTTTTTCTCTAATCTTTGATTTTTGCTGAAATATTGAATCATTTGAACATTTATTGAAATGAAACCATGTGAGAAGTTTAGAGGTAAAAATCACTATTTGGTGGAGCTGTTAACAACTCATAGACATCTGAAATGTGACCCGACTACACACTGCTTTTAGTAAGACGTCAACAGACTAAAAGGTTGAAACCACTGGTTTCATCTTTAACAATGTGTTGGATTTTAAAAGCTTCTTATATTATCCATTGAGTCAAATCTGCATCTGAACAGTAGTGGAGTGGAAGTATAAAGTAGCATCAAATGGTAATACTTAAGTAAAACAGTAAAGTAAATGTACTTAATTACGTTGTAATTACAATGCTTTTCCATCATACAATTAGACTTTGTGAAGTTTCTGTGTGATTCAGTCTTAATAAGAATCAAATCTGACGGCTGATGATGCAACAAAAGATCCTTTTTACTTTCTGCACAATAGACGCAGTAAATATGAGAGCGGCGCAACAAAACTGCAGCAGCTTGTAATGTCTGAAGCAGTTCCTTTGATCCACACACCTCCTCCTCATCAAAGAGAAAAGGTTACAGGGTGGCTCCTGACAGTAATGGTGCATTGTGGGATGGCGGCCTACAGCAGCTCTTTGATGTGAGCTGTTACTGTCGTTATCAGTGATCCAACCATCACATCACATCCTGCTCTGTAGCTCTGTGTGATGCTTTTAAAGAAATGTTTTCCATTTTTAATCATGAACTGTTGAATACACAAAACAAAATAATATGTCCGTAGTTTAAGTTTGAGTTATTTCTTTCAGGCAGAAATAATCTTTAATATTAACCTCAATGGAGCCTTTCACAGTCTCACACTAAACATTTTCCCGTGAATAACAGCTGCTCAGTCTGAATCTAAAAATGGCTTCCTCTTCACATTATCCAGCATACACCTGATCACAGTTAACAGAAGGATCGGAGCATAAATACATTTATCACAGTAATCATAGTAATCCAATGACAGTTGTTTGTTCATCCATGTTACACTGTAAACAGGAGCTGCTAACAGCAGATTCACATGACTTTTAATGGACAGGTTCACATGTTTCCAGTGTGTTAAAGCATCAGTCAGGTGTCCATATGAACAGTGACTGTAATCATTGCTCCTGTTCATACTGGCTGTTCAAAGATCTGCTTCAAATGTGCTTTCAGTGTCAGTGATGGAGGTTAAAATCCACAGTGTGTCCACACAGTCATTTAAAGTAGATGTGAAGCTTCTCTGAGGCTTCATCAGTGTGAGTTAGTCATATCAAGTGGATATCTGACACATTTACAGTCTGTTTAGCATCAAATTCCCTCTTTGTGTTTCCCTGTTGAGCTGTGGTGGAAGTATAGGAACAAAAAGAGGGACTTTGGCTCTAAAAACACTGTAACGTTGAAACATATCTGCTGGATTTGAAGCTTCATATTAGCTTCACATAAACTTTAAATCCATGTTTGTGGGTTTAGTCTCCATCACTTCCATTGTAAGTGTATTATGAAGGGATCTAATGGTCAGTATGAACAGGAGGATGATTACAGCAACAAACACATGTTCACTGTTCATTTGGTTCCTGACTGTTTTAAGACGCACTTAAAATGGTGAACCTGACCCGAACAAGTATAGGCTGAAGTTGCAGCTCACAGCTAACTCGCTGAATTCAGAGCATTGTTATATGAGCATTATGGGAACTCCTCTCATGCATCCAAAGCCAACCTGCACTGGTTTTTGGTTTGGTCTTCTGTAACATATTTGTGGTGTAATTTTATTGGAGTGTTTCAGCTTTTCTGCCTGTTTGTCATATTTGTCATCAACGAAGCATTTTATGCGAGATTCTAATGTTTTTCTCTTCATGTGTTTCAGAAGTTGACGTGGAAATCCAAAGACGTCAGCAAGTGTACGGTCAGAGGGAAGAACAGCGTGAGTTTCCTCTTGATTTCATTTTAATTTAAACTTTTAGTCTCTTTTATAGGTTCTTACTTCCAGCTTAACACATTAGATGGTTTAAAAAGTGCAGATTCAAATATGCATATGTATATGTTTCTAAGTTGTTACCAGCCTTTTGCTGTTTGAGAGAAATGTTTCATCACAGCTTCAGAAAAACAAACTTTTTAAAGACATTCATTTAGAAAAAATGAGATTTTATCACGTGAATGAGGATATCATTTATTTATTTTTGTGCTTTTTGTTGGTTTTCATGTTTCAGGATGAGTGTTACAACTATGTCAAAGTTCTTGTGCCCCGAAATGACGAGACGCTGTTCACCTGCGGCACCAACGCTTTCAACCCCACCTGCCGAAACTACAAGGTACACACACACATGTCCCACCCTGCTTATGGCCCACTCTCAAACTGAGATTAGTGTTCCTGCTGCGCTGTGAGGAAACCGTGTTATTCAACAAAACACACAGAAGTGTATTCATATTAACATTTTTTTGGTAAATACTATGAACCTTGTACTGCATTTTTCTATCCTCACTCCTCCTTCTCTTGAACCTGTTCAAGAGCATATCAGCAGAAATACATCAAACTTCAGAGGAAAGAGAGCACTCCTTCTTCCATGTTCACGCCAGAGGTTTGATTGACAGGCGCTGACCCCGTTTAGTAACACGTTTACCTGAAGACGAAACAAGGAGCTTTTTCTTCTGTCAAAAGTTGGTATCTAAAACAAGATTCACAGCACTCAGACAGACGGCTGCTCTCATTCTATGATTGAGTTTTGACTTTTGTTTGTTCAAAGTGAATTAATGGAAATAAAGGCTGACTGCTACTGTACGTGTCTGCTGTGCTGGAAAAAAAGGTGTTTAATTACAGTGTGTGATTAGAAGTTCAATTTAACTTCAGGAGGATTCACCCAGATGTGTTTTATGGAGCAGCATGGACTGAATCAGAAGAAGTATTCAGATCATTTACTTAAGCAACAGTAGTGAAGTACGGCAATGTAAAAATACTCCTGAATTTTAGATCCAGAGTAAAGTACACAAGTATTATCAATTTGATGTAGTTAATGTATTAAAAGTAGACGTAGACAGATATTTTAATATATTACAGAAACATTTATTCTAAACTTTGCTTTTTGGTTTTAACCTCTTTGGGTTTTGAACAATTATTGATTTTGTAGAGCAAGTCAAACGTCTGTAACAGAGCTTAAACGGCAAACACTTTGGGTTACAAATGGCTTCATTTTTATCTTTTTTTATAAGATTATTATATATTATTCAATGTAAAAGTTTATTCAGAAAAGTTACTAAATCTGTCAGATAAATGTGTTCTTGTGCACATGCAGCTCTCATTTCATGTTACTTTTGTAAACCTTTGTTGAGTTGTCACAAACGTTTCCAACAATGTTCGGATCCAGAGAAAGCACACTCCTCCTGTTATTGTTGTGATTGAGGGCCATACTGTGCATTTAAATCTGTGTATGCGTGGCAGTTTAGATGATCATCAACACAAAAATTTAGTTAATTTAATTTGGAGCTTTGTTAACATTTCTATCAACAGTTTCTTCATGTTCTCAGTTTCCATCATCTTCACAGACAGCCTAATATTCATGCCTTTATCGGTTCTCATATGTGACTGCTTTGATGAGTGATGTGTCTTAATTGTGTTTATACATGATATGAAAGCTGAGAAAGCTTCATTAATTCTTTAGTTTGGGTGGGACAGAAGGTGAACAGCTCAGGTACATGCAGCCCTGCTGAATACTGCCCGACACCAGCTGATTAGCAGCATTATTATCGTCTCTGCTGACACGCTATGAATAACATTAGCACAAATTACCCACAAAACATTAAGATGAACTCTTTCTACAGGAGGCAGTGAATGAAAGAGACAGCTTTTCTCTCTGAGTCCTACTTTGTCTTTATTCTTTAATCTTATTGATGGGAAATATTTCATTC
The DNA here is from genome assembly GCA_036937835.1 of Pampus argenteus. Lineage (NCBI taxonomy): Eukaryota > Metazoa > Chordata > Actinopteri > Scombriformes > Stromateidae > Pampus > Pampus argenteus. The sequence goes on from CM072879.1 coordinate 20,474,644, forward strand.
TCCTCTCAGATGATGAGCCTGGAGCAGGTCGGGGAGGAAGTGGTCGGCCAGGCTCGATGTCCCTTCGAGTCCGTTCAGTCCAATGTAGGACTGTTTGCTGGTGAGTCAAAAGTGACTTTTTCTATTTTCATATCATGATATTTATTGACATTAAATATTAAATAATAACATTCAGCTGCTGATAACGCCTATATAGCTAATTTAATAAGTACTTTGAGTATGTGGAGTCAGAAGAGTTCAGTAACAGAATCACATGCGTCTCTCAGGGGGAGATTTTTACTCCGCCACCATGACGGACTTCCTGGCCAGCGACGCTGTCATCTACAGGAGCCTGGGAGACAGCCGACCTGTCCTCAGGACCGTCAAGTATGACTCCAAGTGGCTCCGAGGTAGGTCACATGATCACATTAATACTCAGTAATGTGCCTTTAAACTTAAATTGTATAACAGCTGTATGGAAGCAAAGCAGTTTCTTTTAAAATTATTATGTAGATTAACTGCTTGCATAGATCCTAAAATCAGCTTTGATGAAACTCAGTGGTTATATACACATAAACACACATCTGAAAGCTACACGCTCATATTTCCTCTCTGTGGGGCTTGAAAGGCATCCTGGGAAGTAACTGTAAAGTAAACGTGGTGCGAGACAGGAGGAAAAAATGAAATAATGACCTTTTATCACCCAATAACTGTTGGGATGTGTTGAGACTGATGCTGAATAGAGGAGAGGTTTACCTTGAAAACAACAGTATTCCTTTCTGTCTCTGCAGAGCCTCACTTCCTGCACGCCATCGACTACGGTAACTATGTGTACTTCTTCCTCAGTGAGATCGCTGTGGAGTACACCGCCCTGGGCAAGGTACCCCTCTCTCTGTGTGTGAATGCTTTCATCCAAAAGTAAAGTTTAGTTCATATGTGTGTGGATTGTCATATATGTCCAGCTATAATGTAGATTAAAAGTGTGTATTTAAGTGTTTTACTGCAATAAATGATCCAATGCCACAGTGAGGAAATACTCTTGTTAAAGTCATGCACTTAAAATTTGACAGACAAACAGAAATCGCCTTTTCAGAGATCACCTTTTCAGTCTCTGCAGAGTAGTTCTGTGTAAGACACCACTGAGCATGTTCACGGTTGTGTTTATAGCTTCACTAGCTTGTTTTGCTACATATCACAACCTCTAGAGTTCTTTAAGAAATGTATAATAAAGTACAAAGTACTAGAGGTTGTAATAACAAACTACAGAACTGCTCTCCAGAGACTGAAAACATGATCCCTGTTATTAGCATTTCTAAAGCTAATGTGACCAAACTCTTTATGATGAAGGAACATGTGACCCAGTGCAGTCATGTGACTCACTGATGTGTTTTAATATTTCTTGGACAAGGTGATTCCAGTGAAAATCACTAAATGATAATATTGATTTATCAAGTTATCAGTCTCCACACTGTGCAGTATTGATTGATGACGGTACAATGAAATGTTGTGTTTCACATGATTCTCTCTCTGCAGGTGGTGCTTTCTCGGGTCGCTCGGGTCTGTAAGAATGACAACGGAGGCTCCCCCAGAGTCCTGGAAAGATACTGGACTTCTTTTCTCAAGGTGACTTCACTCTCTTTATTACTGCCACTTTCTTAAATATAATGAATGAATTCATTTATAAGCAATAATGCACTCTTTCCTGTTTGTTCAGGCTCGTCTGAACTGTTCGGTACCTGGAGATTCCTTCTTCTATTTCGACGTGCTTCAGTCTCTCACCAATGTGCTGCAGATCAACCAGAGACCAGCTGTGGTCGGAGTCTTCACCACACAGGCCAACAGGTACATCTTCATTTGGCTGAATATGAAAACCATGAATCTCCAAACCTTCCATACCATCAGAAGACAAGGCAGCAGGTGTTGCAGGACACATGCACATCTTTCTTGTACAGGAGTTGAATTCCCAAAGGACTCACAACAGTGCGGAATGCTCCTTTTTGGGACACAAAATTCACAGTCCTCTTCTAAAATTTCTGTTTCTGAGCTGTAGCCGACAGCTTTTCGTCCAAATGTGGAGCAAAGTTTAAGTGGAATTTCAGAAAATTTATAAAATAAAATGTGAATTAATGTTTGTTTCCATCTGTGAATGTTTCGTGCATTTTAACAGTAGACAGTAAACGCCTGCCACCATATTTCATCTCTTCAGTAGGGCGAGAGATTCAGGGATGCTTAAGTCACATGTTTCCTGTTTCGTTTTGCTTTTATCCATGTGTCAACTTTACCTCCTCATCCAAGCAGAAAAACCTTTTATGAGGTATTTTGACCTTTTCCAATTACCAGCGTTTCCACACACATTTTATGTGGATAAACTGACAAAGTATAAAAATGTTGGAAATGTATTGAAAGTATAGGAACAAAAAGAGGGTCTTTGGCATTAAATGTTGAAGATCTACTTGATTTGACTCATTTGGATGCTGAATCTTCATATTAGCTTCAGATAAACTTTTAAATACATGTTTGTGGATTTTGTCCCCATCACTCTCTTCTAATGGTCAGTATGAACAGGATTACAGCATGATTACATTTATGCCATCAACATTTCTGAGTTTGACAAAAGGCAAATAAAGGAAGAGGAGGATTTTTGAAATTTACTTTATAAATTTATCATTTATTTTATCATTGTAATTCACTATAATTCATTGTGTGATTTTGGGCAATAAAAATATAATTTGATTTGATTTTGATTTGATTTGAAATGTATTTGTGGCATATCTGAATCTTATTTTGATGGAATATTTAAACGTTGCGATAGAGACCAGTTATCTTCATTGGAAAAAACAGTGCTTTTCTTAAGAAAATAAGAAAATTTGACCCCAAACTGTAGTGTATGTACATAGTAGGGTCCAAAGGTAGTATAGTATATACTGTATGTAGGAGTTATACAAAACAATAAGACGTATCTTTTCCTGTATTGCTCCTCTATCGTTCCTTCTATCTTTCTATAAGAACTCTCACCACTCCATAAATAGATGGATAGATAGATTAGTGTTGATGGCAGTGTTACAGTTGACACATCTGTCCATATGTTTTGTGTATTTACACTCTTATACACTCGTACAGTGTGGATTCTGCTGTGGCGTTTGTGTGATTTCCAGGTTTCTAATTTAAAAGTTTTCAGGGTTTTTGGAGTTTTTTTGCGTTTGTTTCAGTTTTGGTTTATTGAGTCAATGTCAGTTCAGCTTTTAAGGTTTGACTTGTTCAACATGGTTCTGACGGAGAAGATGTTTCCTGACTTTGTGTGTCTCTGCAGCATCCCTGGCTCTGCAGTCTGTGCTTTCTACATGGACGACATAGAGAAAGTCTTTAATGGGAAGTATAAGGAGCAGCGGACCAGCGATTCATCCTGGACTCCAGTACCTGACGAGCAGGTTCCCCGGCCGAGGTGAGAACCTCGGACACATTGAAGGCTTTATAGCAGCTTTTAAACAAGAAAAGTTCTGAAATGTTTTAGTTTTTTCTTTCCTGCAGACCTGGTACATGTGCAGGTGACGGTCCGGCTACAGAATACAAGTCATCAGTTCAGTTTCCAGATGAGACGCTCACCTTTATCAAGTCATATCCGCTAATGGATGAAGCTGTTCCTGCCGTCAATGACCGTCCCTGCTTCACCAGGACGTCCAGCAGGTAACTCAGAGATAGTAACTAAAGCTGTCAGATAAATGTAGTGGAGTAGAAAGTACTAGATTTACCTCTGACATGTTGTGGTGGAAGTATATAGTGGCGCTAAATTACTTTCCGTCACAGATAACCACCAAATATTTACTTGAGTCTAAAATGATGGAGAAGGAGAACACAATGTCAAAAGGGAAAGTGGAGAATGTGAACTGAAGCAGCAAATTTGGAAGTTACAGCAGCTCTGAGAGGCAGTGAATCCACCGTCCTGACCTGAAGCGGTGAAGTTAATCGTTGGTATCATCTTTGATTAGTCGGCAGCTCGCAGGAAGTGCTCTCCCTCTCTCTCTCTCTCTCTCTCTCTCTCTCTCTCTCTCTCTGTCTCTCTCTCTCTCTCTCTCTCTGCGCATCTGCCTCACTGTTATAATGCATCTGCAGGTTTCAAATGAGTTTCTGATGGACTGTAATTACCAGCCTAGAACAAGAATAAAACTCTTAATTCCATGTATGAATTAGCCTCCGCTCCAAAAAGGCTCACTCTGACCTAGATAATAATGATGCACAGATCCTCTCACTGTTATATAACATCAGTCTGAGGGGAGACACTTGTCCTCCACATAGGCTGTCTCTTTTTGGGGTCACAATATACACACACACCATAATATAATGTTATGTTGAAGCACAGTGCATATTACTTTGCGAGACTCCTGACTATGATAGCCGGTATAAAATGTGAATCATTATTCCCTGAAGGTGAAGTGAACATGTTTAGATGACTTGTTTTGTCTGAGCAACAAAACTAGAAGTGATTGAAGTGTTCGAAATTTGCCTGTGAACTTTGACCATGTTGAACATCCGACATCAGAATATAAATAAGCTGAAATATGTGCCCTTTAAAGGTTTGTAAAAAAGATTTCCTAGTCTCTCTTTCTCCGTTTCAGGTCCAAGCTGACCCAGATCGTGGTGGACGTTTCGGCCGGTCCCTACAAGGACCGGACCGTGATGTTCCTGGGGTCAGATGACGGCCGAGTCCTGAAGGTTTTAACCAGTATGCATTCCAACAACAACTTAGGATCCAAACTGCTGGAGGACATCGACGTCTACAACCCATCCAAGTAAGAGCAGAGGAGAATATTGTAGTGCTCGTCCCAGCCTTGATGACCCAGGTTTATATAATAATAATCTGCTTCCTGTGCCCAGATGTAATGTTCAGGGTCAGGAGGACAGGAGGGTTCTAAGCTTGGAGCTGGATAAGGACCATCATGCCTTGTTCGTAGCCTTCACCAGCTGCGTCATCAGAGTGCCCCTCAGCCGCTGCACCCAACATGGAGCCTGTAAAAAGTAAGAAAACAGGAAAAAACCAGCTCCTCATACTGCATCCTGCATCTTTATAGTTTTCCTGCACTCAAGCTAAGCCTTGTCTTATTGAAATACGGCAGGAAACGCTTCAGTTTTCCAAACTGAGCAGCACAGAATTCATGAAAACATGTGGGAATGTGGGAATCTCTTTAAACAATAAAATGTGGGGCTTAATTCAGCGACACAATCAGGGTTGTGTAGAAGTGCATCTGGGAAATGGGGAAGCCGAGTCTGAATAGTTAAATATTAGCAAAAACAAGCTCATTAGACAGAGCAGAGCAGCTCACTGCCCAAATTAGAGCTCATTCATCACTGGAGAGGCACACACACACACACACAGTCATTTTAATTACAGAGTGAATGAATGAATGCCAGCCGATGTGATGTGGTGACACAGCTGCAGAGCTAAAGAGAGGTTTCCAAAAGCTGTGTCTCACTTTATAATAAATAAAACTAACCAAGATGTTTGACTGAGAAGATGTGTCACTGCAGACTTGAACAATCTATCAACCAATTACTTCATTTGTACCCAAATAGCAACCGGTTGTGCTGCAGTGAAACACAAAAACACTTGAACACATCGAGTAAAGAAAGCAATATGCAGTTCAAACTATAAGACAAATGTCACAATAATGTAAAATGAATGTTTTAATGGACTCAAGTCAGACGTGATTGCTGTGAGACTTGGAGTACATGAAGTCTGATTTTCTCCTTAAAGACTTCAGGTATAATGGTTTGTACTGGTAACATCAAACAACAGATAATACAGCCATGTGTCTTAAATGTTGACTCAATACAGTCATCGTGTGTCATTAAAATCCAGGTTCTGATCTATTAAATTTAACTCAATGTGATTTGTTGTGTTATCAGCTGCTCTAAGAACGATGGACAGAACACAACTTCTCTCTTGTCATTTCCTCTCTGACACAGCAGAAATGGTGGTGAGAGCACTTGAGAGCAAAACCCAAAGACCTCCATTATAAAAGAGACGTACCGTATATAAAACTGCCTCCAACTGCAGATAAGGTCAATTATGATTCTTTGTGATTTATATGTGCAATCACCCCGATGTCAAGCAGTTTACATTTGATTGAAATTGAATAGGTCCCATCTTTGAGCTGATGTCCAGTCCACAAGTAGAGCATAAATCATCTGCTGGGTCACTCTGTAAATACACATTAGAGACAATAAAGTCTTCCAGAAAGCTGTATTAGTATTGAACACAGATCCACAGAAGTGCTGACATGAGCTGCTTGTTGTACTGATTATGGAAATCATTTGAGAATACTTTTATTAAAAACAATCCTGCTCTCTCTCTGCAGGGCCTGTCTGGCCTCTCATGACCCATACTGCATCTGGCTGCGGACGGGGAGTTGTGCCAACATGGCACCTGGTTTCAAGTACGTGTTAATTCCTTTTCCTCTCTTTGTCATTCTGTCTCTTTCCTCTGAGCAGTCATCAGTCTGACAGCTAATATATATCTGAGAGATGTAAACCAGTGATGCCTTTCACATTCGCAGCCAAAGTAAAAGGACATAATGTTTAAATGGATGTCAGCCTGCACTCTGCTGGTGTGAATCTATTGTCATAAAGGGAGTCTTGATCATTTTGTGTGCAGCTCTTCATTGAAGCTGCAGGATCAGAGTAAAATATTGAAACCCAGAACTCTCTGTTTCTAATTGCTGCATCATTTTAGACACATTTCCTCTAAATTCAGCCTGAAATGTTTTCTTATTTTATATTAAGTGTTGTTTAGATAATGGCTTGTTCACATAATAAGCTGAGTGATATTAAATGAGTAAGTACAGAGAAAATCATACGTTATTGCACCAAAACAGACAGATATGTTCATTAAATCAGGTTTAAGTGGAGACTGAGGACTGACACCAGGATTATTCTCACTTGTAACACATCACAAAAGTTTGCTGTTCATTCTGGAGGTTTTAAGACAAAGTCAGATGATGAGATGAAACTTTGATGATTATCTTGCACAGCAGCTTCTCCGTCACTGGTCTGAGCATCTGTGTGTTACTACAACAGATCATCATTCTACTGCTTTACAAACATCTTCAGCAGTAGAGCAAAACATGCGACCATCAGAGTGTTTTTACTCCACTGTAAATTTTATTTTGGGGAAATATTGAATCATTTGAACGTTTATTGAAATGAAAGTAGTGTTTTAGTCCCTCTGACATATATTATATATGTGACTGACTGATATATTATTATATATGACATCATTAGATTATTAATACTGAAGCATCAGTGTTAGAGCAGCATGTTACTGTTGTAGCTGCTGGAGGTGGAGCTAGTTTCAACTACTTTATATACAGTTAGATAGTTTAGTCCAGTGGTTCCCAACCTAGGGGTCGGGGCCCTCCAAAGGGTCACCAGATAAATCTGAGGGGTCGTGAGATGATTAATGGGAGAGGAAAGAAGAAGAAACAAAGTTCTGATACACAAATCTGTTTTCAGCTTTTGGACTTTTTCTCTAATCTTTGATTTTTGCTGAAATATTGGATCATTTGAACATTTATTGAAATGAAACCATGTGAGAAGTTTTGAGGTAAAAATCACTATTTGGTGGAGCTGTTAACAACTCATAGACATCTGAAATGTGACCCGACTACACACTGCTTTTAGTAAGACGTCAACAGACTAAAAGGTTGAAACCACTGGTTTCATCTTTAACAATGTGTTGGATTTTAAAAGCTTCTTATATTATCCATTGAGTCAAATCTGCATCTGAACAGTAACTAAAGCTGTCAGATTAATGTAGTGCAGTAGAGTACCTCAAAGTACCTCAAAGCCGTACTGAAGTACAGCAGTTGAGTACATGTACTTTCCAGCACTTCATACTGGGGATCAAATCCTCCTCAGACCCTGATGTATCAGTTCAGATGGAAATAAATGTGGGAAAAATTGTTTCTTCTAACATTAGAAAACACACACAGGAAACAACAATATCTACAACAGCAGAACAAAACACAACTGGCATATTTTACACAAATAGCAGCGCAGAGAAGCTGGAGGAAGATTAAAATGGGCAGGATGAGCTAGTGGTGATGAAAGGGAAATGGAGAAGGAGGCAAAGATATGATGCAAGAGGAGGAAAGGAAGGAGAGAAGAAGCAGCACTCAGAGAGAGATATCTGTGTCAGAGAGGTGAGAGGAAGTGAAACAAGCAAGAAGACCAAACATACTCAGGTCAACAGTTTCATCTCATCTCTGGGTTTAATAGGTGGTTCAGTGGATTCTTTAAAAGTGAGCAGAACAACTTTATTTACATTCTCTACTTTAACACTTGAATTCAAATGAAATGTAGAGCAGCAGACTTTGACCAGAGACTGAGACACTGATTTTCTGATCATAAACATTGTACACCTTCATCAACCATGTGACCTTAGATCAGCCTGTGAAGTATGTGCAGTGGTGGAAGTATTCAGATACTTTACTGCAGTTAGTACAAATACAGCAATGTAAATACACTCCATTACAGGGAAAAATCCTGCTGTAGAATTGATTGGTTGATATATTAAATACATGTAACAAAGTACATTATTAATACTGATGAGTAAATGCATAAAGCAGCATTTTGAAACTTCTTCTACATAAATATGAATGTATTGTTCGAAATGTTTTTTTTTTCTTTCGACCTTAAACAGTTCTTTCATGACAAAGAGACAAATACACACAGCGGTCACACAGAGGCGCAGTTTCAACTTCTCTACAGGATGTAACGTGTACAACAAAGGCTTCTTGATGCAAAGATTAACAATTAGGGTACCAGCAGAAGCATTTTCATATCCCGACTAATATGTCCGATTAACCAGATCCGAGCTGTTAGCGTTTGTTCAGACCTCTGATGGCCTCTGATAACATGAGCATTTATAATGCTGTGTGTACATTAGGGACAGCGTTTAGGCGGATGCCAGCTAGAGGTCTGTGCCACGGAAAGGTCTTTATTTACTTTTAGTTTAACATTAGTCATAATGCAGTGTAATTTATAATTTCCTTATGTTATTTTTACATTTTATACTTTTTGTAAGATGTAAGACAAAAAGGATGAAACCATCTTTAACAATGTGTTGTACAATGTGTTATATTATCCACTGAGTCAAATCTGATTTAACTGATTTAAACTACACATATCAACTATATATATCAACTACTGTGTATATATCATATCAGCAGAACATTTTCCAGCAAGACCAACTCTGAAATCAGCCAGCAGTACAGAGGTCAAAGATTAGAGCTGCACAGTAGGAGGAGGGTGATGTTACTGTGAGGAAGAAAATTGAGGATTTGTATTTGAGACCATCATTAGTGATGGAGAAGAAGATTGAATCAGTGGCAGGAAAACAACGTGCATGACTTCCTGATGAGTCTGTCAGCAGAAGAGAGGAACCTACAGTCTCAGGGTTAAATGTTCTTCATCAGCAGACATTGTTGCCTTTAATCAGTATCATAATGTGTCTGATGGGAGATGAGCCAGCGTTTGTCCCACAGACTCTGCAGAGAAGTGCAGCAAAGTTTGAACAAGTTTAGTGATTATCTTCTATTAGTGTCAGCGAAGATCACATCAGATCACATATTATCTCTGATTTTGGCTTCTGAAACCTCTGCTGATAAGTGGAAGGTTATCGTTATATAACATCATTTATACGATCCCAGTCAGTAAAAGATGAGATTTGTGCATTGCTGATGTGTTTTAAGGCTTTTGATCAGGTGTACCTAATAAAGTAAATGTTCTTTTTCTGTGGCCATTTATACATCGTATTACTTTTCACTTTTTGTAAGTGCCTCAACACAGAGAAAATGAAAATATAACTCAGCAACAACACGGCCCATAACCCGGCTGTATTTTATAACTGACCGCCTCTGAGTCACTCCTCGCTGAATGAGCCCGAGAGAGTTCGGGATTTATAGCGGCTGGCCATTGCCTTTCTTATCACAGCCCGTGCTGGTGTAAATGAAGCTGGAGAGACGGAGGATGGACGGTGATGGAGAGAGAGAATGAGTGATAAGGGAGATAAATATTTAGTAACTATGGGGGCGGAAGAGAGGTAAATATAGAGCAAGTGAGGAGAGGAAAGCCTAATGATTCCATAATAACTCCAAACACAGAGAGAGTTCATTAAGTGTGCTCTGTAGCTTCTCGCCTCCTGAAAAATTCAGGTACATTTTATTGTTATGTCAAGTCATTTTTATTTATATAGCTCCAAATCACAACAGAAGTTATCTCAGAGCACCTTTCACATAGAGTGGGTCAAGACCTTACTCTTTAATTTATAGACACCCAACAATTCCCCCATAAGGGAAAAAACCCTCAGTGTTTCCTAATAATATTACCTAAAGGAAACAATATTATCAAACATAAAATCACCTACTATAATCATTTTAAACTTGAAAAAAGTCAGAATATAAATTGAGAGCACAGGCGAGGATGGCGGTACACTATACAATAGAACTGCCTTTAGAGTTGTCCAGTTTGGGTGTGAAAGAAGAACAAGGCTTTCAAATTTAGGTTTAGGGTTAATTAATAGGCTTAAGTTAAAAATGGCCACAACACCACTTCCTTGTCCGATACCTGGAGTAATGTGAGTATTAATATGACTGGCTAATATACTCTTCATGACAAGCAAGGTTTCGGTAAAACAAAATAAATCAAAATGATAATCTGATATCGGTGCCATTAAATCACTGCAGAAGAATGTAAATGTATTCTATGTTTAGAACATGATAAACAGAGCTGGAAAATAAACAAGGACGTGGGCTCAGTGTGATCAGACTGATGAATGGATCCGGCTGAAATGATTCTGGGAAAATATCCACCCACCTCTGAAAACGTTGCGCCAACTCCAACTTCCTGTTGATGGTTTACGACTGCAAGTTGCTTTACTGGAGTATCGCCAAATGTTACCTAATTTGTTTGTGTGTTTGAATGAAAAGGTGAGTCATGGAGACATCTGGCTGACTTTGAAAAAATACTTAACTTATTATTCTATTATTATTCTTCGAGGATGTCGCACCGTCTGTCCAGAGTGGGACATCTCAGTAACTATGTGTTTCAATAACAGTTAGTAGGATTTTGTGGCCCGAACAACTAATTGATTAATCCAGAAAATAATCAGCAGTTGTATCATTAGTTGCAATTCTGCTCCTGTGTCAAAGTCTTATTATTTATGGATTGATCCATCCAACCTGATTGTTCCTATGAGCTGCTGCAATGATATAACGTCACTCCTCTTCTTTCTGACAGACACCTTAATGAATCTCTGACCTCCACCACCTTAAGCCGTGAGAGGGCACACTGCATCTTCTTTAGTCAATGAAGTAATCTTTGGTTTGCTCTTAAGTCCTCTCCTTCTGTCTGCAGGGCGGGGTTTGAACAGGATATCGAGGGGGACCACTCGCTCCACCCAGACAGCTGTCACAGTGAGATAAACCTTCCATTTTACAGCCACAATCTCCAAACCACAACAATGACACAGACAATAAACTGCAACAGATAAGACGGATGTGAGGGTTTGAATGAGATAAATATTTCTTCTACAGAATCACATTGATTGATTTGTGTTTTTTACAGCAGATGTGTTGGCGACCACACGGAACCAAGAGTCTGCAGCTGACTCTGCATACGGTGAGAATCTCATTGTTCGGCTAGTTTTTCTGATTTCACAGTCGCAAAAAGTCACAAGAAAGAGACAGAGAGAACAACTTCATATGGATATTAGCGATAGCAAAATAGCAGCCCATGGGAAAATATATTTGGTAAAAGCTGAAGTTTGTACTTGTACTAAATAATTCATATCAAAACTTAATTCTTCAAAATTCTACTGTAGGTAATAAAACTATCCATGGCTTGTGTAATCAATATGTTACCTCAGGATGTCCAGTTATAGTGGTGCATCTTTACATTGCTCCGCTACAGCTACTACAAATCCTACTGAAAAGTTTTGTGACAAAACCTTATAATACAGGGTTGGTTGGCAAATTATGTAATGAAAAGACCTATCACATAAAGCTAACGAAGCTAACAAAGGCATGGCAGAGGAGTTGATTAACGGGGAAGCTAAGCCTAACCAAGAATACTAAAAATAATGACGATTCTCAACTATAAGGAGTAGCAGGCAGTTGTTGCTGCATCACAAGGATATGCAAGTACAGTTTTATTCAGATTTAGCTGTGGGAATATACCAGGATACACAGGATGTTTTCTGGGGGGCCCACCAGAGAGGGAAAAGGGGAACTGTTCATGTTCATAGTGTTGGATGTGGGTTCACACATCCAGTTTTATCATACTTCTCTATAGGCTTATTACTATATTGCAAGGTAATCTATTATTCTAATACTCTTAATTTAGTTTCTTGGAACTGCAGAGGTAAGTAACATCTTAGAAGAGGTAAACAGATCATGACTAAAATGAAGGATATAGACTCCAAAATTGTACAAGAATCTCGTCTTTTAAATGAGAACAATCAAAATATTAAAAGGAGGTGGGAAGGTAGCGTATTCACAGCACAGCCCAGTGTATTCAGCTATGGCTGAATGAAAAAACATCTCTTAGACAGACAGATGAAGTTGACAGATGAAAGGCCAGAGGATAATGCTGAAATCTTAAAATATCTGCACCCTTTGACTGACTGATTGATGTATCATTTTGATTCGTGTCATGCAGCTTAAAGGAGAAGGAATGTCCAACACAAACTGAGCACAGGTGTGTTAATATGTAGTTGCTGCCTCTGTAATCACTGAAACAAGCCTGCTGTCAGTTATGAATATCAGACTTTTCCTTCTATAGATATTATTCTGCAGGTAGAGCTTCACCTTGCAGCGCAGTGATTAGCCTCACTGACTAGCATGATTACAGGAACAACAGATGTAAAATAACAGGTGTCTTCAGCAACACCGACTGCATTCATTTACATACTTTAACTAATTCATCTCTTGACATGCACTTAATTGTCGTGATTAGGTGTATCATTTAAGTTTGAGGTTATTATTGACACCTGCAGAGTGAATAGCACCAGAACACAATAAAGGCTCTGGCACACACATTATTATCCCTGTTTGATTCATTCTGAGCCAAACTTCAGTTTAAATATGCAGCCATTAAGCCGGGAGTGGATGCTGTTGGTGCCATTATGTAGTGGGGCGATCGCAGGCCGCTCCTCTGTAATGCTGTTTGAGACATTAACTTCATGGTGCCGACCAGCCGGGCATGAAGGACTCCGTGTCTACCCGCTGCGCTAGAGTGCCTGTCGTTACGGTAATGGCATCTTTTGGCAGAGAACTATTCCTATAATGATGTTTTCGCTATAAATTGGTTATTTTATGCAGTGCAAGGGTTAGCTCTGGCTCTGAATGGAAATAAATTGACCATTATGCTGCAGTGTGCTGTTACAAGGAAGTTGTCTATTAGATGAGAGTTGACATTGTGCAGAAAGAGTTCTACAAATGCAAATTATGATCGTTGTTGGATGACATGTGTCTCTCTATGACCTTTGCATCACATTTTGTATGTCAGAGATCCTGCTTTAACGATGAACAATTAAAATGGGTTTTATGTCCTGAAGCTTGACTTCTCATGAAGTTTAAACTGATGGGTTACACCCGTTTGTGATAGATAGTGTGTGTGTGCACAGGGTTATAGGTTTTGTCCAAAACGTCATTCCCTTTAATGGAACTAAGGAGTTTGTTTAGCACTATATTGGGATGTTCAGTTGTATGTATGCTAACTGACAGCAGACAAATCTGTCCAGTATCAATAAAGCAAGGTCAGATTGAGTTTAGTATCTGTTGTCCCTGGTTACAGAGCAACCAAACAATCTCACCTTTCATGTAAGGCTAAGGTTAGGTTAGGTTAGGTTAGGTTAGGTTAAGGTTAAGGTTTGATTAGGTTAAAGTTAGGTTAGGTTAGGTTAGGTTAGGTTAGGTTAGGTTAGGTTAGGTTAAAGTTAGGTTAGGTTAGGTAAGGTTAGGTTAGGTTAAGGTTAAGGTTTGATTAGGTTAAAGTTAGGTTAGGTTAGGTTAGGTTAGGTTAGGTTAGGTTAGGTTAGGTTAGGTTAGGTTAGGTTAGGTTAAGTTTGGGTTAGGGTTATGCAGGGGTTATCTCAGATCCATGCAGGCTCCAGTAGGTCTCCTGCAATATTTGCAGCGGCTGTGATGTAATTCAAAGATTCATCTGTGAAATCCATCTTCTACCACTTTTCTGCCACATGTTTTTTAAATTGCCTTTTTGCTGGTTTCTGGGCACTGTTTCAACCATTGAGGTTGTTCTGGCTGACACAGGAACTTAAGGTGACCAGGCCTGGTGGAGCTCTGCTGCAGTGGAAAACAGGCTGGCCTTGGATTTTCTAGCCAAGAGATGAGCAGCAGTCCTCCCAAGCAGTTATCTAGTGGGGTCTGCTGACCTGAGCTTCTCAAAAACATCTCAGTCTCTTCAGATCTTTTTCTTATTCTTTGTACTTGATGCTGAGACACATTGAAGGTGTCAGCCACCTCAGCAGGAAATCTGGTCTTTGATAATCAACGCTTTAGTCTCAGTGTAAATCTTGGGCATGTTGTCAGAGGTCAAGTTGCAGTTGATGTGAAGGTCTGGTGTTCTAGGGTTCATTAACTGACTGATCAATTATTGATTACATGTGGCTGTAATCTAGGATTGGGTGCGAGAGGCAAGACTTTTGTCAGTGACTATGAAAGCGTGTGTGAATTAGTGAATGGTGACATGTAATGTAAAGCACTTTGAGTCGTTGGAAGACTAGAAAGACACTGTAAGTGTAGTCCATTCACCAGCACATTTATAAAGTTTAATACAGGAGATATGTTTTATCTATGATACTGTGGAATGAACCTATAAGAGGGTAAAAGTGTATAAAGTTAGGTAATAAACCTATTTCAAAGCATGAAAATTACCTAAATAACAAAACTGGTGAGTTTTCTTGCAGTTGTGGAGTAATGAGTTCATCCCACAGCGTTATGTTTTACACATACAGCAGTTTAACTTGAACTCTTCTTCAGCGTGAAGGACAAACTCTTTTTGTCCAGTCTCTGCTGCTCCAGTAGTTTGGGGGCGTCTGTACCTCAAGGGGGATGTTGGTTTTTTACATTGCATTCAACACAACAGCTGAACTGCTGTTTAATTGAAGAGTCTCTGAAGAGTGCGAATAAAAAAGAAGAAAACTGTGTCCTATGCTTTGACTTTCACTCAACAATAAATAGTATCCGAAAGCACCAAACTTGTATTCACATCAACACGATTAACAAACAAGAACCAGACCAGGAGAGCACATGTTAGTCATGACTAACAGCACACAACATCTAACCCTAACCGCCAACATTCATAGTGCTAAACCATAGATCATACAAAGATGGACTAAATAAAGAAAATACAAACACAGAGACTAATTACTTTTTCAATGAGTAATACAGACTGAGTAATGTACTACAATAATCAAGTAACAGGCCCAACACTGCTCATGCTACAAATCACTGTTGACTGTTGAAAACAAATTAAACACACCAGTAACTGTTCTTCAAATTCATCCAGTAGCAACACTTTGAGACTTGACAGGTACGTTAATTAACAGTATGTTATGTTGTTATCAACAAAGGTCAAGGCCAGAATCAAACCTGTTATGTTGTGGTTATGGCTTGTATCTTTAAAGAGTCTCCACAAACTCATCATGTCACTGTAACATCATCAGACTCATGATGGACAGTTACCTCACATACTTCTTCCTAACCTGGCGCCTACATTACCCACAGTACACCTGAAACTTGGGGGTGTTATGCTAGTGACGGTAATGTAGCCTGGAGTGGTTAGCCTCCAGCATAGACCAGGAGCTACAGGGGCCTGGTAACCTCACTTCTTTCTAAAACCACAGCCACAGATTTTATTAGTCTTCAGCCCCAACACACACTGTGACATCATCAGTGACATCATTAAAATACACAGTGAATCCCTGGAAACACAGTGAGGTGGAAACTCACGCACTTTGTCATCATGACGCCTCCACTTACATTTAGGATCCTTTTTAACACACAGAACAGCACCATTAACAGGTTGAGTGATCATTAACACCATTGAAAAGGCATGTCCTAGCGCTTCCCAGTGGGGCTGCAATGAGTCTCACTCAAACTTTCCAACATCCTTTAACGCCTCAAAGCAGCAGAGAACATATATTTCTGAAGGTCTTTCAGTAATTACACACCTGACCATCACCTGGAGGAGGAGCCACTCTCTGTACTGAGGCTAGGCAGACGTTACCTTGATACTCTCGTCCAGCAGGTTCTTGTGGACTGTGTCTGCTGCTGTGGTCCTGCGTGGCGTCTTCTGCATGTGTTGTCACCGTCATCATTGTTACCATATCCCCATTACAGATTATAGTTAGTTAATGATTTGCTGCTGTGCATCTGTGTCTCTATCACAGGTTCCACTGTTACTGTAATAATTCATCATTTATTGTAACCTATTCTCATTTTATCATCATTTTCTGGCAGTTTGGTTCTTTTGTTCTACATTAGGTGGACATTCTGTCCTCACACACACACACACACACACACACGCAGTTTGATTTTCATTTCTAACATTTCTCTCTCCCTCTCCTTCATCCTGCTGTCATTCCTGTCCTCTCTCGCCCTCCTTATACGGACTCTGTCACTACTGTCTGGCTGTATGTGAATACCAATGGGTGTTCTGGAGAATGAGTGGACGAGAGAGCAGTGCAGACACACAAAGAAAGAGAGAGAGAGAGCATGCTAATAGGGTAGAAGTTTCTGGAGCTTGACTTAAGTGTTGGCAGCATCGGCCTTAAAGCCACAGTTCACCTTCAGCACAAGGTGTGTTTGTTGTATCAGCCTCAGTCCAGTTATTATTTCATACCTGAGTGTAAAACAGAAAGATGTCAGTGATGATGGCAGCATGTGTTTGTGATCACAGAGAGACAATCCTCATCAGAGAAACAACAGCGTGTGTCGTTGCTTCACACTTCTGTTGTGTGTTATTCGTCAGCAGCAAGAGAAGTAGCAGGATGTTGTCATAATGCTGGTGAATGATGGATGAATCAAGTAAATTCAATTTAAGAACTTTATAATACCCCAGAAATGGACCAAATGTGTTCTTTGTGTATTTGCGAAGAACTTTGCATGTGTAGTGAATAAAGAAACAAACATTACAAGATCTGGAACAAATACTAAAACGCATTCAAAAGGAGAACAGAGTTGATAAATCAAAAAATAAAATTTTGGTTGTAAGCAGAGCTGTGATTGGCTACTTGCATCAGGTTTATTACCGCACATGAGTTCAGACATATAGTTGAATGAAACATCGTCTCTTCAGGCTCCAGTGTGAGTTAAACATACATATGAGTAAAAACAACAGACAATAAATGTAGATCTAAAATCGTCCTGACGCTGCAGCTTTAATATGTATGAATCACACAAAGTCTTTTAATCATTTTATCCTTTGATTTGGAGATCACTCAGTATGATCGTTTGTGGATTTTCCTTCCAGACAGGAAGCACTTTAGTATTGATTGGAGTTGAATCACAGAGAACAGAGAGAGTGAGTAATGGAGGAGATTTATAAAGCCAAATCAATCAGAGAAGAAAGATTTCAGTTGAGAAATGGTTGAAGGAGAAGCGAGTGGCAGAGTTTAAGCTCACTGTAACTTTCAGACTGAAGATTTCACCACAAATACCAGAAACTTTAGATTCAGGGTGACAGGAGGGAGACAAACTTCCAGACTAACAGAAACAAAGGATGAAACATTACCTTATCGGGCTATAATTAGAATAATATTTCTCTCTGTGTGTCTCCATCATCCTATTTATAACTGTAAGGGTGAAGGACGGAGATGAAAGAGAGGAAATAACGAACATGAAATTGTCACTGTTAAGACACAGGGGAAGCGTGTGTATGTCAATCCAGACTGGACATGTAATGACTACTTGCTCTATTTCAACAGTATTTTGCATGGTATGTTGTATCAAAGCACAGCCCCTAAAGCTCTCAAGGCAACACCAGCTTTGAGGTTAGAGATTGTTGCCAGTTTAAGTCCCGGACTGGCAGGGAGCAGGGAAATAAAGCCTCTGGACGACTGACAGCAAGGGCCATGAAATTTTTGTTTCAGGGATATTTTTGTCCCTTTGATCAGGTTTTCTGGGACATGCAGCTTCTTCTGGGCAATGTAATTGAACTATGAAATAATAACACATCCTTAACATCCTTATACATGCATCAGAGAGAACATAAAATACAAATATATGCTCAACTACTACATAAAATATGTACATCAAAAGAAAATGAAATGCAAATAAAATACAAAGACATTACATGAATACACTTAATTGAAAACATAATCAATCAATTATATGACTAAATATATTTGCTCGATGTGCTATGTGCTACAACACATAGAAAACTTGAAAATATATCTTTAACTACATCAAATATATGCAAAGATATTGCAAATTAGATTTACACACATATAATCCATCTGTGTGTTCCAGGTGTTCATCGTCTTCCAGAGATGGACCAGCGCTCCAGTGCTAACGTCCACTACACCCTGTTAATCGCCTGTGTGTTGGTGGCCTTCTTCCTGGGTGCCATTTTATCCGGCTTCCTGGTGTCCTGTTACTGTAGCCATAGCGCCACTCAGCGGGCTAGGAGGCTGGGAAAAGACCCTGAAGCTTCACTGTCACACGCTCTGTCGCTGCGATCCCTCGCCAAGATCAACGGACTACTGGATGGGCAGCTGAAGGTGGGTGGATTGGACCAATTGGGCCGTGTGGCATAATGTGTAGTTTAAACTGGAGTCTGAGGTGAGGTTTTCTTTTGGGTTGTTAACTGTTCAAATCATCACCAAACTCAGTAGGATTTATCCTGTGGGGATCATGAATATCTGAACAAAGTTTCACAGCAATCCATTCGATCATTGTTGATATTTCAGTCTGGACCGGTCATTATTTCTACTGTAAAAGGTTTGGCAGGTTTTGCTATCGAAGAACAAGTTGAGAAACAGTGACACAGAGAGTTGAATTTTGAGCATCTATGTTAATATTCCTCCTCCTCACCCAGGGGAAAGACCTCATGAGTTAATAGCTTCGCTCCTTTATTCACTCATTTACAATCGACTGTTTCATTATGAAGTCCATCCTTTTCCATGTGTCATTGAGCAAGACACTGAATCTCTGAGCTGCTGCTGATCTCTGACTCTTTATCACGCTGTGTGGACTTTAATTCTGTCTCTCTATATGGATGGATCATGCAGGGGAAGGCTAAAGAGAAATTCAGTGCCAGGAATCAGTACCTCAATGCCTTCTTTCTTCTGTTTTGTCTTCCTTCAGGATGACAAACGGGACGTGTCCATCCCAAAGATGTACAGCTCTTTCATCCCCAACGGCCAGGCAGAGCCTCACCTTCACACCCCCAGCCACCAAGGCTTGCCACTGGGAGAGCCTGACCTCAGCCTCTCCCAGGTAGGAGTGTGGTTTATGATTAAGTTAAAAAATATGCCTACCAACAACAATACATATGCACACATTACAACGCGGGTAATGAGATATTATCTTGAGTGAGTTTGAACTGTGGGTATATCCTCTCTGTAGTCTCTGTCTCAGGGGGATGGCGAATTGTCCGGTCTGCCCACACCAGACTCCACCCCGGAGCTCCCCATCAAGAACATGAAGGCGCTGCGGCACCATCAGTTTGAGAAGAATCAGAACTGCAACAACGGCAAGGACAACCCCAAATCTGCGCACAGTCTGGGTTTCATGGCCGTCGTGGGGAAATCCATGACACAGCAGGTGTTCCCCTTTACTCATCACCATGGCAACAGTCTGAGCAATGAGCTGGCACATGAAGTGGGCGCTTCATCGTCTTCACTACACCTCCCTGAGGAGAGGAAGCTCTCCAATGATGAGCAAGCAGCAGGAGAAGGAGGAGGCCTCCGTCACCACCCTACTCAACAGTCCCTCCCCCAAACAGTCGTGGACGTGTCGGCACTAGACGAGCTGCTCAAACACATCCACGAGGTCAGCGCATCAGGAACCGGAGGCATCAAGGTCCTGACCTCCACCTCCTCATCTTCCCTGTTCCCTGTGCCATCCTCATCTGGAGGGCATCATCATGGTCATCATCAAAACCATCATCATAATCGCCACAGCCAGACCCGCACTCACCACTACAACCACAGCCATCACTATAGCAACCACCACAACAGCAACACCAGTAGTGGTGGCGGCAGCGGCAGTCAGCATCACCAGCAGCACATCCCTGAGACAGAATCGGGTCCATATTACAGCACCTCCACACTGCCACGGGACAGCTTCCCTAAACGCCTGGACGCAGATCCTCAAAGCTCTACCTCATCCTCCGCCTCTTCCTCGTCCTGCTCCTCTAACAACCCCACCTCCTCCACCTCCATCCCATCATCCTCCTCTTCCTCAACTCCACTCCAGCATCAGGTGATTCCAGAGAGGTCAGGACAAAGTGGCGTGTCCGTAACACGCCACCACTCTCAGCGCCACTCCCTCATCAAGATGGGCAGCAGTGGAGGTGCCGTGCCACGCCACCACAGCTTCAACCAACGGGGGGCAGCACACTTTTTAGCCAGGATGAATACCAACAGCAGCAGCAACGGGCCCCCGGGTGCCAGTGGGACCGCTGATGCAAACAACAGTACCAACAGTGAGTGCCAGCGGCCATCAATCACTAGTGCCTGTCTGACACGGCAGCACAGTTACAGCGAAGGTCCACACGTCCAGCGGGCCGCAATCGTCAGGCGAACAGCGTCGCTCAAACCCCAAGTCCCACCAAAACCACTGTTCCTCCCAAACACAGTAACCTCCCCAGTGGCAGAGGAAAGAAAATACAAGTACTGAGGCTGGATGAGGAGAAGGAAAGCTCTTTCCGAAATGGTGGTGTTCATGAAAAAAGGGGCACAAAGTCATAAAAGAGAGTTCAGAGCTTCTGTCCCATCACACCTCATTATGACTCTTCTGTTGTGGTTATTTGCTGCTACTGAGAGGGCGCCGCGTGTGGCCTACCTGAGTCACGGCTGCGAAGCAAAGCCCTGAAAAGAGCCAGGCGGACACATCTAACTCTAACTCATCTTGTGGTCACCAAAACCAGCTCAGATGAGTCAAAGAAACTTTCCAGAAGCAGAAAGATGTCCCTGAGCCTCGAGGTGGACTGAAAAACTCAATCTAACGTCTCCAGCTGGTGCGCCTCGGCACTGGGTCCAGGTTTCCTTTGCAGAAAATCGGACCACTGCTGACCTGACATGAACTGAATCTGTGATTGCTGCAAGACATTTCCCCGAGACTTGATAAGCGAGCGAAACGATGGCATCAAAAATCATATAATGCCAAGAGCACCCGGAGAGTAATTCCTCTCCTTTGAAAGTCTGTTTGTCTCGTTGACATTGACTGGAAGGTTCTGTCTCCTCTTCCATGAGGAACACAAAAACAAAACTGCAATGAGGTTTTTGTTGTCACATCCTATGTTTTCGAGATGACGAGACATTCAAGAGTTTTTTTTTAATACGAAGACATAAGCAACACTAGTGAGATGAAGAGACACAGAGACGCGGATCACAGAGCCTGACAGAACATACAAACCATATGAATGTTCTCTTGTATACCATATTGGTATCTAAAAAAACAAACACATTAACGGAGCTCTATTTCATACAGAGCCCAGTAGGTGTTGAAAGGCAAATTTTCCAATAAATGATTCCCTCAAATTTGCTCACAACACTTAATACACCTTCAGTTTAGTAAAGTGTATGTTCACATTACTTAATTCTCTTGAATTCATAATTCAATTAATTCGTCTTCTCCCATCTGTTTTTATCCGTGAAACACTCCAAAACCTCAGAGATTCATTTTTCTGAAGTGGATCTGCAGCATCATTAAGTTTTTACATTGGAACACACAATTTTTTAATTTTTCACCTACTGCACTCTGTAGTATTGACAGTATCAACAGGCTAACCGACCAGAAAGAGAAAAGACAGCTGAGAAAACATTTAACAGAGTTTGGTTCATCCAAGACACATTTTCTCACTCACCTCCCAAAGTTCAGGTCACATTTCACAACTAGACAAAAGAGGTGACATTATTGTTCACTAGTTTTTTTTTACATCAAGTTTTTAAAGATGTCAAAATGGAGAAAAAACAAAAGCAATAAATCACTTGAGTTAAAACACTGCATAAATATGTGATTATGCATCAACTAGGTCTCTTGTTGCAGCTGTCAGAGTGAGTGTGGGACTGAGTTGGCCTCTTGCTTTACAGATGTGGATCTGCTGCCCCACACTGGAACACTTCATATACAGAGAAAGATGTGTTCATACATTATTATATCTGAGTTAATTTGTTAAAATAAAGTCTTATGACAGATATCCTGAATGCCCTGAAGGGTGGAAACTAGTAAGCTGTGCAGATAGTTTTGTGTTTCTCAGATTCAGTGGAGGTGAATTTATTTATTAAAGCATTAAAAATCAAACAGCATCTGTTTTCAGGCACAATGTCCTGTCATCCTGAATATTCCTCAGAATACCCTAGAGACGGCTTTTAGAGAGACTATTTCTTTAGTGGTAAGTAGTCTGACCTTGAGTACTACGGATCATTATAGAAGGACTAATCTCAATGACTCAATAAAGCGAGAGGAAAGTAAGATAACTAAACAACTAAACATCTAACAACAACTAACTAAACATTTTGAGGGAACAGTGAGAGCAGTGCTGCCATCAACAGCAATAAAAGTCGGCAAGTCGGACAAAATTGATGTAAATAAAATGTCAAGCTGCTAAGGGCGAATTTAAACAGCTGGCCAAGTTGACTTACCACGTTGCCTCAACAAGTTGCTCGGTTTGGTAAAGTTTAGAAAATGAATGTGATCATTTATAGATTTGGAAAAATTCTGATTGCAAAAAAATGTCTAGAAATTGCTATTTCTGCATGTTTTAGCTTGTTCGCTGCTAACCTTATGTTACTGCTAATTGTATTCAACTTTGAACTGATTCAAAACCCAACCCAAGAAATGAAAGTACATATTTATAAAATGTACAAGATATGAAAAATAATCTGCAGAGCTGCAAGTTTTGCTGAAGAAAACATTATTATTATTCACCTTTTCTTTTACACACTTGTTTGATATCATGTAAAGCAGATGTGCACAGGACAACCTTCTTGGTGGTGTGTTCACGGAAGCTTCAAAGTCTCATACAGATACAGCGCTGCAGAAAAAATTTTACTTAATGAGATATAGACGGGTGACAAATTAAAGGAGAAACCAAAATAAAGTGTGTTAGTAAAGTGTTGAGCCTCCAGAACAGCTTCAGCGCCATCAGCACAAAATCTGCCATACATGTTCAACTGGGTTGAGATCTGGTGATTGTGAAGGTCATAGCATGAGTCACATCAGTTTCATACTCAAACCATTCAGTGAACACTCATGCCTTATAGATGGAGGCCAATGGGACAAGTGGACTCAAACAATGGCAGCAAAATGTCCCCACAGCATAAAAGCAGCACCGGATCCCCTGCATTCATTATGTTTCTCCACTCATTTATGCAGGTTTTTCTTTTAATTACAAAGACAGAATGCAAACAGGGACGTGATTGTCATTGTTTTGCAATAAAAAGTTTGTATATTAAGTTCCTGCTTTCAGCTGGATCATATGACCACGGAGTAAAATGTTTAGTATTTATGCAAAACATAACACAACAGTAAAACATATTTTTCAGGACAGTAGCTGCAAAAGAGCTGAGCAAGAACAACATAAGCAAAACAACTATCACTAGCAATCTGAAACAATACATTGATTAATCAATCAGTTGATCGTGTATTTTAAATAAACAACCTATAACCAGCAAATATGGATTATTACCAGACATTTCAGCTGATAGTAAATAAATAAATAATTGCCTGTATTTTTTATTTATTTATTTTTTTAAATGATCTTTTTTCCTAAATCATGTCCTGATGAGGATGGCCACCGCTGTTAAAATTTTCCTGAAAAATCTGAAAAAATTACTTAGGCAATTATTTTAAGAGGGTGATGATGCTGTAATGTGGCTGCTACAAATGTGAAATTGAACCTTTTTTGTTTTTCATTATGTCCAAAATGTGGACATTGTGACATTGAGATATTGCAGTCTATCTGCTGGGGAAGACCATGAGATATGGTTGAAATCCCTGCACAAAGCTTGTAATCAGACCTTGAGTTAATAGTCAAGAATAAACTTGAACACTACAAAAGCGCTCCAACATGTGAACCATCAGTCTGCTCCTTGAACTAAATGTCGACGGCAGTTATCAGTGTAAATCTTATGAATAGTGATCCCTTCGCATCCAGTCAGGAAATTAACTTTTCTAACTTATTTAAAAGCAAAATTAGTTGCATGTATAACTAGAAAACTGCTATTCCCTATGGAAATACTGTGTGGGGGCCCTCTGCTGCCTGTTGGCGTTTCCCTACCACTCTCCATACATTCCTATCACTCACTGAAAACAGTAGAAGACTGTATGAAAGTGTTTAATATTAGTTCAGGGGCACTCGGACAATGTATTTCAAATGGTAAAAAATGTGTAGAAATAGTTGAATAATTTGTAAAATATTAATAGTAGAAATAAGTTGTATACAAGCACACATCCTGAATGAGCTGAATCTAGTGATATAGGTTTTATTTTTGGAGGACAAAGTTTGTGGGACAGGTTAACCGGCAAAGTCTGGGTAGAAAAATATTAATAATAAAAAAAGTTAATCCAATAAACAATCCGATAACAATAATGTCAAACGCCCTCTGGGCCCCCACATCAATAATCAGAAAACAGCAGGAGGTCGCTGTAAATCATTGAATCAACTAGTTCAGTTCAGATCAGTTTTAAGTGTTTGTTTGGTGCATACATAAACATTCATTTGGTTTTAGTTTTCACTCAGCGGGCACAGATTAAGTGTTAGTGAAGTATCCCTGTCTGCAGGAGATGGGGCTCTGCCCCAAATGATGCAACACGTTATCAGAGTTATCAGAGATTAAGTCTCTAAAACCTCTAACATGTGCTGTCCCTCTCATGTACTCATTCCTGATCCTATTATTTAAATGTCAAACTTCTGTTCCAGGGTACTTATAATGGTACCAAATGAAACGTGTCCAAAAACCGGAAAATAACCTGATGTTGATGTTTTTGCTAAATTTCTATTCTTGTTTATTCATTCTCTTGAACAGTTCCTGATCTAAATCAAAAACTGCCTATTTAGGACAACTGTTTATACAAAGCTTGTCCTTAGAAAACTTTGCTCGCTTTGCTCCTTTTTTGAAATGGAAAAAAGTATTCTTAACTTCTCAAAGTAAAGTATCAAAAAAAAAGTATTGTACCGACACTTGTGCCAAAATACAATATCAATACTTAGTTTTAGAAAACAGTCAGCGGTTATGTAAAATGAATGTGATTCATAATTTATTCACTAAAACATATAAATGAATAAACAGGTATGGTCCTTTAAATCAGCCCATAAAGCCTCTCCGCAGTAATGTTCGTTTCACATTGAGTATTTCTCACCCTGCTGAACACAGAAGAGGTCGTCTTTCATTCATGCTTTTACATTTAATCCAAGGTCTGGTCCAAAAGGAGACAGAAATCTGATTATCGAAAGGAAAACTAACCAGTCTGCATTCATACACACAAACATACACAATACAAACCAAGGACCATGAATGTCCATCTGTAATGAATAGAAATAAATAGAAATAGAAACAAATCCAAGGGTGTTTAAATTTGATTAAAAGCTGATGTTCATTTTACCTGAATGACTCTTCAGTGGTCTTTTAGGAATGTTTTTACTGGGTCCTACTGCAGATAATAAACACTATGACTCATTTTATAAAAGGGTTTTATATGAGGATGCACTTGTAACTTTGAAAATAAATTTGTTTATTTATCTCGTGGCTCTTGTCCTTCAAACATGGTCTCTGTGGGGTGGGGGGTTTGGAGGTCAGAGACGCTATGATGTCACTAATGATAGACTCACAGCGCCACCCGATGGGCCATACCAGAATGATGATGTAGTAATATCAAAAGCTATTATGTTTACCTTATTGCTATTAATGAACAATGTGGATAACGGTGTAAATAAAGGCTACTGTGGAATATTACTTTGAGAGCAGTGCTTCTTATATATAACCAGTGATGGGCCCTCATACAACCCACCACAACACAGTTTTAGAAATGATCACAGGACGTCTGTCAGCTGATCTCATCATCAACACATCACCACTCCATCAATCCAGTAAGTGAGATCGTTAATAATGAATTTCCTAACTGTAATCTGTTACACTAATCATTACTGAGCAACTGAACTGAAGTGTTACAGGTTCTTGAACAGGCTACAAAACTCCTTAACTGGGTTCCAGGGGGGTGGCGCTTAAGAGTTTAGGTGGTTCTTGATGGGGGTCCAGAGGGCCTAGAGACCACTGTTAACTGTCTAATCCTAAACCTAACCCTAACCCAGATGATTCTGCATCAGCCCAAACATCCAGCCAGAGTTATAAACAACTATCTTCATCATCCAGAGGAGAAGAAGAAGGAGTCCTGATCTCAACATCATGAAGTCAGTCTGATTATATAAAGAGACAGAAGCAGCCGAGACGCTGAAATAGGGGTGTGGGACCTGCAGTGTTTTATCAACTCCGAATTAAATAATGTTGAATTGATTTGCTGAATATTAACTTCTTCATCACACTGTCGATTCCCCAAGGTAGCAGCGCATCTATGAAAGTAAAATGATTATTTTTGCTTATAGACTGTTTGATCATACAAAAATCAGAAACTTAGGCAGCAAAATTCAACATTAAAAGTTCAAACTTGAACATTTGTGTAACAAAGGATAATTGAGCGTGAATGCAACTGATCAAATTATATTATATCCAGTCAGTCACAATCAGAAACTTCTGATCTATGTAAATGTGCATTGATACAATAATTCAGTGTGTTTATACTGCGAAAAAACACTTCTGGCTAGATGCAAACTAAATTGTGTTGCTGTGTACTTGTGACATGTGCAATGACAATAAAGTTGAATTCTATTCTATTCTATTCTAATTTTATAATTCAGTGGCATTTAAATGAATGAATGCAGTGCTGAGAAAAAGCTGGGAGAGACTCAGCAGTCAGACATTTCTGTGTTCTCTGTTTAGGAGCAGCTGAGATTGATAAGACTAAACTATTGTCGCTAACTGTTGACATCCTAAATACTCACAAAACAGACCTTTAGGTTTCTGTGTATTGCTGACCTGCTACAGACCTCAGCATCACTGTGCTACCTTCAAGTAAAAAAACACTTAATTTATCTATTGTCAGATATTTGTCATGTGTAAACAGCAACACCACCGTTCCCTACAGTGTATAAACACGTTAAAATACATAATCTATAATAATCTATAAAAATACTGTATATGTCTCCTCACCTCAGTCCACGTCCACATTAGTGTAGGCAATGAAAGTTTGAAATGTTAAAAGTTTGTAGTCCACAAGCAGAGTTTTGTTTTCTAAAAACATCAGAAAATGTTGATAAATTTGTGCTTTCCTGCTTTCACGAGACGTGTGCTAATAGCTTTTCTGTCATGGAGAGAAAAGAGCAGCAAAGAATGGATTTTCGTATTTATCCTCAATCAGCTTCAGCTTTGCTAACTTTAAGCGTCCTGCAGCTTCAGCTTTGCTAACTTTAAGCGTCCTGCAGCTTCAGTAATGTTAACTGAGTGTCCCGCAGCATCAGTGATGCTAATTCTGAGCGCCCTACAGCTTTAGCTCTGCTGCATCTCACAGAATCGCTAACACTGAGCATCCTGCAGCTTCAGCTCTGCTGCATCTCACAGCATCGCTAACACTGAGCATCCTGCAGCTTCAGCTCTGCTGCATCTCACAGCATCGCTAACACTGAGCATCCTGCAGCTTCAGCTCTGCTGCGTCTCACAGCATCGCTAACACTGAGCACCCTGCATCTTCAGCTCTGCTGCGTCTCACAGCATCACTAACTCTAAACGTCATGCATGCTCAGCTCTGCTGGGTTTTCGGTGTTGTGTGAGTGCGAATATGTCTTTTGTAATTGGAGTTGTCACTGAATCTGCGACCACACTCCTCGCAGCTATACGGCTTCTCGCCTGTGTGGATCCTCAGGTGTTTCTGGTAGCCATCAAAGCGCGTCAGTCTCTTCCCGCAGATGTCGCAGGTGTACGACTTGTCGACTTTAGACTCAACCTTGCGGTGAACCTGGATGTGTTTGGCCCAGTGTCCACGCTGAGCGAACGCTCGTCCACAGATTGTGCAGATGTACGAGTCTACCACCTCAGGAGGCGGTGCTTCCAGCTCTACACAGTCTAGCTGGCCATTACCTGAAACCTCCAGAGATTCCTGGACCAGGTCTGTGGAGGTCTGTTGGACCGTGCTGCCCAGCTGAGGGTCGAGCGCAGAATCCTCCAAGTCCTGGGTTGAGAACTTTGGAAGCGAGGAAGTCATGTGGTCAGGACCTGGCTCATTTCTCACACCACCACTCTGGAACAACACAAACTTGACATGGTTGTACTCTGACATCAGCGGTGCCTCTTCCTGCGGTGCCTCTTCCTGCAGCGCCTCTTCCTGCAGCGCCTCCTCCTGCTGCGTCTCCTCCTGTTGCGCCTCCTTCTTTGGCAACGGCCACAGCTCCTCCTCTTCCTCTTTGATGTGAGGAAGGGTCGACTCACAGCTCCAGTCTTGCTCCTCAGTCCAAGCTGCCAATCACAACACACAGTCAGGACGTTCGTAATTATAACAAGACAAACGTTTCTGTCTTTAATCTGACGTGATGACGATGATCATATAGATTCTATATTGGTTCCCAATCAATGATTCAAACTGAGATTAAAAACTGAATGAATTACTGGGGTTTGTATTTGACTAATGGAGAGTTATGGTCTCCTGTCATCAATATAAGGAGTGCTTTAGTTCAGTGGTGTGGAAGGAAAAAAAGTGTTGAATTGTGTCAAAAGAGTTCCATACTGGCCTATTAGGGTTAGGCTGGATGACTGAAGCTAAGCAGGTGTGGGCTTGGCTAGTACTTGGATGGGAGATCTGAGCAAACCATGTTGAGGTGCTGGTCAACCAGTAGATCCCCCCTTCATTGTGAAGTGCATTGGGTACCTACGATAATGCACTACATGAATGTAATCTATTGTTTTTATTATTGTTTACTTTTCAATACTATAGTAATACAATAGTAGCTAATTAATGAATTACATGTGACCAGATTTTATTAAAATCTTTATTCACAGTAACTCCTCAAATTGTGTTTTTTTCATTAATCATGATGGATGTGGATAAGCAGCAGAAAAACAATAGATGGATGGTGTTGTGGAGAAATTGATTAAGTCAAAGGTCAATGGGGAGGTCAGGAGGGAAGAAAGTGTTCAGGAGCCTCTGATGTCTTATGCTGTATTATTTATTGACGCTTGGCCAAGGAGAACTAGAGACACTCTCAAAGTACACCTGAAGTGCTTGAGTCGGTCTCGCATTCTGACGAACTCGTGATAGTGGATATACTTTAAACCCAAAGATCACACCCAAACACTACACGCCCCAGAATTAGTCAAAGAGAATGTCTTTGACTCTTGGAGGTGTTATTGTCAGCATATTCTAGTCTGGGGACACAGATGTCCGCTTACGCAGATTGGAACGGCAACAACGAGCTATCTATTATGACTAGGAAGGCAGCAACAGGCCTCTTCGACCCTGGCCACCACAGTGTTGAGATATGGTGGCACCTAGTCAAAGACAAACAATTAATACTGCCGAGGACAACAAGGCTCACACGTGGCCTCAACTACTAAGGATAGAAAATTCCATAACAGATGGATTAACCAATTAAAGAATAACTCATGTCTGGAACAACAGAACTGGGTTGTATTAAAATCACATTAAAAAAACATTTTATAACTAACATTACTGTGAGGCTGGATAGAAACAATATTTAAGAAATAAATTCAAGATCTTAAAACCATCTAAGGATTAAATCTAACATTTGTAAGACTTTAAAGATCTGCAAATACACTGGTTTAGAAAGATGATAATTATTTGTTGTGCAGTGTTTTAGTGTCTTTATGCAGTAATTAATAAAGAGTTTATTACATATAAACAGTTGGACTTGTGATTCTCCAACATGATGCGATGCAGCTTCTTCCAGCTCACCGCTATTTAAAGGACAGATTCACAATTTCACAGTCAGAAAGGTGAAATGTTAAAGCATCAGTCAGGTGTCCATATCCAAAATCCACAGTGTGTCCACACAGTCATTTAAAGTAGATGTGAAGCTTCTCTGAGGCTTCATCAGTGTGAGTTAGTCATATCAAGTGGATATCTGACACATTTACAGTCTGTTTAGCATCAAATTCCCTCTTTGTGTTTCCCTGTTGAGCTGTGGTGGAAGTATAGGAACAAAAAGAGGGACTTTGGCTCTAAAAACACTGTAACGTTGAAACATATCTGCTGGATTTGAAGCTTCATATTAGCTTCACATAAACTTTAAATCCATGTTTGTGGGTTTAGTCTCCATCACTTCCATTGTAAGTGTATTATGAAGGGATCTAATGGTCAGTATGAACAGGAGGAAGATTACAGCAACAAACACATGTTCACTGGCAGACAGGTGACCGGCTCCTCAACATCACTAACCTGTACTGCGAACCTGCAAAGAGATCTGCGGCTTCATGCGGAGCTCCTGCAGCCGGCGCTGACGCTCAATCTCCTGCTTGTAGCGAGAGATCTGGTCCTCGTACTCCGCTATGGTCCTCCCAAACACCCCGAAGATCTCCTCCGCCGCCGCGGTGAGCCGCTGGTTGATCAGCAGCCGCAGCATCTCGATCTTCGACATTTTTACCAGCAGTTTGAGACAAAACCGTGGCAGAGACTCCGAGGCGCTGTGGTCGCTTGTTTACCTGCTACACTTCCGGGTTAATGTCCTCCTCTGGAGACAGGTGGGCTTACCGCCCCCTGTTGAATCGGAGAACCAGATGAAACTGGTACAGGTTATTCAATACATTGATTAGTTTTCCACTATTTAATTAATAACCAACTTGTTTTTTGATTATTGATTAATGACAAAACTGAAGGAACGAGAAGAAACACACAAGTCTACTCAGACTGTGTGCATATACTCACAAAATATATTCATTCATTTCAAACACACAAATAGTCTCGTTCTCTTCTTTTCACTTCAGGTGTCTCCACAGTGAATCAGTTGTCTCCATCTAACCCCGTCTTCTGTATCCTCTTCTCTCACACCAACTACCTTCATGTCCTCTTTCACTCCATCCATATATCTCCTCTTTGGTCTTCCTCGAGACCTCCTGCCTGGCAGTTCAAAACTCAGCATAAGAACAAAGACCCATTTTACATGAAGAGAAAGAAGCAGCTATTCAAACCACTGAAGAATAGACACTAAAATCTGTTTTATTCAATGGCTGTGAGGAAAGCAAGAGACGCTGTTGATGATGTTCACAACATACATTTATTTAATCAAGGGGACAACCATTTCAGTGTGTGGTGCAAAGAGGTCTTCAGGCCAGGATGTCCTTAGTTCCTTAAATCCCTGGTTAAGGTTAATGTGACATTACTTATACCAGCTGCTGACAGGTGAGAACATGGACAGGTGAGCCCCCTAGGTAATGCAGTTTATTTAGGTCCATTATGAATTGCCCAGATTAACCTGATATGGCCTGGGGAGATAAAAGTACTGGCTTGTGAGAAGTGCTTTACACCAAAGAGTAAAGTGCTGGTACTGCATACTGGTAAGTACTAGCCAACTTGAACTTGGAGGGATTGCTGAGGCTGGCGGTCAGGTGCGATTGCTGAGGCTGGTGGTCAGGTGGGATTGCTGAGGCTGGCGGTCAGGTGGGATTGCTGAGGTCGGCGGTCAGGTGGGATTGCTGAGGCCGGCGGTCAGGTGGGATTGCTGAGGCTGGCGGTCAGGCGTCTCCTCTGACAGGGGTGTTTGTAGAAGCAGGACAGCTGGCTGAAGCGTCTGTCGCAGGTGGAGCAGCAGTACGGCCTCTCTCCGGTGTGCGTCCGCAGATGCACCTTCAGGTTACCCTTCTCCACGAAGCCACGGCCACAGTATGAGCAAATGAACGGCTTCTCGCCCGTGTGGCTGCGGATGTGCCGCACCAGCGTTGCCCTCCTGCCGAAGCTCTTTCCACAGAGGGTGCAGCCGAATGGACGCTCGCCTGAGTGGATTCTCATGTGCATCCGCAGGTTTCCCTGCAGGGTGAAGATCTGTCCGCAGATGCTGCAGCGGAACGACGTGTCTCTGTGAGCTCGGAGGTGAAGCTTCAGGCTCTCCGTCACCTCTAGATGTTTCCCACACACACTGCAGTCTTTTACATGTGCTGCAGCGTGACTCAGTAGGTAACTCCTCCTCTGGAAAGACTCGCCACAGACTTTGCAGGTGAACGCAGGCAGATGCTCAGGAGAGCACTTCCTGCTGTGAGATGAACTTTGTCCCTCTGCTGCTGCCGTCACCTCTGGTCTCCAGTAGTCTGCGCTGTCTTCAGTGTCGGAGTGCTCAGCTGCTGCACCTGAACCACCGAATGGATCACACAGACCGCCTGGTTCTGACCCTTCACAGTCCTCTGTTTTAATGGGAGCAGAACAGTCAGTCTGGTCCAGTTGCACACTCAGCATCTGCTCCTCAGTGCACTGTTTTATCCATGAAGCCTGCAGGATTTCTGGAAGGACAAAAACTAAATTATTCTAAAAAATGTAAAATAAGGATTTGTTTCCTTAATCGTTCAGCATACCTGGAACAGTGAAATATTCAGTTTACTGTCATATGAGACAAAGAAAAACAGGAGAAAACTGCTCAAATAGCAGCTGTTTGGTATTTTAGCTTAAAACTGAAATGATTAGAATAGCTGCAGACTAATTGATTCATCATTTATAATTGTAAATCAGTCATATGGGTCAGGGTCATTTGTTTTGTATACGTGTTACTTTTGATATTTTAACTTTAGTGCTGCTTTTCATTGCTATATCATTGGTATATCTCCACATAAAGATTAATAATCCATCCTGGTAAATTCAGATAAAACTGAGATTGAGACCCAGAAAACAGCATCAATCCTGTGATGATTGAATATCTTTTTGATTTTTGCTGAAATATTGGATCATTTGAACATTTATTGAAATGAAACCATGTGAGAAGTTTAGAGGTAAAAATCACTATTTGGTGGAGCTGTTAACAACTCATAGACATCTGAAATGTGACCCGACTACACACTGCTTTTAGTAAGACGTCAACAGACTAAAAGGTTGAAACCACTGGTTTCATCTTTAACAATGTGTTGGATTTTAAAAGCTTCTTATATTATCCATTGAGTCAAATCTGCATCTGAACAGTAACTAAAGCTGTCAGATAAATGTAGTGGAGTAGAAAGTACTAGATGTACCTCTGACATGTAGAAAGTACTAGATGTACCTCTGATATGTAGAAAGTACTAGATTTACCTCTGACATGTAGAAAGTACTAGATGTACCTCTGACATGTAGAAAGTACTAGATGTACCTCTGACATGTAGTAAAGTGAAGTGAAGTATGAAGTAGTATCACATGGAGAAATACTGGAGTACAAGTACTTAAGTAAATGTATTTAGTCACTCTGGTAAAACACCTTCACCTGCACTTCGCTCCCGTTTCTCCTCCCTGGACCTCAGGCAATCCAGCTGCCTTCGCTGGCGGTCTATCTGGTCCCGGTACCGGGCCACCGTGCTCCCGAACAGTCCCAGTATGTCGTCCACAGCCGCCGTCAGACGCTCATTAACAAACATCCTCAGTGTCTCCATCTCTGCCGGCGTGCTGATCGGAAGGTCCACAGTCGCGAACCCCTCGACCCCCTCGACCTCTTCGGGTGGAGACGGTGAGGAGGCGGCGGGGAAGCGGCGCTGCTCTGCGGACATGTTTGTTTAAATATGTCACAGGAACATAAAAGGATCAATGTTTTAACGATCAATAAACTGAACTGATAATAACGACCTTCCACGAATGTTTCCTGTTTCACCGTTAAATGCAGAATAGTAAACAAAGCGAGTTACGACGGAAAAAGATGTCGGAGCGAAACAACAGTTGAGCTCTATGGTTCCGGGAGGACAAGAGAGAACAAGATTAAAGGAATATATTATGTTGATAATGCTGACTCAAATATATATACAAGGGTTGGACAATGAAACTGAAACGCCTGGTTTTAGACCACAATAAGTAAGGCCTCCATTTGCTGCCAAAACAGCATCAATTCATCGGGAATGACAGATACTAGTCCTGCACAGTGGCCAGAGGGATTTTGAGCCATAGTAACCAGGTCACTGCTGATGCTGGTGGACGGAAACGTTTCCTGCCAAAGTGGCTTAATAATATTCAGATCTGGTGACTGTGCAGGCCATGGGACTGTCACCACTCTTGCTGTGTATATCGGTGCATTATCATCCTGATACACGGCACTGCCTTCTGGATACAATTTCTGAACCATTGGGTGCGCATGGCCCTCCAGAATGGTTCAATCCTTGGCAGTGACGCACCCATCTAGCACAAGTACTGGAGACTAGGGAATGCCATCACTGATCCACCCCCATGCTTCACTACGCTTCTTTATCCACACCGTAACTCTCCCGGATGTGGGAAAGACAGTAAAGCTGGACTCATCAGAGAACAATACATGTTTCACATTGTCCACAGCCCAAGATTTTGGCATTGGACCTTTGGACCAAAGGTTTGGCTATAGCAGCCATGTATATTGACCCTGTGGAGCTCCCGACGAACATCCATCTACCTTGACACACCTTGGTAGAGAAAATTGTCCAAACATTATATTTGAATGTTAAATAAGAACATATTTGGTGGGCAGCTCTGAACCCAGAGCTATTATTATTCTAAGTGTTACCTAAAATTCATAAAGACTCAATTAACTAGACCAAATCACATGAGATTTCCCCAGGTAGACCAATCGTGTCTGATTGCAACAGTGACACTGATATACCAGAAGGCATACAAGCCATTAAAAACATATTTCAGAAATATCTGAATAAAAAGATAAGGAAATAATTCAATTATTGAATATCAATTTGATTGGAAATCATTTTGAGTTTAATGGTGAATTCTATTCTGCAAATCAAAATCTGAGCCATGGGAAAGAAATTTGCCACAATATATGCCAACATCTTGGCAGAATGTGAAATATCAGCCCTGACCTCATGTACCAAAGACCTTCAACACTATTATAGATATCGTGATGATATCTGCGGTGTTTGGCCTCATACAAAACAGGATTTTTATTTACTCTGAATAACCACAATAAGTCTATCCAATAAAAAGCTTGACTTCAGTGGACTTTTAGATCAAACATACAAACCACTTATAAAAAGGTCAGAACTTTGATATTGAAGTATTTTTCATAGACAGACACTTTTACAGAATATGCACTAAGAAGGAGAAGTTTAAACTACCAGACCACAGTGTCACCTACTGGCTAAATATATCACCACACTTGCAAATAAAGTTGACTTGACTATTTTCACTACTTAGGGTCCATGCACCTTGTTCCAGTTATGCAGACAACACTTTCACACTAAAACATGTAAACTTAATGAGAGTAAAACTAAAGTCATGATTTTCACACTCAGTGGTGCCTCATATGGACATCTGGAAGCAGATGTAAAACCGGAAAAAATCTGGGTATGATAATGGACAGTGAGTTTAAATTGGACAGATTAACTCAGTGGTCAAATCTAGTTTTTTTGCAGCTGAGGCTGTTATCTAAGATCAAACCCTTTTTATTGTATAATAATTCTGATGCTGCAGTCTTTCAATGAAAAGACACAAGAGTAGACTTTACATTTTTTGTTTTAATTTGTTTCTTCAACAACCTCATCATGGTTCATAGTTTATCAAAACTGGCTTAAAAAGAAAACTGTACAAACACAAGATGGTGAACAGGTGAGCTGATGAACAACAGGGTAACACGCCAAAGATGAAAATGTTCTTTTCATCATCAGGGCATCTTCTGAAACACAAACACCAAGTAGATGCCTAGAAAGAAAACAGGACAGGTGAATGTTTATCATATACAGATTTAGTTTTACATCAAAACTGACGCAGTGTATACACAGGAGGCGAAACATGAGTGCCACATTAGCAGAGATGCAGCAGTGGCATTTGTGTGTCTACACAGAATGCCTTCAAATAACAGTGTTGACTGTTACCTGACTAATCATTGTGATTTCATGTGCAAAACAGTAAAATACACTTGTGGTTGTGATGAAACATTTATCAAGTGATAAACAATGTGTGCAGTTAAACTTACTTGTTGCTTCCCACTCAGATCTGCTCAGAGTACCCTGCAAAGAACAAACAAAACGGTTAGTCTGACCTAGACAAAACCAAACCAAACCAGTCTTAACCACCCTAAACCATTCTGACCCACCAGTGGTAGTTTGACTCCTGCTCTGCTGCAGTGCTCTTTAGCATGGCTGTACTCTCCTCTGCTATCTGTAGCCTGTCGACCTCCATCCTCACAGGGAAATGGCTGAATATGCAAGATACAAATTTGTTCAAAGTGTTAACTACATGTTAACTAAACACACAAATCTCATCATTCATACACTATATGTGTTCTACATATGAACAACAAAAACGCTGTGAGTACAACACAACAAACTGCAAATTTCAACGTTTAAATTGCAATGTTATGATGGTAGAGGCATCCTAGTGGCCCTCAGGGGGAGAGGAAGGAGAAGCATACAACAGAGTTCCTTGTTTACTTGTGCTGTATTGACAGTAATGTACTGACCACATACCTTAGGTTAACATTTGTAGATTTATTATTTAGTGTCTATGTTTAAAGTACTATTTGACTGTGTGGCTTTCTTTTAAAATAAAACAGCAAATTGTTATTTCTCTAAATTTTCTATTTATTACCAAAGCATTTATCAGTAATACAGTTAAATGAAAAAATATGAATGTGTTACAAGTCTATTTAAGTAGTGTTCCTAAACTTTTCCAGGAACACTAGTACTGTACAGTGCTATTAGTGGAAAAAGTTAGTCTGGAGCCCTGACTGGTAATTAACCACCGTACCTCTAGAGCCATCATCTTCATCATGAGACTGCAATGTCGCTCCATCTTCACTTTCTCCTCAAAAAACTTTGAGAATCTTTGCTTCATCACGAGACGCATGTTGTAACGCTTCGCCATGCTGCCACAAACAGAGATTTTACAATTAAGAAGTGACAGTAAACGATTTCTTTTGGCACTGGTATGCTGATGCCAGTCTTCACACACGAAAGCTTCACTCAGTGACGTTTGAGCTCATTGAGGAAGTCAGTGTTATCATCACAGGGTGGAGGAGGAGTCTTCTAGTATGTGATAGTTTGGATTTCCTGTCACATGGACCTGGTGTTCCTGGAGTCATGACTCTGGATAATCTCACCATAAGCACACTTTGCTGCTCTGATGGCTTGGTTCAGGTTGGCTCTAGCATGAATAGTTCAAAACTAATGACTTATGGAACAGAAATGACATCATTTACATGAAGTATGAAGCAAATTTAAGATAAGTTGTTTTCATATGAATGATCCCTATTACTCTTTACAGACTGCAGAGTCTGTGCAGTAGTTTTTGTATCAAAGCTGTTGAGACTTTGAACACATTGCTAAAATTGCTCATTACGATTTCTCAGCGTTCATAATAAAACTAAAACTTACTGTTCAAACAGAGGAAAGTAGACCAGGAACTCTGGGACATCAACAACTTCCTCCAGGCTGAAGTGATACTGACAGCCAAACAGAGGATACGTACCTCTGGACTGAAAGGACACTTTAAAAACCTCGTTACCAAATGACAGAGAGTCTGACGCCTCCAAACGTTTACTGTAGACAAGGAGAATTAACATTGTTATCCAAAGTAGAGTAAAACAAAATTCTTAGTGAAAGATGAAGCAGAGTACTGATTTGAGCTGTGGATCATCAGCAGGGTCTAAGTCTGGACTTCCTGTCAGGACATCGCAGAGCAGCGTTGAAAATACAACTTCTTACACAAGTTCAAAGGAGTCCGGCGTTGTTCCCACAAAGAAACCTCCAGGTTTCAGACGCTCGCAGGCATTCCTCAGCATCATGTCAGCCTTCTGCTCACTTTCAAACGAATAATGATACACAAACTGACAGCTGCAGATGTCAAACATCAGCTCAGGATCATCCAGCTTTTCTGACAAAACCTCCTGCACAGAGAAGGTCAAAGGTCACTTGCAGTTTTACACTGTTATACACAAAGTAAGGACTCTGAATCATTATCAAGAGAAAAGTCATTACTCTGTCCCAGACTACAAGCATATGTTGAACCCAGTATGACCTAATCTAGGTGCTGTAGTTCTACCTTAATGCAGATGTGAACTGATCTAGGATGCTGCAGTTCTATATGCAGACACGAAATTATCTAGGTGATGTAGTTCTACCTTGGTGCAGTCTGCAGTGATAAATTGAGCACTGAAGATTTTTTCGTGAACGTGACTTTTCTTCTTCATGTCTTCGTATCGACTCTCACACTGCTCCACTGACACTCCGGCTATATCTGATAACAGAAACACATGAGTAATAATTACTGATTATTAATGTATGTGATAATCCCGTTACATTCATCTCAGTAGAGCTTAAACATCAATGATTCAAAACATCGAGAAGCTAAGTTGGCTCTTAGTCTTTATTTAAACATCTTTATTTTTTTACAAATTGTTTTAAATCTTTTTTCACATTCTGTCAGAAACACTTTCTCAAAGCGCTCTCATTTTGTCTTTTGTAATAACAACAGTAATACATGCAATATCATTATAACCTGTCTTCAGTATAATTTTATACCTATTGGTATTGCCACTTGCATCTAAAGTTAATTTTTATATATATATATGCTGTGATTGAAGTAGCAAAGGACAAAATATCTATTGATAGTGTTACAATAATACATTATTGATCTGAACATATGTATATAAATAACGTCTGTTACATTCAAGCCTTGATTAACCCAGATAAACCACCAGATAAATCCTGTACAACATACACTGGTAAACCACTGCATCCCTACAATAAAGCTACTTACTGCTACTTGGATTGAACACCTGATATCATGTGAGCAATCAATAATTACTGATTACCTGCACAGACCAGATGATTGATCCCTCCTCTCCTCCACTTGAGCAGGTCTCCTCCTTTCCCACATCCGAGGTCCAACACAGACACTTGCTGAGACCCTGCTCCTCGCACCTGCTCGATGATCTCACCTGTGAAACAAAAACACAGCCAATCAGCAAGGATCATTGTTTTTATTTCTTATTTACATTACATTACATTTGTCTTCCTTATCAAAGCCCTGACACCTACATTACCCACAATACATCTGGAGATTATTGTTGTGTGTGTGTGTATATATATATATATATATATATATATATATATATATAAACTATTGTTATATAGGAAATCACACAGCTGACTGGCAACTGCTTTTTCAAGGATCTTAGATGAATGTTAGATATAAGTCCATAGCTGGCTAAAACGACTTAAATGACTGTACGTTGTACGTAGGCTGTTACTGAAGACAGATTGAGAGTTCAAAACCAGAACAAGTTAGAGGGTGTGAAGGCAGTGAGCGGGTTTATTAACACTCAGACAAGCCAACTGAGAATTAAAAAAATAAACGCAGAGCTAAGGCTATCATTATCAAAGACCACATGGATATTAAAATCACCTACTGTAATTACTTTATGTCTACTCACTACTAAACCTGATAAAAACTCTGAGAACTGAACTCAGAATTCAGACAGAAATTACGGGCCAGGATGGCGGTACACTATAACACACAGAACTGACTGTAGAGTTATCCAGGTTGGGTGTGAATGATTAAATATAGGTTTAGGGTTAATTAATAGGCCTGAGTTACAAATAGCTGCAACACCATCAGCCAATATCTGGAATAATGTGAGTATTAATAAGACTGATTAATTATGAGGAGTGGCGTCATTTACATATTATTCATGACACAGCCAGGTTTCAGTACGAGAAAATAAATCAACATGATAATCTGATGAGATATTTGGATATTTTTGATAAGACGAGACGAGATTTAAAAAAAACTAAATTACAAATATGAATGCCTGGACAACAGACTTTTATTTAACTTTGTTTTTTTGTTTTCCGACGTCATTCGGCTGCTTGTTGGATCATAATTTAAAAGTGGCGGGGGCGTCGCAAATAGTTATGCATGTGTTTTCCGGCTGCTTGTTGGACAACAAATCTCGCGAGACCGATTTCCAACCCGACGAGAAATCTCGCAAATTCGCGAGATGAACACGAGATCTCGTCACACCCCTATTGATAAGTGATCAGTTACCGATCAGGACACTCTTCAGCCAGTTGTTGAAGTTCCTCATGAAGAAGATTCTGCTTCGACTTCGAGCAGCCAGACCAACTTCCTGCAGTCTGTTGTAGTGCCTTGCCACCTTCACACTGTGATCAGTTACCTGGCAGATCAATCACGCAAACATCATCAATAACTTCAAATTATGAACGATCTGTCTACACTCTCAGAGGAAATAAAAAGACAGTCAGTTAGTCAAGTCAGTAAAGTGTCTGTACCAGCTTTTTGGTGGGAGATGCCTCCTCGTTCTCCACTTCCTCGTGTGTCCTCTTCATCCCCTTCTTCTGTCCAACTTCTACTCCTCCACCACCTCCTCCTTCTTGAGTCACTCCTTCCTCCCCCTCTCCTTCCGCCTTTACTGCTTCTGTCCTGAGAGACTGCAGGTCCATGTTTCAGACTGAAGACACAGACAGAGACACGTGGGATCTGTGTCACCAACATCTTTGGGAAATCCTCTGTATGATAATAAAACACAGAGTCCAACAACTCCCTACTGAAGTCCTAAGCAAATCCCAAATTGACATATCTTCACCCTTAGCAACCAAAATGACGTATAAACAAAAGCTAATTATTCTCCTGTTTTGCTGACTTCAAAAGCCTTCAATTAAATTTGGCACAAGAGTCTGCCTCATAGTGCTATATGCCTTATGGTGCTGGAGGGAAAAAAAACCTATGACATCATTAACTCAATGTACACAAACAACAAATCAAGATTGGCAAAACACACAGACATCTTTCCCCAAAGGCAGGGGGGTCAGACAAGGACACAGGACACAAAAGCCAGGACAAAAGTTATGATATCTCCAAAACCACAAACAAGGCTCGAGGGTGCGACCATAAATCTGTCAAGTGCGACAAAACATTTTCATTGGTTGGTTTTCATTGGCTGAAATTTAGAAGATGCTCAAGGTTAAGGGACACACAGAGAGGGAGCTGGTCTGAACTTAGGATGTGTCTTTAACTGGCAGCTGTTTGTGGGAGGGTAGAACTGTGTAAACAAACTTGCGTTGGTAACTTTAAGTGATCAGTGTGGCTGTCGTCAGGGCAGACAGAGGTATGCTGGTCAGAGCAAAGCTGCATGAGCAATATAAACTGTGAATGTAGCTGTACATACATACATATAATGATCCATATTTTGTGATTAAAGATAAATGATGCAGTCCTACGAGCAAGAGGCAGAGTTCCTGAATTTTATGTATGGAGGATGAAGCAGGATACTGTTTTAAACCTAACCCTAACACATTTACTTTATCAAATCAAATTGTATTTGTATAGCCCAAAGTCCCAAAATACATTTGTCTCAGAGGGCTTTACAATATGTACAGGGAGTGACACCCTCTGTCCTTAGACCCTCGATTAGTGAGGAAAAACTTGCCCACCAAAAAACATTTTAACAGGGAAAAAGGTGGAAGAAACCTCAGGAAGAGCCACAGAGGAGGGATCCCTCTCCCAGGACGGACAGACGTGCAATGATGTCACATGTACAGAACAAATCAACATATTGTACAATCACAATAAATTACATGAATGATAAAATGAGAATGGGTTACAATGAATGATGAATTATTACAGTAGCAGTGAAACCTGTGATAGAGACACAGATGCACAGCAGCAGGCGCCATCCACGAGAACCTGCTCAGAGAGAGCACAGAAACTCCAGGGAAGAAGTTTAGTTAGTAGCATGAGAGAGAGAGACAGAGAGAGGGAAAGAGGGAGAGAGGGAGAGAAAGAAAGAATGAGAGTAAGAGAGTGAGAGTGAGACCCCCAGCAGTCTAGTCTTATGGCAGCATAACTAAGGGATGACCTGAGCCAGCCCTAACTATAAGCTTTATCAAAAAGGAAAGTCTTAAGTCTACTCTTAAAGGTGTTGACCGTGTCTACCTCTCAAACACAGAGTGAGAGAACATAATGTGAGAAGGTGGAGTTCAGAGAACACCGCAGGGGTGCTGGAAGCAATATTTTTGAAAGGTGTTCTTGGAGGGCGTAAAATTTTTACAATTTTAGAATCACACATGCCTTTTCCACCACAGCGTTTTCCCTACCAGGCTTCCAAAACTCAGGTGACCTACAGTCAACACTGTGCCTGAACGCCTCCCATGTAGACAGCTGTTCTGCTGCTCTACTAAATGATCTGCTCACACTACACTTACTGATTAAAAACCAAGAAGCCATGCTGAGACTCTACTGCGTTTGCTGTCATTTTGTCCTGTCTTCTCCTTGTAGATAAGCAATATTTTTAATTGCTTTGTCCACAGTCTCACAGTATAGCGAACTGTTACTAACAAGCTAAAACAAAAGCTGTCTGTATGTAGCTTAACTGTTTAGCTTAGTTTTTTCAGCTACCAGCAGTACCTGTCTGACCCGACTGTATATAAGAAAAATATCTTCCAGTACTGATAGTTGGTCCTTGATACCTGTGTTTGTCAGTTTCACTTTAATCTACCCAACATTTCCAACAGGGTACGTAACCTCCAAGTTACCTTATAGTTTACACCCACCATAGGGCCATGTGCAATCACAGGTATGTAACTTATGTCATTTTAGTGATGCATAAATCAGAACTTAGTAGTAATTTACGTTATAAATAGGTTTTAATCTACACGCAGCTGCTGCAACAGGCTGCTAGTTTATTGTGTCTGAGTCGCTAGCTGTTAGCTGCAAACAGGCTAAAGTTACTTAGATCAAATTAAACCGCATCTATGAGTCTGAGATAAACCAGAATCAACCGGAAACCGATTGGTTGTCTGATAATAAACAAACACAAACAAACATTAACACTCACACACACAAGTTAAAGAAACAAACAAGAAACTCACAGAGCTCTGCAGACAGGACGCATGCGCACTGGGGAGCTTCCGGCTGTGTATGCGTCATTTCTGCGTCACAGATTAGGGCGTCGCAAGTGTGCGTCATTGTGAAGAGTAAATTCAGTATACATGTTCCAGACAGTTTTTCATTATAAAAGTTGAAAATGTAGGAAAAGTAAAGAAGAACAAAAAAAAAAACCACAACAACTGCTAAACAACTGGAGTAAATGTATTATTTATTTATGAATATTTAGTCATAGTAATAGTTTATAATCTTTGAGTTTTAAGTTTTCACTATTATTTTAATACTTGATTGTCAGCGAAAAGAAGAACAAGTCCACACCTACAAGATGTGAAAGCTGTTGTCAAAATAACCACAACAACTTCAGATTAACAAAACTAGTGTCACCATGAAAAAAAGAAATAAAACAGTTGTGATCTTCTGTACTTCCTTGTGTAGGCAAGGACAATAAAAGAAGAGATCAGTGGCTTCCAACATCCAACAGACGACACTGATCTGGTGACCCATCAGATTTAAGTATCAATACCACAATGTAAAAAATACTCCATTACATGTAAAAGTCCTGCATTTACAATTTAATCTACTAAAGTAAAAGTACTAATTTTACTAAATAGTAGTAGCTGAAAATACTTGTGTATTTTTTATTTAAGTGGGGTTTTAAATGCTGGATTGTTACTTGTAATGAAGTATTTTACATTGTGTATTGTATTGATACTTTAGATCTGAGTACTGCTTCTTCCAACAGTCCCACTTTCCTAACCCTAACCTTAACTCCAACAATCATTGAACAATGCCTCCATCTATCTTCTAATCCGAAATAGACAATGTTAAATTAGAACCTGGATCTTTTGATTTTGACTTGTATTAAAAATTCTGATTAGTCTATTATTAAGCAGCATACACACTGAACTGTAGGATCTAAATATTTAAATATTACATTGACTGTGTTTTTACATTTAATTATTTTAATGATTTAAGTACAAAGTATGATCTAGACATGTTTTATATGAAAAATGTCATGAGACAACTTTTGTTGTGACTTTGTGCTGTATAAATAAAATAAAATGAATATATATAGAATATAGAATATAATAGGTCATGAAATTATACTATATTATTGCATTAGAGATATCAAGGACAACTTTAAATTCTTGTCTTCCCTCTTCGTTTGGTTA
Organism: Pampus argenteus; assembly: GCA_036937835.1. Taxonomy (NCBI): domain Eukaryota; kingdom Metazoa; phylum Chordata; class Actinopteri; order Scombriformes; family Stromateidae; genus Pampus; species Pampus argenteus. Next base: position 20,519,144 of record CM072879.1, read on the forward strand.
TCCTACATAATGTTTTGTAATGTTTTTTCTGTACTGTTGTATATTTGAAATAGCACTCTCATTCATTTCAGTGTGCAGGAGTCTTTTCTTCTGTCTTGTCAACTCATGGTCTTCTCCTATACAACCTGGTGTGCAAAAGGTTTTTCTAAGGTTGTGAAAGCACGGATTCTTTAGTGGAACTTTAATGTCCACTGCAACAATGGGAAATAAGAACAAAATGTGAATCTGGACAACAAGTATATCACAGGCTATACACTGCAGTTCCTACATGAAAATAAAGACATTTTAACATATATAAAAGATGTATTGAACCGCTTGAAGTCACTCAATAAAGTTGGAAAAAGTCACACTGCCGACAGTGTACAGCTGGCAAGGTACTTAGTAGGTGTGCATAGTTACGATGTGTGTCACACGGTTTTGCGGTGACGTACCTAGTTCTGATGTACAAAGTAGGTGTTCATTTTTATGGTAATTCTAACATATGCTGCCGTCACATTAATCAGTCCCATTCGGTAATCCTTGCATTGGAACTATAAAGGTGATAATCAGAGCTAACCAGCCATGAGCAGCTTCTGTCAGAGGCTGTGTTCGCCACTAGAAGCACTTTCGTGGCCCTTTGTAAGTTTCTGTGTGACACCTATGTTGTATATGACATTGAATAACTTTCAAAACCTGCGCACATATAAACTAGGCCTGTACACGTGATACAAGCACATTGAACAGAAAACTGTGGAGCAGAAATGCTCATCATGGAGATCAAGACAGAATGGTGACTGACCATTAAGGGCTTTGTTGGTTAGTAGAAGGATTTTTAATTTTATTCTGGATTTATATGCATATATATATATATATATATATATATATATATATATATATATATATATAGGTGTGTAGACGACAGTGACAGTGTGTGTGTAGTGATGACATGGTAAATGTTTACCTGACAGGGTGAGTGGGCAGATGAAAGGTGAGGGTTAAGCACTGAGTTGCTGCAGACAAAGTGTCTGCTTGACTCTCTTGTCTCAGCTGACTGTGGATCGGTGTCTCTCGCTGATCCTTTCTGGTATTTCTGTAATTCTTGCTGCTGATGGAGATCTGACAGCTGAGACTTATTACTTTGTTGGAAGCCAAGCATCAGATCAGTTTTCCTCACAGGAATCCAGGACAGCAAGCTACAGTCTGAATTCTTCAGATTAATGAAGCATCCCAACATTCTCATGTGGTAAGCCTGTGTGATCATGTGACTAGTGTAGAAGAATAAGACTAGTTTGACTTGAAGCAGGTTAACCTTTGACCTCAAAACACAGGTGAGCAGAGAGAGACAAGGAACGCTTCCGTCATCTGAAGGGCTGCAACTCATTACTTGTTGGTATTATTGATTCGTCTGCAGACTAATTTATTAGTCAAACTGGACCATCCCCTAAAATATTCAGTTTCTGTGATCTCTACTGGTGTCAATGCAGGAACTTGAAGAAACCTAACAAGTCTCTGGTTCTTCTTTGTTTTCAACAGCAGAGACATCTGTCAGTCTCCCCACTCAATTTGACGATTTTTTTAGATCATTTTGTAAAACTGAAATAAAAACCCTCAAATTCATATGAACTGAAATACTTGAATATGTTCATTCATTCTTATGCAGGCTGTTTAAGGTGTCTCAATGTTTCTTCAATGTCTGTAAAGTTGTGAGATGATTGTTTGAGAACTGTAGCTGTATTAGAAGGTAGGGGCGGCAGTAGCTCAGTCCATAGGGACTTGGCTTGAGAAACCGGAGGGTGGCGGTTCAAGTCCCACATGGACCAAAAATATGGAAGGTGGGCTGGTAGCTGGAGAGGTGCCAGTTCACCTCCTGGGCACTGCCGAGGGGCCCTTGAGCAAGGCACCGACCCCCCAACTGCTCACGGGGCGCCGGTTTGGCGGGCTGCCCATCACTCCACCATCTCTCTCTCTCCACTTTGCATGTATATATGCCTGTACTGCATGTCTGTGCCATTGCGTGTGTGTGTATAAATGCATGTAAAAATGAAAAAATAGAGTGATAAGAGAATTTCCCCAATGAGGGATAAATAAAGTATATCTTCTTCTTGTTAGGACTTCTTTTTGGATTACATTATCTTTTTTTACTTGAAGGACTTGTGTTCTTGTCTGCTTTTGTTCAGTGTAAAGTTGTCAGACAACTTTTTCAACAACTTACAGCTAGCTAATATTTGACTCTGAAAGTAAGGATGCAACAAACTCAGAATATTTGTACATCTGCACTGGAATATACAGAACTAACCCTAACCTGTCCTAGCTCACTAGGCTATGGCAGACGAACCCGGGTGTAAAGGGTGGGGCCAGTACTGCGCACACCGCACTCCACCTAAAAACACCACTACACAGGTCCGAAGGACACGTACACGTCCGAGATTCACTCAACCACAATCCAAGCAAAAGAAAAGTCCTGTAAAAATGGGAAAGTGGCAAAAATGGCAGGTGCTGATGGCACTGGTAGCCGCAGTTCCAATACTGCGTGCAGGCGGTTCAGGATATTGGTTGCCTGTTGCTAAACTTGGAGATGTCAGCACCACCTATGCACGCCTAGAAAAGGTGGTCTAAAGAAACCTCATCTCCTTTCTTCCCAGTTGGCTAGCCACAGTCAACGGGCATCTACCATGCGGTCGAACATCAAAGAAAGAAAGAAAGGTCTCCACCCACCTGTAATGGCAACAAAGGATTGAAAGTAGCATGCTGGAACATCAGAACCATGCTCGACTCAGACACCAGCAGTCGCCCAGAACGTTGATCTGCCCTTATTGGTCACAAGGAAGAACAAAGACTGGTGCGATGAAGGACATTCAAGAACTACTGGCGAAAAAGAGATCAGCCCATCAGGCCTATTTAGCTCAGCCGTTGTGTCCTGAGAAGAAAGTCGCCTTCCATCTTGTATGCAACAAGCTCCAACACAAGCACGAGTGGTGGACCATCATTGCAAAGAAAAAACAGCTCTGCGCAGACACTGGTGACTTCAGAGGGTTTTACAAAGCCCTAAAGGCTGTGTATGGCCAGGCGCTCCTCACGGACAAGACGGCCATTCTAAACCACTGGTCTGAACATTTCCAAGCCCTCTTTAGCGCTGATCGAAATGTCCACACCTTGGCAATGAGCCCCCCACCATCGGTAAGACCATCAAATCCTTAGAACAGCAAAAAAGTGGCAAGGTACAAGGAGTTGACAGAATCCCACGAGAGATCTGGAAGCACGGGGGCCCAGCACTACACGCTAACTCCACAAACTTTTTGTCTGCTGCTGGGAGCAGGGAAAGATCTCCATCACCACAAGATCTCCGTGATGCAGCCATCATCATCATCCTGTATAAAAACAAAGGGGAAAAGTCGGCCTGCTCCAACTACATGGGGATAACTCTGCTCTCCATTGCAGGGAAAATCCTTGCAAGGATACTATTAAACAGCCTGGTGCTAACCATTTCAGACCATCTCTCAGAGTCCTAATGTGGCTTCAGATCTAATAGAAGTATGATAGACATGGTCTTTGTCCTACGAAAGCATCAAGAAAAATGCAGAGAACAAAACAAAAGGGTCTACATAACGTTTGTGGACCTGACCAAAGCATTTGACACTGTGAGCAGGAAAGGCATGTGGCAGATCATGCACAGACTCGGCTTCCCCCCAAAGTTCCTCAGCATGGTTATCCAGCTGCATGAGGACCAGCGTGGCCAGGTCAGGCTCAACAGTGACCTCTCGGATCCCTTTCTTATCGCCAATAGTGTGAAGCAGGGCTGCGTCCTGGCCCCGACCCTCTTCACCATCTTCTTCAGCATGATGCTCAAGCAGGCCACTGAAGACCTAGACGATTAAGATGGTGTCTACATTCGCTACCACTTTGACGGCAGCCTGTTCAACCTTAGGCGTCCGGCAGTTCAACTACCTAGGGTGCACCATCTCCTCAGATGCCAAAATCAACAAGGAGATTGACAACAGATTAGCCAAGGCAAACAGCGCATTTAGCAGACTGTACCAGAGTGTGTAGCAAGAAACACCTGACAAAGTCCACCACCTACGACTCCTTGAGCAGTTCCACCAGTATCCGCACCATACTTGGCATCACCAATGTTGTGGTGCTTGAATGAGCAGACACCGCAAGAATCAAGGCCATGCTGCTCAAGACACACCTCCGCATGTTTCCAGAATGGAAGACCACCGCCTGCTCTCCACTGGCCATCGCAACGTAGGAGCACCAAAGAAACAGTACAAAGATTGCCTGAAGAAAGCTCTCACTTCTTCAAACATTGATCCTCGACAGTGGTCTACCCTTGCTGGTGACTATGATGTTTGGCAACACAAAAACCACCAAGCTGCCTCCTCCTTCGAAACAAACTAATTGGTCATGCTCATAAAAAAAAGACGCAGGAGAAAAGAACGTCAAGCAGCAGTAGCAGACCCACACCAGACCTTCACCTGCAGCCCTTGCAGCCATACCTGCCTTTCCAGAATAAGGACTTGCCAGCCACAGGCACACCTGCAGACGACATGGATCAACCCCCCCTTTATAATCTTTGTTCGTGAAGCCACACCTGTCACGGTTCAGAAAGGGGCCCAGAAGCAGACTGAACAAGAGTTAGAGTTAAGACAGTTTATTGAGCAAAATAGCAAGAGCATATGATGAGGTAATCTGGCTGAGCCGGCAAAGTGGAGGTCCAGAGGTGGAGGGTGATCCGGGGAGTGGTGTTGGCAGGCTGGCTTGGAGGGTGCGGTCCACACACTGGTTCTCACAGATGTATCCTGAGTAGACTGGACTGGCTTCTGAAGCGGAGAAGGCAGGTTAGTGAGGGGACAAAAATCAGACATTGAGCTGAAGGCAAAAACAGGTTAAAAGTTTCAGTTTCGAGCTAGAAGGCTGTTACATACAAGTACTTCACAACAATCCAGCAGAGACTGGATGTGTGACTGCTCCTTAAATACTGCAGGCCGCCTGTGAGGTGATGGTCGCTGCCAGGTGTGGGTAGTTATGTCTGGACACGCCCCCTCCAGCACCACCAGGAAACAGACACACAAAAACAACAGACATACACATACATAGACCAGTCATTCTGGCAGGGTGTTCGTGACAACGTCATGAGTGATGACTAACTACAGGCATGTATCTTTATTTACCCAGTTCTCTAAGGTGTTGAAAATCTCTTTATTAAAAGATTATAAATTTTTATTGAGAGTTGACAAGTTTTTGAGTGACAGTCAGTATCGAATAAACAGATCAACATTCATGGCACTAATCATGGACTCTGTGTTATTGTGTGTTATTTTGGTATTTTGTGATTTTGGGCTATATAAATAAAATTTGATTTGATTTGATGATTTCCTGTATTTACTGTCATGGACGCTTTGAGGTTTTTGGTTTTGTTTGCACTTTCTTCTCCTTCGGTATTTCTGTGTTCCTCCCCCAGCCTGCTTTTCCACTCACACTTTCCCTGTACTTTCCCAGCCATTAGGCACCCTGCCTGTGCTCCTGTCCACTCATCTGTGCCCCATTTCCTGATTAGTTCAGTTTGTATTTCAGTCCTGCTTTTCAGTTAAGTTTTGTTGGATACTCTGTTGAGTTTGTTCTAGTTTATTCCAACTGGTTGTGCCACAAAGACACTTCTGGTTTATGGCATATGTCACACATGGAGTTGTGTGTTTGGATTTTTTTTTTAAATAAAATACCAAATAAAGAACCTACATTGAGATTCGTTACTGAAATTAGTTCTCAGGGCTATTTCACTCTTTATTAATTTGTTGAAGAACATGTGTAACAGAGTTAATGTGGAAATGATTCTACTTGCCATAAAAACTCACACATGCTGAAGTGTCACTTTGTCCTATGGACCTTGAAGGTAGCACCCCTGTGGTTTAGGGTCTTGCATCCCGGGGGAACAGCAGTTGGACCTTGCTGTCTCCCTGGTAGGTGCATGTGTTGTGAGCTCTGCTATTGTTTTATGCTAATTACACATGGATAGTAGGACAGCATACCACCCTGAACACGCCCGATCTCGTCTGATCTTGGAAGCTAAGCAGGGTCGGGCCTGGTTAGTACTTGGATGGGAGACCGCCTGGGAATACCAGGTGCTGTACCCCCTTTCCATGGGCCCACCACCCATGGGAGGGGTCTAACGATGCGAATGAGAGATGGGCGGCAGTCGGAGGCGGGGACCCTGGCGGTCCGACCCCCGGTTGCAGAAGCTGGCTCTGGCAGAAGTGGCTGGGGAGAGGGAAGTCCTGGCTTCCCTGCTGAAGCTGCTGCCCCCGCGACCCGACCACGGATAAGCGGAAGAAAACGAAACGAAACACATGGATAGCTAACCTGCATTTTCTTTTGTTTATATTTTTCAGATGTGTATGTGCTTGTGTGAGAAAACCAACCTGTATGTTAATCCTTCTGCCAGATGCCAGTTACGTTTGCAATAGACGCCTTAAATGATTCTGAAGGATATGCCCTTTGAATGATAAATGATATATATATATATATATATATATATATATATATATATATATATATCCCAGTTGTATCTCTCTAACTCTATCTGTCAAGGGTTAAGCTGTGGTCGACTATATACTAACCCTAACTCTATTTGCAAACTGTATGGATATATTAAGGAAAGATTCGAGAAATAATTTTTTTATTAAGAGGTCACATAATTTTTCCTACAAAAAAGACAGTCAGCTAACCTCTTATCTGCTGGTGTACAACAATCAAATTTTTTGAAAACAAAAAATGATTTACAATTCTGCTCTAGAGAGTAAGACAATTTAGATAACTGGAAGAGTAGCTTTTGCAAATTGATTAAAGAATAAATAGAAGTTGATAATAAAGCTGCAACCAATGGTACTCACTGATTCACTTAGCTGAGCTGGGAACTTCAGCTGCTTACCCAGGTCTACTTCCAGTTAACTTGTTACCGCTATTTTGGTATTTTTTTAATATTTACTTTTGCTCAAATTGAAAAAAGTTCAATTTGAACAAACCAAATATATGTAGTAATGTTCAATATTTTTCAAGTTTTAAAGTATCATAAAATTTACTACTTGTAATGACTTTGCATTAACCTATATTTTACCCTGTCTTGAGAAGTGGGACTGCATCAGGGATCTGCTCTGAGCTCCTTCTTGTTCGCTACAGGATGGACAGGCTGACAGACAAGGTTAGACAGGAATCTCCATGGACTATGTTTGCAGATGACATTGTGATCTGTAGTGAGAGCAGGGAACAGGTGGAGGAGAAGCTAGAGAGGTGGAGGTTTGCCCTGGAAAGGAGAGGAATGAAGGTTAGCCGCAGCAAGACGGAGTACATGTGTGTGAATGAGAGGGACCCGAGTGGAAGAGTGAGGTTACAGGAAGAAGAGATAAAGAAGGTGGACGGTGAAGTATTTAGGGTCAACATTCCAGAGCCATGAGGGTGTGGAAAAGAGGTAAAGAAGTGTGTGCAGGCAGGTTGGAACAGGTGGAGAAAAGTGTCAGGTGTGATGTGTGATAGAAGAGTTTCAGATAAAATGAAAGGAAAGGTGAACAAAACTGTGGTGAGACCAGTGATGTTGTTTGGTCTAGAGACAGTAACACTGAGGAAAAGACAGGAGGCAGAGCTGGAGGTAGCAGAGATGAAGATGCTGAGGTTCTCTTTGGGAGTGACCAGGATGGATAGGATCAGGAATGAGTACATCAGAGGGACAGCACATGTAAGAGGGTTTGGAGATAAAGTCAGAGAGGCCGGACTGAGATGGTTCAGACATGTCCAGAGGAGAGATAGTGAATATATTGGTAGAAGGATGCTGAGTTTTGAACTGCCAGGCAGGAGGTCTAGAGGAAGACCAAAGAGGAGATATATGGATGTAGTGAAAGAGGACATGAAGGTAGTTGGTGTGATAGAAGAGGATACAGAAGACAGGGTTAGATGGAGACAACTGATTCACTGTGACGACCCCTGAAGGGAAAAGCCAAAAGAAGAAGAATATTAACAGTATCAGACTAAACACTTAATTCAGATGTGCTGCAAGAATGGATTAATGCTCAAAATATCAATAATTTATTTCAGTCAAATACTCTCCAACCAAATTCAGCACAGAAAATAACGTTTAATGTGGTTAAAGTACTCTTCAAGTATCTGTTGTGCAGAGCTGCTTTATAATGTATGAGAAGCTTCTTCTTCAATTAATTAAATCCCTGCACGATCTGAAAGCAGCAAAGGTGATATGCTGATAAATCTGCAGCCTCTGAGAAGTGCTGCACCAGAGTACAATGCCGTTACGCACGGTCGCTCACTGTGTTTACCTTCATTAAATCACCTGAAAACGACACCAGGCTGTTACAGTATAACACACACACACCCCTACACACATCAAACTAGACATTATGCTTTTGAGGTTATAAAGGTTCTTTTCCAACTTTCTTTTTAGCGTCTCTATTTAATGTTGAAACGCATTGCAGTGCAAACACTGTAATAACATTAATTACTAAACTATATGACCGTGTACAAGGTGAAATACATTATAATAATGGCTGAAAAAGTGTTAGTCCAATATAATCAAATAAATAGCTTCACCAAATCTGTGTTTATTTTTTTTATTTCGAGAGTATTAAATAATCACCATAACCGCTGATCTGTATTCTCTCTTACTCAGCCCTTTTGCATGTTGCACTGCTACACATACATGGACCAAAATAGCAGGTGCACATGGAGACGCCCACACAGTCCGTGCACCCAAGACCTACCACGCTGTGCTTGTCACTGTACTTTTTAAAAGAGGGCCCATACGGTGTAAGCAGGCTGCAACAGTTTCATTTATGCTGAAAATAAAACTCAGTTTGACAGCTGGAAAACCTGGACAGAATCTAGACAGGAGAACATCTGGACAGGAGAACATCTGGACAGGAGAACACCTGGACAGGAGAACACCTGGAGAGAAAAACACCTTGGCAGACTCTAATGTTTTCTAAACCTCTCTAAAGTTCTATAACACTCTCTAACGTCCTCTAACTAACTAACAATCTCTCATCTTCTAACCGTTTTTAATGTTGAGAATCTAGTGGTTCTGGTGTATGATGTATGACTTACAGTTATAAAACAGCTGATGTTATGTGTGCAGGTGCATCCGCCCTTTAGTGGGATGCCCTCAGACAGACGGAGGATTAATGTCTGGAAGCTCTATAAACATGTAAATCTGACCTTACAGGGTTTCAAAGCAGTGCTGCTGTAAAAAGCTTCTTCAGCCGTTCAGTCGATTCTCCATTTACACAGAAAGACTTTTTCAGACAGAAGAGGCTTTGATACTGAAATACCAGCCTCAATCCCCCTACTGCCATTATCACTGTGTGTGTGTGTGTGTGTGTGTGAGGGGATCTCCAGGGACAAAAGCCATTCTACCCTTCCATTACAACACACACACCTGCACCTGTGTGTGTGTGTGTGTGTGTGTGTAGTGTGAACACAGTAAAATCTGCTGCATGTGTCATCTTTTATTGTTTCCATTGTTTTACGTTGTGTGTTTTATTATAAATATAAAACGTGAACAAAATCATATAGATAGTGTTATAATATTATTATTTGGTGAGAGCACTGGCAGCTGAGGTCTGAATAAATAGTTGAGTGAATATGAAGCGTCTGAGCAGTGACAGTGGACAAATTGTGGGTCTGGACGACACTTCAGGAAGGAAGCAGAGACAGTGACCACAGTACAGACACCATGTATGGTTGCAGAACATGACTTTGATGAATTGACATGGGGCTCTTTGGCTGGCAGTAAATGTGGTACTTTAGATACAGAAAGACAGGAGAATAATCAGAGACTCTGAACACTGTCAATATGCTGAAGTGAGAGAGCAACCAAAACTGGAGGTGAGCAGCCGGACTCTTATCAGAGTTGAGTCCAGGAGACAGAGTTGTAGTTCTTCATGCTTCTCCGCTTTTCTATTAAACAAGTTACCCACACAAAACACCATAGAAGCTGTGTCTGCCCCTCAACAACTCGAATCAATGAAATCTAACAAAAGAGGAATACATAAAAACCTAATACAAATTAACACCACAACTGCAACAATACAACAGAACAGGATAATTCAATGTGGAATCTAAAACATTAGATCTCTGTCACATTCATTGTAACCAGTTCCCATTTTAACATTCATGTAATTCATTGTAATTCATTGTAACTGTACAATATGTGTGTGTTGATTTGTTCTGTACATGTGACATCATTGCACATCTGTCCGTCCTGGTAGAGGGATCCCTCCTCTGTGGCTCTTCCTGTGCCCTTTTTGGTGGGCAAGTTTTTCCTTACTCGAACCAAGGGTCTAAGGACAGAGCTTGTCACTCCCTGTACAGATTGTAAAGCCCTCCGAGACAAATGTATTTTGTGACTTTGGGCTATATAAATAAAATTAGATTTCATTTTGATTTGATTTAAAGCAGCTTTTGTAAATGATCAAATATCAGACCATGTTATTGATTTCCTTTATCTGGCTTTACCTGGATGTGACAGGTTTCAGCATGTTAGCCTAAATAAATCCACTTCGCCGAGTCACATTAATGCTCATACTCCTTAAAACTCTTGCCAAGGAGTTGAAGTTGCAGCCATTTTCAACTAAAGCCTGTTAATTAACACTAAACCTAAATTTAATCATAATTCATTTAAAATCTTTGTTCTTAGTCTTTCACACTCAACCTGGAAAACTTCACAGCCAATTCTGTTTTTATAGCCTACTGCCCATCTGGCCCATACTCTACATTTTTATCTGAATAATCTCAAATTTTAAAATTGATGTAGATATTGATATTGAACTGCATTTATCTCATTACTACATTTAATAATGATCTTTCCACAGAATCCTCTTTTATCTGACTCTTATTTCAAATCAAACCAAATCAAATTTTATTTATATAGCCCAAAATCACAAAATACATTTGTCTCAGAGGGCTTTACAATCTGTACAGGGAGTGACACCCTCTGTCCTTAGACCCTCGATTAGTGAGGAAAAACTTGACCACCAAAAAACCTTTTAACAGGGAAAAAGGTGGAAGAAACCTCAGGAAGAGCCACAGAGGAGGGATCCCTCTCCCAGGACGGACAGACGTGCAATGATGTCACATGTACAGAACAAATCAACACACACATATTGTACACTCACAATGAATAAAGTGAATTACAATGGATGATAAGAATAGGTTACAATGAATGATGAATTATTACAGTAGCAGCAAATCATTACATAACTATAAACTGTAATGGGGATATGGCAACAATGATGATGGTGACAACACATGCAGTAGACGCCACGCAGGACCACAGCAGCAGGCACAGTCCACAAGAACCTGCTGGACGAGAGAGCACAGAAACTCCGGGGAAGAAGTTTAGTTAGTAGTTAGTTAGTATCATAGTTCATCTTAAAGTGTGATATAGCATTAATGTTGTATATCTTGTTTTGGAGTTCGGTTCTGTTGTTTATCATTAATGATAAGCTGACGACTTGTAAATACTTCTATGGCGTTTTCTGTTGTGATAGCAGATATAAGGGTGGGGGTGGGCGGTTCCTTTGATGCCAATTTGATATTCCAGTCTCTGTAAAAGAATCTGATGGTCAATGGTGTCAAATGCGGCACTAAGATCTAATAGGACAAGTACAGAGATGAGTCCTTTGTCTGATGCCATTAGGAGGTCGTTTGTAACTTTAACTAGTGCGGTCTCTGTGCTATGATTTACTCTAAATCCTGATTGAAACTCATCAAATAAGCTGTTTGTATGGAGAAAATCACACAGCTGATTGGCTACGGTTTTCTCAAGTACCTTAGAGAGGAATGAAAGGTTTGATATCGGCCTGTAGTTGGCTAAAACTTCGTGATCTAGAGTTGGCTTTTTAAGAAGAGGCTTAATTACAGCTATTTTAAAGGACTGTGGTACATATCCTGATAATAAAGACAGATTAATCATATCCAACAGATTAATCATATCCAACAAGCAAGGGCTAACTAAAGGTAATACATCTTTTAGCAGCCTGGTTGGGATGGGGTCTAAGAAACAGGTTGACGACTTAGGTATAATTTCTGAAAATGTATTAGGGGTGTGACGAGATCTCGTGTGACGAGAGATTTCTCGTCGGGTTGGAAATCGGCCTCGCGAGATTTGTTGTCCAACAAGCAGCTGGAAAACACATGCATAACTATTTGCGACGCCCCCGCCACTTTTAAATTGTGATCCAACAAGCAGCCGAATGACGTCGGAAAACAAAAAAACAAAGTTAAATAAAAGTCTGTTGTCCAGGCATTCATATTTTTGTAATTTAGTTTTCTTAAAATCTCGTCTCGTCTCGATCTCGTGAACCCAATCTCGTGTCTCGTCTCGTCTCGTGAACTGAGTGTCTCGTCACACCCCTAAAATGTATGGATATGATGTTCCAACAAATTGGAATCTTGTTTTGTCTGGCGAAATAATCTCAAAACATACATGAAGGCTCTCTGTAATGCCAGAGGTGCCTATTACTCATCGTTAATAGAGGAAAATAAAAACAATGTTAACGTTTAATTTACAGACACCCAACAATTCCCCCATGAGTAAGCACTTGGCGATGGCGGAAGGAACCTCAGGAAGAACCTGGCTATAGGTTGGCGCCATCTGCCTTGAGGGAGAGACACAGAGCAACAATAACAACTATAATAATCATAGAAGAAATATAGCTAATAGAAATAATACTAATAATGGAAATATGACTTGTTAATATACCTCAGTGCTGCATTTGATACATCAATCATCACATTCTATAACAGAGACTAGAACATGTAATTGGAAATAAATGAACTATATTAAGCTGGTTTAAGTCCTATTTATCAGATCAAGTTCACTTTGTACATGTTTGTACATGATGAATCCTCAATGCAGAGTTTGACAAGGTTCAGTGCTTGGACCAAATTTACTCCATATAGTTGTCATGCAGATGATACCCAATTATATTTATCAATGAACCTGGATGAAACCAATCAGTTAACTAAACTTCATAAATTTTAAGCAAACTGACCCTAAACACCTTAGAAATACATTTTCTAATGATATAGCTACTCTAGACAGTATTGCTTTGGCCTCCAGCACCACTGTAAGGAATTTGGGAGTTATCTTTGATCCGGATATGTCCAGAGCCTTTAGCTATCAGGCTGTTATGATTTGGCACTATATAAATAAAACTCATTTGACTTTTGACAAACAGAGGACTGAGCTGTGAATTTAATTTGAAATGAAACCTGAAAGTAGATTGCTGACTTGGTTGACATACCTTTTGAGGGAGAGGTCTAAAATGTAGGGTTGACCAGATAAATTGAATTGTTGGACGTTGAGGTAAATGTGTGTGTAACCAAAGAAAGCCAAACAGAAGAAAACCAACAGAGACGCTGATTGGCAAGATGGACAGAAAAGTAACTTCAGTGTCAGTAATGAAGTTATAAGGATAAAAGCATCTTAAGGCGAAGATGGTCATAAAATCCATATTTCGAACCTTCTTAAGTTTAAGAGGTCTTTCCCAAAAGCTTTGCAACTGAAGACTCGTAGAAATGATTGTTCATTACTAAGTGACTCCTGAACACTTGTAGGAGAATTACAAACTTACTGGAGGAACCAAAAACTACATGTTTTATTCATAGTGATTTTAAGTGATGTTTATTGTAAAATGAGAAATGTTGATATTTAAATTTAAAAAGCACAAAACAAGCAAGCATTCACCTCAGGACACAAGGACAAATAGAATCGGTGATAAGAGACAACCCTGGCAGAGCTCAATACTCACTGAGAACAAGTCTGACTTGATGCCAAGAATGTGGACACAGCTCTCACTGTAGTTATGTAAGGACTGGATGGCTTAGAACCTGGTACTCCATAGTCCTGCAACATTCCCCATTGGGCACACCGTCAGACATAAGCCTTCTTTAAGTCCAGAAATCATATGTAGACTGGATGTGCAAACCCATGGCCCCACATGTATCTTTGCAAGTGTGAAGTGCTAGTCCACTGTTCATGACCAGGACAGAATCTCATTGTTCCTCTTGAATCTGAGGTTCGACAATCAGTCAGAGCCTCATCTCAGTGCAGTGTAATCACCTAAAAATTAGAACACATCCTCCAGTCACCATTTATAAAGATGGGAACCACCAGCCTAGTCTGCCAGTCCACAGGTCTATTGTCTGACTTTCATGTGACGCTGAAGAGGCAAGTCACTCAAGGCAACCCAACAATGACCAAAGCCTTCAGCATCTTGGGATGAATCTCATCCATAACCAGCATACCTTGCCTCTAAGGAGTTCTGTTCCTGGGTCTTCTGGAGCAGCAGGTGGGTCCTGAAGGGCAGGTCCAAGGCAGGCCTGAGCCAGCCCTAACTATAAGATTTATCAAAAAAGAAAGTTTGAACCCTCTTAAGTGCAGCCCTGACTGAACCTGGAATATGATTCCACAAGAGAGGAATTTGATAGCTGAAGGCTCTGCCTCCCATTGGACTCCTGGAGACTCTAGGAACCACAAGTAAGCCTTCATTATGGGAGCACAGTAGTAGGATAATAGGGTACTATAAGCTCTTTAAGATATGATGGTGCTTGACCATTAAGCACTTTGTAGATAAGGAGAAGGATTTGATTTTATATTCTAGATTTTACAGGGAAATGAAAACTGCTGGAGAATTTTGTAGCTAGCTTTGCGTATATTACAGTATATTTTGATTATTTAATTATATTATATTATATTATATTAGATTAGATTAGATTAGATTAGATTAGATTAGATTAGATTAGATTAGATTAGATTAGATTAGATTATTTAATGAACATGAACTCTATCATTTGTCAGGCAGAGACCTCTAACAGGTGAGATCACTGGACAACCCCAAAATATTAATATCAAACTCTGTGATGGGTCTCAATAATCAATATCAAATGTCTGTGACACAAAATCAAATATAATGACAAAAACATTCTTCCTGAGAGGTGTAAGCATAAGTCTGTTGATTAAAAAATATATAAATGAATAATTTAGTATTCACATGTAAGAGTGAGGGAGGGAGACAGTGAGGACCAATGACCACCTCTGAGATGCTTTATAACTTCAGGTCCAGGTCTAGTTGTGTTCTTTGGTGGTTTAGGTTCCAGGTGAAGCCTCATTGTTCTGCTCTGATTGTTCTTCAGGTTCTATCAGAGGGATCTTGGACTAGAGGATCTAGTGTTCTGATGTAACATGACCTACTGCTAATGTAATGACTGTGTGGCGGGGGATTCCCTGAACTGTAAGGACGTCAGGAAATTCCACAAAGACAGGACCTGTGTGTGTGTGTGTGTGTGTGTGTGTGTGTTATACTTCTGTGAGTTTGACACTGAGCACAGGGGACAGGAGGTCAGGACATTTCTATAACATGAGGACACGTACATAAGGTCAGTTTATGGATTTTATGATTAGGGTCCTCACAGGTTCAGAGATGAATCTTTTTCACCTCCTCCTGTTGCACATTAACACAGAAACCTGATACACTAACACACACACACAGACACACACAAACACTCCTGGTGGCATTTAGGCAGGTATATAAACCAGTGTGCCAGCCACTCAGAGCCAGAGTACTGCAACTCGCCTGTCCTGTTTGCCTACCCGAGTGTCCTGAGCATTCACCTGTCATACTGATCCAGGGACCTGTCTGACCTCACAGCACCATGTTCTCCAGGTACGTCCATCCTCTCTGTTTCCCTCTGTTCAACCTGCCGTCCCACAATGCAATGCTCCACATAAAGACACAACATCTGTACAGCTTTGAAAATGTTTTTATTTGACATTTGATCTAATTTCAGTGTTTGTTTCATTTCCTGTTTGTTACATTAATTCACTGCTTAGTGTGTGTGCTTGTGTGTATGTGTATGTGTATGTGTATGTGTATGTGTGTGTGTGAATGTGAATGTGTTAGTGTTTTTGTTGAGTTGTCTTCAGCTTAACGTGATGAATGTCAGCAGTAAATCTGAACATACATCTAATAATTATACTTTATATGTAAAGTGTTAATAATTAAAGTTTGATGAAATTCTATTTTTGAGACTGAATTAAAACAATAGATATATACAGGTCATGTTTTTTTTTTACTTAAATCGAATGGATCCAAATAAATAAAATCAGTTTCTGTCAGAAACATGAACACACCTGATGTTTCATATTTGGCAGTACTGAACCTCTTGAACCTGGTTTAAACTTCCTTGACTTGTGATAGTAAAGTGTTGTCAGTGCCCCCTACAGGCTGCAGAGTTCATTACAGCCACAGCACCAATAGTGATGTTTCCTCTCACTCCAGCCTCAGTACATTTTTAACTAAAGCCTCTGTGTTTCATTAATACAAATAATCTCAAAGTTTTAAATTGAATGCTGTCTTTGTATTGCAGAAATGTTGTTCTTCTGTTCTCCCTGTTCGCCCTGCTGGTGGAGGGAGACCTTGACTCCAATGGTGAGACAGCAACCTGATTAAAGGAAATGTGATTAAAACTACTCTGATTAAACTAACCTGATTACAATGTATTTGATTAAAGCTAATATGATTAAACAAATCAAATTAAAACAAATTGTATGAAACTAAACTGATCAAATCTGAAACTATGCTGTTTAAAACTAATCTCATTAGAGTTAATGATTAAACCTTATCAAATGAATCAATATCTCTTATATTGTCTTATATCTGTTTGGATAGACAGATAATATTGATTAACAGGTTAACCTGACTGATAATTCAGTGTTTAATTAAACTGTTTTTTTTCCAGATGTTGGAATACAAGCCATGTCCACAGGTAAATCAACTGTATGTCTCTCATCACTGACAGATATAGTGTAGCTGTCTGTCAGTCTTACCTGTCTGTTCTCTCACCTGTCTGTCTCATATATCTCCCACTCTCACTGTTAGATAAAGATTCAACATCTGATGAAGCTCCAACAGGTGAGTCACAAACTCGATGTTGATCTCATGGGTCTAGATAACCGTTTCTGTCAAGTCTTCATCACTTGTAAAACAAAAACAAAAAAAAATCAACATTTTAGCATTGTTCTTATTTAGAAATTGTGTAATTTTACTTACTAAGATGAGATGATATGTCGTGATAAATAAAATTTAGATGAGAATAAAGCAGCTCTCAGGTTTTTATTTGGTCAAACAGATTCTCATTCTTTACTTTTGATCCAAGAAATAGAATCTCATGGTATGAAAACATGTAATATTCAAAATATGATCACAAAACATATGTGTGTGTGTGTGTGTGTGTGTGTGTGTGTGTGTGTCATGTGCACATTTTTTATGATAATGTGATGGGTCTCAATAATCAATATCAAATGTCTATGACACAAAATCATCTATAATGACAAAAACATTCTTCCTGAGAGGTGTAAGTGTAGGTCTGTTGATTAAAAAAACGAATAATTTAGTAAATGGATTCACATGTAAGAGTGAGCAGAGTCACCAGAACATGAAGTGTTGAATATTTGAAGACATTCTGACTGAACTGTGTTGTTGTTTCAGAAAGTATGAATGCCATCTCTCCTGATCAACCTGGTAAGGGTGCACATCACATCACATCAAGCTGTATATATGTATATATATATATTACTGTTTTTACATTGTAGAACAAGACATCACAGCGATAAAATAACTCCTGGAATCAAACCAAACCAAAATATTCATATTTAAATTTTATATATTAGATTCCTTAAAATGGCCACTGTTTGCCTTGATGACAGCTTTGAACACTGTTGGCAGGCCTTCTATACCCTGGAGGTTTAATGAATTTAAATGAGATAGTTTGGGATTAGCTGGACCACAGAGTGAAAGGAAAAGCAGCCAACAAGCATTCAGCATATGTATGTATGTATGTATGTATAACATATTATACTCCTCCAACATTGTTAATTCTAATCCCAATCCCAGGTAATGACCTCATGGGCGGGTTCAGGTATCAAGCCAAAACAGTGGCTACCAGAATCTAAAATGGGAACCATTTTAAATGTTTTAATTGTTTAAAACAACAGCAGGGCCAGCCCCATAAATGGTAATGGGATACATAAGTATCTTGTTACAAATAACTTTTCCAGCACTGTTAAATACCAATTACAGAATACTCAAGTATGATAACGCACTTTACATTTGTCCAGAAAATCTCAAACAAAACAAAAAAACAAAAATCAACCATAAAATTGAATAAAATAGAAAGATATCTTGCTGAGCTGTTGGACAAGGGGTTCAAATCTAACCTCATGGTTAGTTACAGAGGGAGAAAGTTTAGTATTTTGACCAAGAAAAGAGATTGCAGAGATGGGGAAGGACTGAACCTGGTGGGGCATGCCAATAAGGATGACGTTTTTGAATTGATCAGCTGGAGAATATTTTCAGTCATCCAAACCTTTATGTCCTCCAGGCAGAGAGTGACGACAGGTGATATGGTGGTAGGTGAAGTAGGGTCAGTCCTGGAGTATAACTCAGTGTCATCTGCATAACAGTGGAATGATAGTTCATATTTGTAAATGTTGAATAGTGTTGGGCCCAGGACGGTGATGGAACTACAAGTCACAGATCCATGACAGAACTGAGTTCATTGCCCTCAGTCCTGTCAGTCAGGTAGGACTGGAACCATTTAAGGGCACTTCCAGTGAGGCGTTGGAGATGATGTAGCAAGATGCAGTGGTGGAGGAAATGTGGCGGTAAATTTGATGAGGAATGAAGGGAAGCCCTGATCAGCAGCCACCAGAAGGTCATTGGTGACTCTGACCAGGGCTGTCTCTATACTGTGGGCTACACAAAAAACAGACAGAAACTTTTTAAAAAGGTTATGATTGTGGGTATGGACCTGGATCTGGGCTGCTACAGCCTTCTCTAATAATGTAGAGAGGAAATGGGTCTGTAGCTGGATAGTACCTCAGGGTCCAGGGTTGGTTTTTTAAGGATAGGGCTGATTAATGCAGATTTTAGTGTAGAGGTGGAAGATTTCATCTTCTGGATAATACTTTCCACCTCACTCACTGTGGTTTCCACAAAGTCCGAAAAACAGTGTGCTGGTCCAGGATTTACCGCCAGAGATATAGGGTCAGGCATCCCAATTGAAGAGTGGATGCCTTCCACTTTGGTTGTGAAGTACAAGATGAATTTATTGCACTGTACCTCTGTATTATTGTTGACAAGTATGAGGGCCTGAGACTGTAGAAGTTTGTTTATGACAGAGAGCTGTTTAGAGTTTCCAGGGCTATTATCAATGGGGTTGGAGTAAAATTCTAGCATGTTCTTGATGTTCTGCATAGGCCATTTTATCGACAGTCATCCCTGATTTTATTGAGTGGCGTCCAAGCACCCGTCCAGCAGTTTTCATTTTTCTCAGTTTATCGTTAAACCATGGGGCAGAGCGTGCAAATGTGCAAATCTGCAGAGTCTGTTATATGCTTGTCAACTAGAACAGAGAGGGACGTTTCTTACAAACACTATGTTTAAGGCAGTTTCAAGATTGATGTAAAACATTAATTAAAAAACAGAATAGGTATAGGTCTATAATTGTTAAAATCAAGTACCGTATTTTTCGGGCCATAAGGCGCACCGGATTATAAGGCGCATTATCAAATAACATGTCAGTTGCTGTCATTGTCCACACATAAAGGCGCATCTGATTATAAGGCGCAATAAGCGAAAACAAAACGTGTGTCGGATAAGTCGAACTTTATTCAACTATTTTACAATAACTCTCAGATGTAGGTTAACACAAAAATACAAGTTTAAGTGGACGATGCTTTTTGCTTGAGCTGATGGTTTACTGTTTGTACCTGTGTAATCTGACAGTGTTGATGCCTGCAGTAAACCAAATTTCCTTCAGGACAATAATAAAGTTGAAGTCAATGTTGAAATTCAAGAATAAAGAAAAGTATTTCAATTCAAAATACTTTATTATTCTTCAAGAGGCAATTTTAGCAAGACACAAACACAAAAAAAATCACATAAACATATAAAAATGATTCAAAAATATCATAATGCAAATTGGAAAACATTATAGTACTTGATGCTGTTAATAATAATATTTTGTATTTGGTCAACAATATCCAACAATACAGAGGCACTTTATGTTAAAGAATAAATATTTTTTTAAATTTTGTCTCTGCAACTGGATTTCAGAAAATTTAAAGTCCAAATAAATGTGATAAATAAGTAGTAAATGGTTTTTCTATTGTCTGTAAGAAAAAGTTGAACTTTGGTTTCAAGTCTTAAATTTCATATACATTGATAAACTCACCTAAAGTTACCTTACTGTGTTACTCTGCTATCTAGTGGTCAACTTCATGAATAGCAGACGTTGTGTTATAGTAGGAAATCACAGGTGTTATTGATAACATCAATAATGCTGTGTTCTAGGACCACCTGCATGTTGTGATAAAACTTCAGTTAGTAATTTTTAATAATCAGTACCGGTATTTATTCTCAGATCATCCTGTCTAATGAATATTTGCAGTTTTTATTTCTTCTCTTGTCTAGGTGGATTATATCATAATTTATCATAATAATTTTTCATTGATTGTTTTTAGATGAATCCCAGTATTATGGAGGGGGGCCTTCAGGTAGGAACATGATCATAATATCTGAGTTCTTTACCTGATGCTGCTGTAACTCAGATGATCTGCTCAGCTGTTTCCTGTGTATGTGACATTTATAAATGAAATCCTGCCGATGTTTTTTCAGATATCAGCAGCACCAGCGCAGAGACAGCAGATGGTGAGATGACAACACTCATCCATCCCATCATTCATTCATCTAAATTCATATTTTAGTCTAATGCAATCCAAACAACAGCTCTGCCATACATTTGACTTTTACAAAGCTCGTACATTTTTTGTTGTCATTGCCGAAGGTGATAATTTCTATTTATCAACTTTTTCATCATCCACACACTTAATCTGAATGTTGTATTTACCTGCAGCCACTGCAACCAATCAGATTACAGCACCTGGTATGTCATTTTTTCTTCTTCTATGTCTGAACATCTGACTGATTCAGTCTGTGTGTGTTTTGCAAAAAAATCCTGTTGTTTATTTCAGAACCTGCAGCTGCAAACAGTGTTGAAGAAGAAGATGGTGAGACTGAAACTAATAAACACGATCATTATACTATGTTATACTTTAAACATGATCATTATACTATGTTATACTCTAAAAATGATCATTATACTATGTTTATACTACAAACATGATCATTATACTATGTTTATACTAGAAACATGATCATTATACTATGTTATATCCAATCCAATCCAATCCACTTTATTTGTATAGCACGCTTTATAAACACAGGGTTACCAAAGTGCTGCACAGTACAATAAAACACAATAAATATATAGCATAAAAACAAAAATAAAATAAATAGATAAAATAAGAAGCACTGTCTGCACAAGATAAAAATATGGAAATATACACACAAACAAAAAAACATGAAATATCATAAAATCTAAAAACTAAGTATAAAATCAAATAAAATCAAATAGAATCAACACTCTACAAGGAGTTAAAAGCCAAGGAATAGCTTATACTACAAACATGATTATTATACTATGTTTATACTCTAAACATGATCATTATACTATGTTTATACTCTAAACATGATCATTATACTATGTTTATACTACAAACATGATCATTATACTATGTTTATACTACAAACATGATCATTATACTATGTTATACTACAAACATGATCATTATACTATGTTTATACTACAAACATTATCATTATACTATGTTTATACTACAAACATGATCATTATACTATGTTTATACTCTAAACATGATCATTATACTATGTTTATACTCTAAACATGATCATTATACTATGTTTATACTACAAACATGATCATTATACTATGTTTATACTCTAAACATGATCATTATACTATGTTATACTACAAACATGATCATTATACTATGTTTATACTCTAAACATGATCATTATACTATGTTTATACTACAAACATGATCATTATACTATGTTTATACTCTAAACATGATCATTATACTATGTTTATACTCTAAACATGATCATTATACTATGTTATACTACAAACATGATCATTATACTATGTTTATACTCTAAACATGATCATTATACTATGTTTATACTCTAAACATGATCATTATACTATGTTTATACTACAAACATTATCATTATACTATGTTTATACTACAAACATGATCATTATACTATGTTTATACTCTAAACATGATCATTATACTATGTTATACTACAAACATGATCATTATACTATGTTTATACTCTAAACATGATCATTATACTATGTTTATACTACAAACATGATCATTATACTATGTTTATACTCTAAACATGATCATTATACTATGTTTATACTCTAAACATGATCATTATACTATGTTATACTACAAACATGATCATTATACTATGTTTATACTCTAAACATGATCATTATACTATGTTTATACTACAAACATGATCATTATACTATGTTTATACTACAAACATTATCATTATACTATGTTTATACTACAAACATGATCATTATACTATGTTTATACTACAAACATGATCATTATACTATGTTTATACTCTAAACATGATCATTATACTATGTTTATACTCTAAACATGATCATTAAACTATGTTATACTACAAACATGATCATTATACTATGTTTATACTCTAAACATGATCATTATGCTATGTTTATACTCTAAACATGATCATTAAACTATGTTATACTACAAACATGATCATTATACTATGTTTATACTACAAACATGATCATTATACTATGTTTATACTCTAAACATGATCATTATACTATGTTTATACTACAAACATGATCATTATACTATGTTTATGCTACAAACATGATCATTATACTATGTTTATACTCTAAACATGATCATTGTACTATGTTTATACTCTAAACATGATCATTATACTATGTTTATACTACAAACATGATCATTATACTATGTTATACTTTAAACATGATCATTATACTATGTTTATACTCTAAACATGATCATTATACTATGTTATACTTTAAACATGATCATTGTACTATGTTTATACTCTAAACATGATCATTATACTATGTTTATACTACAAACATGATCATTATACTATGTTTATACTCTAAACATGATCATTATACTATGTTATACTACAAACATGATCATTATACTATGTTTATACTCTAAACATGATCATTATACTATGTTTATACTACAAACATGATCATTATACTATGTTATACTTTAAACATGATCATTATACTATGTTTATACTCTAAACATGATCATTATACTATGTTATACTTTAAACATGATCATTATACTATGTTATACTACAAACATGATCATTATACTATGTTTATACTTTAAACATGATGATTATACTATGTTTATACTCTAAACATGATCATTATACTATGTTTATACTCTAAACATGATCATTATACTATGTAATTACTAATGATCAAATTCAACGTTAGTCTCAAACATTTTTTTTTTACAGGTGACGAGAGCTCAGACTCAGATGAAGGAGGGAAGAAAAAGTTGAGCTTTCGCTCGACCAAACCCCAAAGCCCCGCTCTCTCTGCTCAACGCCCCGCCCTCTCTGTCCAAAGTCCCACCCCCCCACCCCAGCCTATCGTCCCCCAGCCTGTCGTACCTCAGCCGAAAGCTCTGGTGAGAAGCCGAGCGTCTAAAAGGAGACCTAGGACCAGCCGCCGTCAGATTTGAAACATGAACATTCACACACACACACACACACACACACACACATACATGCATGTAGGTAGAAAACATGTAATCTATCACACAAGGAGAGAAGTGATACATGAGGCACGTTCATACATGTGAGCTCATATATACACACATGTACTCTGTGAACAAGCATGTCAAAAAGCACACACCTCAGGCCGAGGCTGACTGGTCAGTGATGATGATGACAATCCAGTGTGACCTCACAGAGGACCTGAGGGCTGATTCAAACCAGCTTCATTAGTAAAAACCAGAGCAATGTGATCTGAACATCAGCAGCTTGTGTCATGTTGTCTCAAAGCGTTTTACAGTTCAATCACATGTTCTGTGACTCTTCAGACTCTGCTGTTAAACTGATGTTCTGTGTTTTACTTTAATTCCTTTATACGTTCATAACTGTAAACCTGTTTGAATAAAGTTAACTGGCTTAAGTGAAGTGAATGAAGTCCATCTGACCTGCAGGAGTAGCTGTGAGCTGTGATAATACATTCTGTATTACAGGTTATGTGACCTAAAAAGCATTTTCAACTCTCACTTAACCTGAACACTGCACAACACCTGATTCTACCTCAGTGGCTCAGTACATCAGTGTAAAAACTGTAAATATCACAGACGCTTTGTTGGTTTGTTGGTTAGTCAGCACTTTTGAAGAGAGTGATTACACCATCCTAAGACCCCCCCCCACACACACACACACAGTCTTGTTTCATACTGAGAGACCAAACTTGTCTTATAAACAGCTTCTGTTGTTAACCGTCTCAACATCAGTCAAACTGAACTGAATACAGAAACCTCATTAGAGGCTGTTAATATGCTAATGCACACACACACACACACTATCAGATTTATTTCTGTCTTTCTTTCCTTGTTTTTGTCTGTTTTCAGTTTCTCGTCCTCAGTCAACCTCTCAGCTCATGAAATCTACTAAATCTCAAAACAGTGTCATATTTTCTTCCTCTTGCTTTCTCAAGATGTGATTTCAGACAGAAAATAATATTCATTAGTACTTTTATATAATGAGCAGTATTTCAGATGGGAGCTGTGAACTGAAGCTGCAGCAGCAAGCACATCAGCTGACGTTTTTGAGCATAAAGACAATAAAAGAAGATTTCTTGCCGGGGGAGGATGGGAATTCCCAGAAACTGTTACACAAAAGAACATACTGTCACAAACACACACGCACACACACACAAGCAAACACAGAGTAAGTCAAACATGTAATGTGAGTTTAGGCCTGTGAATATTCTCATTCATCCAGATCATGGTTATGGAAATTAAATCGATCGCAACTGGACTTGGTTATTTGTCTTTGAAGACGTTTCACCTCTCATCCAAGAGGCTTCATCAGTTCATGCTAGTTTGACTAGGCTGGGACTAGTGTGAGTTTAGTGAAACATGTATGTGATAAACATGGAACAATATCACCTCAAATCATCACTTCATCCTCATTATTCATTTTGTAATATATATGTATTCAACAACAAATATTTTCTATTGTTTAGATTTTTGAACAACATATTTTTGAACACAAACAACATATAAAAAAGCACGTCAGCTCAGAAGTAAGAGCACTAGTTCACACTAAATTGCTACACTTTCTTCTTATTATTATTTTGTGCTTATTGACAGTTGACAAACCAGTGTAGAGGTGCATTACCGCCACCAACTGGATAGGAGTCACTACACTCTCATACATGGGCTATCTCAGGCTCGTTATGTTCCACTCGGAGCAGCTGCTGATTACAGAGCGACACCTAGTGGTAGAATTCAGTGTGCAGTTGTGGTCCAATGTTTGTCTCCTATGAAGCCAGTTTGAAACATTTTAAACTCGCCCAACGCTAGTCTCCACTCCAAGATCAATAAGCTTAGAGATGGGTTTTGAAGTAATGACAGTGTAAAATGAGATGCAATAAATGAAGCACATTCTTACGTATGTATTCCCTGTATGTGTAATATTCGTGGTCCTTATTGGTCTGCATGCAAACTGAAGAGGGTCCAGGGTGTTAGAGAGGAAGGAGCAGATGTGAATTATAATAGAATACATAAAAGACTGATAATAAAATAAAATAAAATGCATTTTCTGTCATGGAGCTGTCAACATGTTATCAGAGTGATTTTCACATTGTTTGACAAACATGGCAAACTTTATAATTCTTGATATGTTAAACTTTCTTCACTGACTATCAGAGATAATTTAATAACTTTAAAATCTTTTTAACTGATCCACAGTTTGGAGTTACTCTTGGACTTGTTGGGCATAAATCCAACAGTTTGCGCCATTGACAGCTGCCGTGTGAACACCACAACACAGCTAAAGGCTAACCTACCCTCTAGAAAAGCCTCACTTAAACCATTATTGTATGGTATTGTATTTTGTGACACACCTTGTAACACTGTTCCCTGGGTGGTTTGGCTTTGAAAAGATGTATATTCACCTGTAACCCTGACTGACTAACCCTAACCCTATTCTAGGTTGAGAAATTAAAGTTTATAATAATAATAATGATAATAATATTTATGTTGTCAGTATGTTGTTACGTGTTGTCAGCATAAAAATAGTCAAGCACATCATGATTCTGTATAACATGTATGGACAGTAGAGCATTGGCACAGATCCTTGGGGTTGTGGATTTTCATACTAAACCAGGTTGTTTATCTTATTCTCTCGTGCAGATTTATAGTTTTGCTTTTAACATTTCTATTTTCAGCTGCCTGGTAGCTCTGCATATAGCTACCAGAAGCGGTCCCCTGTTTAATAATGAGTTTCTATTTTTTTTATCTCTGCAGCATCTCTAGTGAGTCTAGTGGCTGGTGACTGCTAAACCCCAACACAAACTGACCAAGCTGCTGCTGGAGAGTAAACGAGTAAACAAGCAAAGCTGCACCAGTGGCTCTGTGAAATAAGTAAAATATATTTTGTGATGGCCTAAAAGTGATTCATTGAGCTTACTTAAGGTGGACTGACCTTTAAGGTGGACCACCTATTCTCATTTTAGTGACCCTCCCCACCGTCACCACCCCTGCACATTGCTGACTTAGAGCCTCTCAAAGCATGATGCCTCTCACTAAATTGTAATGAGATTTGCACCCTTGATGTAGAGAACAGTAGGGGGTCATAAGGAGAACCTTGAGGACCAACTAAACTGAGCCATCAAGGAAGCAGAGTTACCTTGAGCAACAGACAAAGTTCATTGGTCTTTGTAGTACAAGAACTAGAAAAGGATTTTATCATATTTTTCCCATATTAGTTTCTCTGCGTTGGCTCTTTGTCAAATCTAGAATATATTTTAAAATCCTTCTCCTTACCAACAAATCACTTAATGGTCAAGCACCATCCTATCTCAAAGATCTTATAGTACCCTATTATCCTACTAGAACACTGTGCTCCCTGAATGCAGGTTTACTTGTGGTTGTGGTCTCCAGGAGTCCAACGGGAGGCAGAGTGATCAGGCTCCTCTCCTGTGGAATCAACTTCCAGGTCCAGTCAGGGGGGCAGACACCCTCTCTGCATTTAAGAGGAGGCTTAAAACTTTCTTTTTTGATGAATCTTGTAGTTAGGACTGGCTCAGGCCTGCTTTGAAACAGCATTATTATTAGAGTTGTTTTTCCCTTAAAGAACTTCCTTCTTTCACAGTCTTATTCAGTTTCTTGTAAAGTGTTGTCCAACCAGTTCTGCATACCAGACATAACCCACACACACATACACAGCATATATTCCTGTACATTTCCTGGTTGTAAGATGAGTAGAGAACATCTGCATCATCATTGTTGCCATATCCCCATTACAGATTATAGTTAGTTAATGATTTGCTACTGTGCTATCTATTTCTCTATCAAGTTTCACTGTTACTGTAATAATTCATCATTCATTGTTAACATTCTCATTGTATTATTGTAATTCATTATAATTCATTGTGAGTGTACAATAGGTGTGTGTACATGTGACATCATTGCACGTCTGTCCGTCCTGGGAGAGGGATCCCTCCTCTGTGGCTCTTCCTGAGGTTTCTTTCACCTTTTTCCCTGTTAAAAGGTTTTTTGGTGGACAAGTTTTTCCTCACTAATCGAGGGTCTAAGGACAGAGGGTGTCACTCCCTGTACAGATTGTAAAGCCCTCTGAGACAAATGCATTTTGTGATTTTGGGCTATATAAATAAAATTTGATTTGATTTGATATAAATCTGGTCTAAATCTTGTGTGAAACTGGTCTAAACAGTTGAATAAAGGAACTGCTGTTATCTGGTGATTTTCACTTGAACAAAGATCAGATCAGTTTGTTAAAGAGTGTAGACAGACAGACACACAGACAGACACACAGGCAGACAAGCAGGCAGTCAGGTAGGCAGACAGACAGAAAGAGACAGACAGGGGATCCAGAGCAGGAGGAATAGGAGGAGGAGAAGGAGGTGGAGGAGTGTCTGAGTATAAAAAGCTGCTGCTCTCTCTCAGCTGAGTTCAGAAACTCAACAAACTGAAGTTTGATCACATTGAAAGTCGACCTGCTGAACAACATGCTGCGACAGTGAGTTCATTCTTCTTTTCTTCTCCTGATGAACAACATGTTTTATTGTGGTTTACAGACCTGAGATCAGTTTAATGAAGGAACAAAATTAGTTCTATGTCACATCCACACATCTATGACTATGTTCGCTGAAACAGTTTAGAAAATTTCCCTGCTCCTGATTGACTGAACATTTCATGCTATTGAGGTTTTGAGATTATCTGATGTTTCTGTTGTTTTTGTAATTAGAATCAAATCTGTGTTGTTTGAGTTTCTCTGACTTTTCTTTCTTTAAGTTTCAGAAGGAAATAATTTTCCTTTTGCACTTATCTGATGTTGGAAGGCTGCATCTTTATATTATTAACATAAAAATAATAATTGAACTTTTAATTGTGTTTTTTTTCCTACTGTGTACTTTACTGTTGACTGTATTCAGGACTTTTTTTTTGCTGTTGTGTCAGTATGTAGACTGCTGGCTGTCTGTATGTCTGCTCTGTATAACTGCAGCTGAAGGACTCTAGTGTTTCCAGGATAAAGCAGCAGTCTTCTCAGCTTTTTTCTCCCGACACTTGACTCTCATAATGAACCTAAAGCTTTTCTGTCTCTTTGAGGACCTGAGCTCTGGTTTTCTCTTGCAACCCACTTCTCTCTATACGTTGGAAAAGAAGAGACGCTTTGTTTTTTTTCCTGTGGAGGAAACACAATCATTTAACTCTTCAGACTGAAGACCAGTTTAACCCACCAGCCACTCAACACACCTGATGATCTTCACTTTACATTCTTCACTTTATCATATAAATCAATGAGAAATTATTTTAATGTTCTCCAGGTTACATTGTTTATGTTATTTACTTTATTCTAACTACTTTACACAATGACACCTTTATCTTTAATTGTTGTGATGTTTTAACAACACTTTGTGAATATTTGGCTGTTTTCTGACCTTGTTTATTTATCTTTGTGGTTCATACCATCAGCAAACAATGAAGATATATATATACATATATAACATATATATGTATATCTGTGTGTGTGTGTGTGTGTGTGTGTGTATGTGTGTATTACAGGTGTGTTGTGTTGCTGCTCTTCACTCTTGCTGCTGTTTCTCTGGCAGCTCCAGTTCCTGGTAAACTATGACATCATCACAGATTAATAATAAACTCTTTAATAATGTTCAAATTTTAAATATTTATTTTTTGAATAAATTATATA
Source organism: Pampus argenteus (assembly GCA_036937835.1). Taxonomy (NCBI): domain Eukaryota; kingdom Metazoa; phylum Chordata; class Actinopteri; order Scombriformes; family Stromateidae; genus Pampus; species Pampus argenteus. The sequence goes on from CM072879.1 coordinate 20,548,651, forward strand.
CAGTATTTTCACAGTTATGACTGATAAACATATTCATATCGTACAAATCAATATTATTATTTATATTTAATTTGTTTTAACTTGTACACCTAACACTATAACTAGTAAAAAAATAATGTATTTAATTTTTATATTTTTTTAAGTTTTTTAAGTATTATTTATTACTATTATGAATTTAAAACTGTTGTTAAACAATATTCTAAATCACTTTAGTCAAAAACTTTAAATCAGTCTACAATCTATAAATCAATCATAGTAACTATAGATTATATATGATATAGATTAAATAATACAACATAATAAATACAAATAAATATTTCTTCTCTCTGAACAGTTATTAATGTAAAGTATATACATTACATATATTATATGAAGTGCATACACATATTGTATATACACATGTTGTAATGTTTGACAGTTAAATAATTAACTGACTCTATACCTGTGTCTTGTGTTTCTGTCTTGCAGAGGGCACATCAGATGATGGTAAATGTCAACTTTTAATTGAATTAATCAGTTGAGGCTTTGACCTTTGACCTTGTAGAGAAGCCACACTCCAGTGGACCGATTTAAACTTACTGAATTCACACAGAGCAGATCAGACTACATCAAACAGGGATCTGAGCTCTTATATTGCGTTAGTTTACAGTGAGGTTTGGTGGAAACTCTTTGGGGGAAAACACCCTCTGCTGAGATAAAATCATCCATTTAAACTTTAGTTATTTTAATACTAGTTGTTATTATTATGTTTGTCACATAATAAATGTATGTTTTATCATATGTTTGTTTCTTCTATTTCAGAGAGAAGTGCAGCACTGCTGGCTCACCTGAACAGTAAGCACTGGTTTATGGTCACTCAGAGACAGTTCTCACAACAGCTTCACTCAAAGGCAGTGTGAAAAGCCAACTATCACAGAGATTCATATTTATAATATAATTGCAAATATGCATTTTTTTATTTATGTTTTGACATGCAACCCTGATTAGTGTCTGCCTATCAATTAGGGGGCCTCCATTGCCTACAAGGGAATTTTGTAATAACCAGTGACCTTTTTTTGTGTTCACACTGTGAATTTTGCATAGGACTTTTTTCATCCTGTGATTTACAGCTAATTTTGCAGCTGCTGTTAATAACTTAATTCTTAGTCAGGATACAACTTTTATCATGTTAGACTGTTTTGAATCATGCTTGAATTACAGTATCTTCATTTTGAAGTAATTCTTTTTTATAGCATTGAATCATTATTTCTGTAATAAGGAATAATCTTAATACTGATTTGATGTTCTGTGTGTATGCATACATACTGGAGCGTGATTATCACCCCATGCTATGTAAAAATACTGGTTCCTTTAATGGGTAGCTTGGATAATATAGACTGGTTCTATAGTGAGTATCCTGTTAAATACAAACCGGTTCCATCAATAAGTACTCAATAAGTGTTAAATAGAGATTGGTTGCTTCCGTGAGTAGCCTGCTCTAACCTGCACGGGCACTTTTGAGTACCTATAACCTTTAAAATTTACACCCCTACCCGTCCCCTATTCGGCAAAATTAAATAATTTACCTAGAGGACTTAAGACATGATTTTGGCATGCTTTAAAGCCTGGGCAACACGGGACGGGCAAAATGTTTACCCCTGGTCCACTTTTGGCTTGATAGTCCCATGTTGGTGAACAATGCCCTGGTCCTCTGTTAGATAGGTACACATACACACACACACACACACATATAAACACACTTACAAATGTTCAGGTGTATTTTTTGATTAATTTTGGTTTTTGTTATTGTTATTTTTGTAGGAGAAGCAGGTGAATCTGTAACATCACAGCCAGGTAACCACAAACACTGGTACACACAACCTGTCTGATTCTGCAGTTTCAGTTTTAAAATGAAGCCATTAAACAATTTAATATTCAGTTAACATGATACTTAAATTATATTCATGTTTTCATGTATTCATTTCTTATATTATACATTAAATACTATATATGTGTATGTTTCTTGACTTGCTTATTAAATATATATACACATACAGTATATTTTCTACAAATACATATGGGTATTTTTTTCTTTCCCCTTTTTCTGATATGTATGTTTTATTTATTATTTGTATATTTTTTATGTAAATAGTATAGTAAATTCTTCTACCGCTGCATGTATGTATGGGATGTGACTTACAAATCAATCAGTCTGTTCACCTGTCTTACTGCCCACCTGTTTGTCTGTTCACTGAAGACTTGAAACCAAATAATTGATAACAGTCAATTATGTTGTAGCTGATGTAGTGCCTGACGACAACAAGGAGGACTCAAAGACAGGCGGTGACTCTGACCCTGACCTAACCACAGAAGACAAGGACGACAGCACTGTCATTGAGGACGACAAGGATGACTCAAAGACAGACGGTGACTCTGACTCTGATGAAGCCACAGAAGACGAGGACGACAGCACTGTCACCGAAGACGACAAGGAGGACTCAAAGACAGGCGGTGACTCTGACTCTGATGAAGCCACAGAAGACGAGGACGACAGCACTGTCACCGAAGACGACAAGGAAGACTCAAAGACAGACGGTGACTCTGACTCTGATGAAGCCACAGAAGATGAGGACGACAGCACTGTCACCGAAGACGACAAGGAGGACTCAAAGACAGGCGACGACTCTGACGTGACCACAGAAGACGAGGACGACAGCACTGTCACCGAGGACGACAAGGAGGACTCAAAGACAGGCGATGACTCTGACGTGACCACAGAAGACGAGGACGACAGCACTGTCACCGAGGACGACAAGGAGGACTCAAAGACAGGCGGTGACTCTGACGTGACCACAGAAGACGAGGACGACAGCACTGTCACCTTGGACGACAAGGAGGACTCAAAGACAGGCGGTGACTCTGACGTGACCACAGAAGACGAGGGCGACAGCACTGTCACCGAGGACGACAAGGAGGACTCAAAGACAGGCGGTGACTCTGACGTGACCACAGAAGACGAGGACGACAGCACTGTCACCGAGGATGACAAGGTGGACTCAAAGACAGGCGGTGACTCTGACTCTGACTCTGACTCTGATGTAGCCACAGGAGACGAGGATGATAGCACCATCATTGGCGACAACAACGAGGACTCGAAGACTGGCGGTGACTCAGACTCTGAAGTAGCCACAGGAGACGAGGACGACAATCAGGTCGATGACGACAGTATGACTCTGGAGGAGTTACAGGGGGGGGGGGGGGCCAAGTAGTGAGGAGGCAGTGGGTGGGGGGGCTACAAAGGAGGAGGGAGGTGATGATATGCCAGAGGAGGTGGAGCTAGAGACAGACAGAAGGGAGGGGAATGACGACAGTGTGGTCACGGACCAAGAGAAGGATAGTCAGGAAGACGGTGAGACGAGTGAGACTGACAGTGACAATGACAGTCAGGAGGGCAGCGACATGCTGGACTCTGAGGTCACTGAGGAGGAGGAGGAGGAGGATGACGACGACGAATTAAACCAGGATGACTCTGCAATACCGGATACTGAAGAACCTGATCAGCTGAGCTCAGAAACTCCTGATTCCACTGAAGGTAAACTGCGACAGATACACAGAAGTCAGATCTCACATAAAACATTCACAAGACTTCAGAAGTTCTTTGTTTTAATAAAAGGGAGACTTCAGAGAAAATTTTAAAAAATGTATTCACAATAAATAAGACTAACAGATACTCTAGAACTTATGAACCTTTTATGAAAGATTTTGAAAAGAGAATAATTTAAAGATAAAGAATTCAAAAATAAATCATTTAAAGATAAAGAACCTAAAGGTCAAAGAAAGAACTGGGTGGGAGAACACGATGAAGAAAGTGACTCCTGACTGGTTAACAGGAACAGGCAGCCATGATCATTTATTCAGTGAGATTTTTTTATTGTTTCTTATTGCAGTGACACCTGCGGACCAGCTGGACCAGCTGGACCAGCTGGACGACTCCACCCCAGCCACCACAGAGGGTAAAGGTCACTCCCCACTGTGACATCACACTGTCTCACAGCCAATCACAGCACAAATCCATCACTTGTTGAAACTTGTTGTGTTGCTGCTATTCTCGGCAAGGTCCCCTTGTAAATCAAAAGATCAGTGCTTTGACTTGAGACACAGAGTCAATTAGCTATATAAACTAAAAAAACTCTGTGTGTCTCCACTCTGGTATTAAACTACAGTGATGATCTGTTGTGATGTATCGCGTCGATTAGCTGCAGCCTCCAATTAGTAACTGATTAACAATAAGGAGGTGTCATGATGGGATGTTCCCTCAAAGGAAGAATCACAGTAGATCAACTTTCAATAGGTGCTGGAGGTCTTCATCAAGGACTGTTTGACCTTTGACCTCATTCCTAAATACCTGTAAATAAGAATGATGTGAAATACTTGATTTATTATGAACATAAGTCAAACTGAATCCTTTTACATCTGTTTCCTTCTTCTAGTTATGAATTAGATGCTCGGCCTCTGAAGTGTGGACACTCAGCGGCTGCAGGTAAAGTCCTTCATGATTGGTCAGTACCACTTATGCTTGATGTAAATTTGTAGATGTAGAGTTTGTGTGATGTGATGGCAGCAGGTTGGTTCACTTCCTGACAGTGTTTTAGAATATAAAACACTCAGATGTTCAGGAAATATGGAGGCCCAGTCTCCTGTGTGTCTGTCCCATAGACATATATATGTAGATACTGCATTGGCTGCTGAATCGTATCTCATTGTTGCTGTTAGACGCCTGAACTGTGTGATTCATCATCAGAAGATGTACGCATAGGCTCTTATTTGTTTACAGACCAGTTGTATCACAGCAACAGGCTGAAGAAGCCAATGTAGCATCTACGTATACAGTTGTAAGCAAAAGTTTGGCCACTCCTTGACAAATTTCAAATATTTTTAATTGAAAAGATGTAAACACAGTCTCTCTAAGACATGGACAAAAACGCAAGGTCTCAGAGAGCTTAATCAGCTTGTTATGTTTGAAGCAATTGTAATTAGAAAATGTCAACTGGTACCAATTTCAAATACTCTGACTGTTCAAACCTTGTGAGAACACTCAGCAACCATGACATCCTCTAAGCAGCTGTGTGAGACTCTGAAAATGTAAGTTACTGATGCTCATAATGTAGGGAAAGCTACAATATAATATATAGCAAAGCAGGCAGTATTTCATGAAAAGAACGTCTCTCTAACTGTTCAACATGGGGATGGACCTATGATGCTTTGGGGCTGTGTTGCAGTAAGTGAAACATTGGATTCCACTAAATACCAGCAAATTCTGGAAGCAAACATTGCAGCGTCTAAAAAGCTGAAGGATGGCTTCTACAACAGCATAATGATCCTAAAAAATACCTTGAAATCTACCATGGACGACCTCAAGACACATAGCTGAAGGTACTGGAACGGTCATCACAGTCCTCTGACTAAAACATAAAATCTATGGATAGACCTTAAAAGAGCTGTGTGTGTGCAAGATGGTCCAAGAATACTGCAGAATTAGAAACCTTTTGCAAAAAGGATGAAAGAAAATCCCAAATATAAGAACTGAAAGAATTGTATTTATATTTTCATTTGTTTTTTGTATTCAATGATGCATAAAAAGTAACATTTGAAAGTAGCATATGCATTTATGTTTACTGAAAATGTGGTGTAACTTCCATTTCCTAGAGAGACTGTGCTACATATTTTCAATTAAACAATATTTGAAATTTGTCAAGACATGGCCAACCTTTTGCATACAAATGTATCTATGATCCATCTACCTGCATGTCTCTCCTGTACTGATCGTAAATCATGACATGCAGAAGAGGTTGTGATTCAGAGGAACAAAACGTCTGTATTTGTGTTTTTGTATTTTCAGAGAAAGTCCACGAGCTCCACGGTGGAAAACATTTGCCATGACAGCAACACAAGCTAAAAATTAAACTTCATTCAGCTTCCTGTTTGTTCCTAATTGGTTGCAGCTTTTTTCAAATGTATTCTCTCTTCTGTAAACTGTTTCACTCTTTGCCTGTCTGTCTGCCTTCAGATGTCTAATGCAGAAACATGAAACCGGTCTGTGTTCACATGTTCACATGTACATACACTTTGCACACATCCATCTGCTGTTACATACAGGGCCTGCTAATAAAGTTTCAACTGTCGGAGTCGACTCTATGTTTCTGTTCATCAATTATTAACTGATGGCACCAATTGATCTGTAATACTCATGATGTCATTTACATCTGAAGTAGATGAGAACAATTTAGGTTTCACCTGGTTCCTCCACAGAACACTGGATGACCAGATTCAGTTTAACCCTCTAATGGTCTTCTTAGAATCCTGATTGATTTTCTATTGATCATCAATTGATGACCCATCATCACTGGTCTGCAGATCTTGCTCAGGTGATTTTGTTCTAGGAAATTTACAGCAAAAATATATATCTATGTTTCCTGTTTTCAGAATAATGAAATGTTTGGTTTCATTTGAGATGTTTTCTTAAAAGAATCATGTGAATAAATTTCGACCAAACACTTTGTACTTTGTTTCTCTGATGGTTGAAGTGTATTGTGATAATGCTACTAGACTGTATGTTACCATTATGTACATACATTTATACGTATGTACTATCTTCTCCTTTCGGCTTTTCCCTTCCAGGGACAGTGAATCAGTTGCCTCCATCTAACCCTGTCTTCTGTATCCTCTTCTCTCACACCAACTACCTTCAGACCAAACAACATCACTGGTCTCACCACAGGTTTGTACACCTTCCCTTTCATTTTATCTGAAACTCTTCTATCACACATCACACCTGACACTTTTCTCCACCTGTTCCAACCTGCCTGCACACACTTCTTCACCTCTTTTCCATACTTTCATCGCTCTGGAATGTTGATCCTAAATACTTTAAATCCTCCACCTTCTTTATCTCTTCTCCCTGTGACTTCGCTTTTCTACTTGTGTCCCTCTCCTCTCCAGGGCAAACCTCCACCTCTCTAGCTTCTTCTCCACCTGTTCCCTGCTCTCACTACAGATCACAATGTCATCTGCAAACATCATAGTCCATGGAGATTCCTGTCTAACCTCGTCTGTCAGCCTGTCCATCAACATGGCTAGCAAGAATGGGCTCAGAGCAGATCCCTGATGCAGTCCCACCTCCGCCTTGTCACACCTACAGCACACCTCACCACTGTCTTACAGCCCTCATACATGTCCTGCACAATTCTAACACACTTCTCTGCCACTCCAGACTTCCTCATACAATACCACAGTTCCTCTCTGGGCACCCTGTCATAAGCTTTCTCCAGATCTACAAAGACACAGTTCAGCTCCCTCTGACCTTCTCTGTACTTCTCTATCAACATCCTCAAAGCAAATACTGCATCTGTAGTACTCTGTTTGGCATGAAACCATACTGCTGCTTACAAATGTTCACTTCTGCCCTTAGTCCAGTTTCAACTACTCTTTTGCATAACTTCATTGTATGGCTCATCATCTTTATTCCTCTGTAGTTGCCACAACTCTGCACATCTCCCTTGTTCTTACACACTTCCATACCTCCATAGGTATATCACACCGAGTGCCTTTTCCTCTTCACTATATCCTATATACTATATGCTACTTCCTGGTCCACAACAGTCACCTCTTCGACTCTTTGTTCGCTCTCATTTTCCTCATTCATCAACTTTTCAAAGTAACGTATGTATACACACACACACACACACACACACACACACACATATTCAGGTTTGAATAATTGTACACATATACACAGTATAATTATTCAAACCTGAATAAAATAAATACTGATGTGAGCATCAGTTCTCCTCAGTACACCTGCACACAAGTATCTTGAAGAACTTCTGTCTTGTAAGTTCAGTGGATTCAGGCTGTTTCAGCTACTTCTGTTTGTTCACATAATCCCAGACTGATTTGATGATCATATTTATAGTATATGTACTATATGTACCTTATGTAGAGCACATATGGTATATATGGTACATATATATGTACTGTATGTGTATATACACATATATTTATACCATATATACCATATGCTGTATGTATAGTGCATATGATACACAAAGCTTACTGATGATTCACTGTTGTCAGAAAAATAGTTATGTTATTATTCCACTGTATATTTACTAATATGATTACGGTATATCAGTATAATTTAGTAGACAACTGAATTCCAGGGTGATACTGTTAATGTTAGAATAATGATTGAACACAATAACAGTTGTGGATGATGACTCACTGTGACCAGTGGGGGCGCTGTAGATGTAGTTCAGATTGTGGAACTACATTGAAGTGCTTTGGAAATAAAAACCTCAAAGAGATAATCAGTAGTATTGTCAGTAAAATCTACTTAAATATAAGAAAGTAAAAGTACTTATCATACAGGAATATGGTCCCTGTGAGTGTTAGAGTGTAATAAATGTTTCATCACTATTGTGATGTTTAGCTCAGTGTAAGCAGCAGTATGTAGCAGATCGACGTGGCGATCATTTTAACTACTTTATATAGTGATAATTTAATTTATTTTTCATCTAAACTGAAGTTGACATTTATGTCAAAGTTGTCCTTTACAAACTGATGAGTAGCTAAAGCTGTCAGATAAATGTGGTGTAGTAAAAAGTATTTCCCTCTAAAAATGTGAAGACATATACAGCGTGTAATCAAATACATAAAGAATGTAATGAAGTACAGTACTTGAGTAAATCGACTCAATTACAGTCAGTGTTTAAAAAGATGTGTATTATGTTGTTTTGCTGAATTTTAGTCACTGAACGCAGATTTACACAGCTGTCAGTAAGCAGCTGCAGCTCTGTGGCTTCACCTGCAGTAGTAGGCGGGGCTACATGTTTGAAAAACCTGCAATAATAAGTCATTAAGGTACAGCTGGTTGGACCAGATTCCAATGAACAACTGCTCGTCCACATTCTTCTGTTTCAATCAAGTTTGTTCACGCCTCCACGCATCCAACTGCTTCTACCAGCACCAAAACCAGCTTTTACCAGAACTAGAACCAGCTTCTACCAGAACACTACCAGAAACGATACATGTAAAGGCTTGTCAGGCATAGAAGCACCTGCAGCAGCGAGGAGGAGGAGGAGCAGCTGGTCGCTATGAAGGAGCAGATTAAGTTTCTCTGAAACAATGAGAGAAATGTGACCTGAATGACAGATGATGGAGGTGGGGGCTGAGGGTTGCTTCAATATGACCTTTGATTGGTTAATGGTTGTTTTGACCACAAGGGGTGAATCGCTGGAGGCTGACACACACAGACACATGCATGGTGGGCTTCCATTTATTTAGGGAACATTATATTGACTTACAGTCATTTCTTGGTTAAGATTGTAAACACAGTTTCTCTAAGAAATACTGCCTTGCTCTTTTAAAAAGGTTTATTACAAATAAGTACAAAACAAAGCAGCATCTGACAGGCCCCATGGATGCCTGGAGAGCTTCCGCCAAATAGGAAAAACTCTGTCACACAAAGCCTGGTTCTTATAATCTCTTATAAAGACCCAGTCCTACAGTAACTTATAGTACTGCTAACAATTATTTATGGACCAAAAAGGAGTGTAGTGAAGAATGTAGAATGTAGTGGCCCCTGTCAGACCTGTTAGCCTTTAACTTAAACTTCCTTACAGAAAATCATGTCACTCATTCAAGACTTGAAAAACAAATGATAACAATAGTTTATTATTGTAACAAGAATAATCAACCTACAAAACCTGTCAGGCAGTTATCTTTCCTGACAAATCCATCACACATTCTGGACAGGAAAAATTCCCTTGCAGCCTCTCTGTCTCAGGCGACCGAATTAAAAGAGGAATTTTAACAATGTGTATAAACATATGACTTAAGTAAATACATATGAAGACCTCAGAAAATAAAATCAAAACAATGTCCAATTTCAGGCTGGTTGACCCATCATACCTTTCCCTGCCTTCTTCTCCTTTCGTCTTTTCCCTTCAGGGGTCGCCACAGTGAATCAGTTGCCTCCATCTAACCCTGTCTTCTGTATCCTCTTCTCTTACACCACCTACCTTCATGTCCTCTTTCACTACATCCATATATCTCCTCTTTGGTCTTCCTCTAGACCTCCTGCCTGGCAGTTCAAAACTCAGCATCCTTCTACCAATATACTCACTATCTCTCCTCTGGACATGTCTCGCATTTCTATTCCTTTGCGAATATTCTCATTTATCCAGGTCATGGTTATCTTAAGGAAATTTAATTCAAACGCAAACGGACTTGGTTATTTGTCTTTGAAGACGTTTCACCTCTCATCCAAGAGGCTTCATCAGTTCATGCTAGCTTGACTAGGCTGGGACTAGTCCAACTAGCTGGTGTAGAAACCCAGGTATTTAACCTCTGTGGAGGCAGTCACATGGCCAGTGATGTCATTGGCTCATTAACACTCCATGTGCCCAACGACAGTCGTTTAATGACAGCGTTGGGGGCTAGCTTATATAATAACCAAGTCCAGTTGCGTTTGATTTAATTTCCTTGATTTTTTTATCTCTTTTTCCATGACCTTTGACTTCTTATTTTCTTCCTTTCATATTACTACAACTTTTTTCATAAACTTCAACTTCTGTATTTTATCTTCTCCATCACACCACCCCTGTTGTGTTGCCTCAAACAAAACAAAACCCCAAATTAGAACAGAGCAGCACTCCAAAAATCAACACATCATTAAACAGCGAACACACAATAGCTTAAACGAACCTAACAGCACTCCAAGTAAGTGAGAAATGCTCACTGTAGGTTAGGGTTAGGAGTAGGTGTGTTGAAGCTGTTGGAAGATGAGGCCTGGTCACAGCCCGTTCAGAGTTCATGATGCCAAAGTCTTTTTCTTTATTTGATAGTGATGATGTGAAGATGATTGGAGAAATCTCTACCGACACTGTCTTGCTCTTTTAAAAGGTTTATTATAAATAAGTACAAAGCAAAGTTAGGGTTAGGGTTAGTTCAGCATTGGACAGGCCCCATGGAGAGCTTCCGCCAATATAAAAAACTCTTGGTTCATCTCTTATGAAGGCTGTTGTCCAGCCGTGGTCCTACAGTAACTTATGGAAACAATCATTTATGCACCAAATTCACCAAACTGTTTTATTAGTGTGTGTTATTAGTGTGTGTTTATTACCTGTGTGTGTGTTTATTAGTGTGTGTGTGTTTATTAGTGTGTGTGTGTGTGTGTGTGTGTTATTAGTGTCTTTGTTCTAGGATCCTGTTTCTTGTCGACGGTCCCACAGCTCTTCATTACAGTCAGACATTCGGATCAAAGATCCAGATGAGCTCTAGTCATTCAGAACCGAGCTGGACCGGACTAAACCTTAAAGTGCCCTTAATTTGTCTTCTGGACCTGCTCCCAGAGTCCAGCTTGGTCCAGCTCGGTTCTAGTTTCAGGATGCCCTGCTGCAGATGGATGCAGACTCACTTTCTGCCCTGATTCCCACAGGCAGCAGGAAGTCACTCTGAAGTATACGATAATCTCACAACAAGTACAAACACAGCGTTAGCCTGGGTTAGCGTTAGCATCATGTCATTTTGAATGTTTTGAGTTTATATGGGCTTAGAACATTATGATGGAGGTATATGATGTCTATTTCCATGCTAAATTATGTCTAAAGTTAAATTTTTTGCTGCAACTTTTGGGTTGATACCATTTGTTATGCAGATTTGGTGCAATATTTTACCACTTTTGACCTCAACTCGAGATACAGATGGCCAAAACCCCCTTCAAAATAACATATTAAGACACCAAGACTTTGAGGAACACCACTTCTGTTGTGGGATTTGCTCAGAAACTCCCTTACTATTAATATGTCTACGAAAACAATACATCCTCTAAACACCTGAGGTCTCACCTGGTTGTCATGAGGCTGTGATTATCTTAGAGGTCACAATAGGTCATTTTATACAGTGAGGTCAAGTCTCACTACAATGAACTGGCTACGATGAGGACCTCATAGCAGTATGCTGTAAATACACTATTTTTAGAGAAGGCAAAAATAGTGTATTTAACCCTAACCCTAACCCTATCCCTTCAGTTAAAATCAGTTCAAAGGGGCTTTATTGGGAAACAATACATACAAGTGTGAAATAAAAAACTGTACATACTGTAAATGGTCTTGTGTGAGTCATATAGAGGCATCGTGAGACTGTTTATATGTGTATATCATAACCTGTTAAAGAAATCCTTAGTGGATAAAATGAGACTGAATAAGAGAAACATCTTTCTGTATGGAACAGATTTTTGTATGAGCTTCCAAATAAAAAAAATAAATATGCAAAAACCCAACTCAACTGTCAGCACTAAAGAGAGTGTAAAAAGAGCAGGTTCATACCCTGAGTCCCACCTGCTGTAGGTGTAGATATTAAAACAAAGTCAACACGAGGCATTGTATATCTCTAAATAGTATATGTTAACATTATTTACTGGAAACAATGGCGTTAATGTTGTAATTGCAGAGTCTGCATTTTGACTTTGTCCACCAGGTGGGAGTGCTTTACATTATTTATATGTTTAATACTTGAAAACTCTGTACTACTACTAGTAGTACTCACTGGCTGTTTTATTGAAATGATATCTATTAATATGTGAATTAGCATTACTGATACGTAGGACTTTGCTCTGATGAGGAAGTACTACAGTATATGTGTTCTCTGTTGTCTTCCTTCAGAGCAGAACAAATGGTTTGATAGGAGGAAGGAGGAGGATGGAGGTTATGGGTGTAGTTCAGAGGAATGTTGGCAGCTCTGTATCACTTTAATAAAGCTTCCTTTCTATACATCTTCTAAGCCGAAGCGAACACACACAGTTGTGACTGTGGAGGCTCACTGAGGTGAAACCAAAGCAGAAAGCTTGAAACAAACTGCTCTTTTTCTTCATGAAACTGAATAAGCTTCAGTTTCATGTCAGAACAAAATCCAGTCTCATCTGGTTTGACTTCCCTCGACAAAAGAGTCTCACAGTTCAGACACTTTTACAAAAACCACATTTTGATTATCGGATTTCATAAAAGCAGTTTATTATTGTGGAGTTTCCGGTTGTTAAAGGTTCAGTAGTGAAGCAGCTGTTTGGTTCAAGTTTCTTTTAAGTTTTCTTTTGTGACTGGATTTTTTTTTTTGTTCCTCAGGCAGTAGTGGGAGGGTGCAACTGAGGCTCAGGTCCTGTTATTCACAACATTTTAGTTGGCAAAGGTACACATATGATGTGTTTTGTCATTTTCAGTTCAACACACAAACTTTTAAAAATAAAATATAATTCTTAATGTAAAATAAATAATAAGAAGAATCTGCATGGCTTGTTCAAAGGGGTCCCTTGACCTCTCACCTCAGGATATTTGAATGAAAATAAATTATATAGGTACCCACAAGTCACCCTTTTACAGACATGCCCACTTTATGGCATCCATTTTTGGGCAAAAACCATGTAGTATTTTTGCATGCAGTATAAATGTGTTATTTGCCTTCTCTAAAAATAGTGTATTTACAGCATACTGCTATGAGGTCCTCATCGTAGCCAGTTCATTGTAGTGAGACTTGACCTCACTGTATAAAATGACCTATTGTGACCTCTAAGATAATCACAGCCTCATGACAACCAGGTGAGACCTCAGGTGTTTAGAGGATGTATTGTTTTCGTAGACATATTATATAGTAAGGGAGTTTCTGAGCAATTCCCACAACAGAAGTGGTGTTCCTCAAAGTCTTGGTGTCTTAATATGTTATTTTGAAGGGGGTTTTGGCCATCTGTATCTCGAGTCGAGGTCAAAAGTGGTAAAATATTGCACCAAATCTGCGTAACAAATGGTATCAACCCAAAAGTTGCAGCAAAAAATTTAACTTTAGACATTATTTAGCATGGAAATAGACATCATATACCTCCATCATAATGTTCTAAGCCCATATAAACTCAAAACATTCAAAATATGAATAGATGCCTAACTAGAGCACAAAGTTTATTACAAATTTATGATGATTTCAGGATCAATGTTTGTTGTGAACATATAAGAAACTGTTTTTGAGTGTTTCACTTGTAATACAATTCAATTAAAAAATCTACTGCATGCGTCGTCACCGCCATCATTGTTACCATATCTCTTCTAATGATTTGCTGCTGTGCATCTGTGTCTCTATCACAGGTTCCACTGCTACTGTAATAATTCATCATTCATTGTAACCTATTCTCATTTTATCATCCATTATAATTCATTGTGAGTGTACAATATGTGTGTGTTGATTTGTTCTGTACATGTAACATCATTGCACGTATGTCCGTCCTGGGAGAGGGATCCCTCCTCTGTGGCTCTTCCTGAGGTTTCTTCCACCTTTTTTCCTGTTAAAAGGTTTTTTGGTGGGCAAGTTTTTCCTCACTAATCGAGGGTCTAAGGACAGAGGGTGTCACTCCCTGTACAGATTGTAAAGCCCTCCGAGAAAAATGTATTTTGGGACTTTGGGCTATATAAATAAAATTTGATTTGATTTGATATTATTTCCTTTTCTTTAAGTATGTGGTGCAACTACAGAGTGTGGGCGAATGGATCAGAATTTGAATCTATTAGAAATATGTGAATGAACTCATCTCTATTTTAGTAAAAAATTGGCAAAATAAGAATAAAAATGTATTGTTATTGAAGGTTTCTTGTGATTTTTGATAATACAGCAGTAAAAAAGCCCGATCTTACAGAAACATGTGAAATGACCACAACCTCTTAACACTGTGCTGGTGCCATGGAAATGATACCAATGGAAAGTGAATCAGGATCACACGACCGGAGAAGTGACATAGTTGAGATGAGTTCAATATATCATGTTCTTATTAGGAGGAGGTGGGTTGGATTAAGCTGCAGGAGACCTCTGTACTTTTCTCTTTACGGGACATTTAAAAAAAAACAACTATAACAGCAACTGTTGTGGTCTTTACTGTTGCCATGTCAACAAAGGTTGTGCAAGTAGAAACTGTGTTTAAGTGATCATTTTAACCCAAAGTATAATCTTTCTGTAGCCCTAACAAGTGTTTTTTCTGCCTAAACCTAACCAGACCTTAACCACGGTGCCTTAACCACAGTGCTGTCACACTAGTCGAGTTCAAGTCAATTTTATTTATATAGAGCAAAATCATAGTTATGTTAATAACCATCATACAAGGATTTATAAGGGCCTTATTACCTATTAATTAAAACTTATTGCAAGGACCTTAATATAAACCATAAACCATAAATAAAGATATAGATGAAACAGATATTCCACAGAGATGTGATTGGAGCTTGTGAATAGTAATAATGACTTTGGTTATTTGCAGTTGAAAAGATGTTAAGGTTCGAACTGACAGTAAATCTTCAGACATCTGTTTGGATCTCGACTGACCAGCATTCAGTGACTTTATTTTAACAACTTCAACAAAAGGAATTGTAACATCTGCTATACTGGACAACATTTTGTTGCATAGAGGAACAACTAGCATCATCGAAGAGGTAAGTTCTGCTCTTTAATTTGATATTCAACATGTTGTGATGCAATACGGACTGTCTAACTTATTCAACACAGAGGCAGGAGTGTGAAAATGGATTAAAAAATTTGTAAAGATATTACTTTGCAGAAATTATGATTTGTCTTCATAATGTGACACTGACTAACAACAATTCAAAAACTCTAGATCAACTCTTTATTTGATATGTGTTCCATATCTATGCAATGACGAGTTCATTTGTAATTCAAATGAATAATGGTTGTGGAGATGGACGCAGAGCTGTGTAGTTGTGCTGTTTCATTTGATGTGTGCGATCCTCGCTGTGATGAATACCTCAAGAAGGAATGTGAATGTGGCCTCTAAAGGTTAATCTCTAAAACTATGAGAAGAAAGTTCCATCAGTGCAACCATATCATGAGTGATAGAGATTGATCTGATATGTTTAAATCTTTGATGAATCAATGAATCTGTAGCTGCTGGATCTCTGCAGGAAGGAACTCAGCTGCCAGAAAGCAGGTTAGACTGAGCCAGAATTTAAGTTGAACCAAGAGTTATCCTAAACCAGTTCTCTAAATTACACCCTGTCAGTCATCTGTTGTTGAGCCTAAAAGTCCTGAAATAGTTTGTGAAGCATCTCTGACAGCTGAGTGGAATGGTGCCACAACACCTGTAACAGCTGAGTGGAATGGTGCCACAACACCTGTAACAGCTGAGTGGAACGATGTTGCAGCATCTCTGAGAGCTGATTGTAACAGTGCCACTAGAGCTGATGACATCACTGACAGGTGGAGAGAGGCAGGTTGTCATGTCGGCCGTCTGATTAGACGGGAGGTTATTTTGGTTAAACCAATCAACAGTAAGTGATATTATTTTCAGTTAACTTAGAAGCAATGACAGTTTTAAATTATGTGTTTGTAATATTTACTGAAGCCCCTTTTTGTGTTTGTGGTATTTGCAGTAGTCGAAGTCCCTACTCTCACTGTGAATATAAATTTGTATTTGTAGCATTTGCAATAGTAGATGCCCCTCCTCTGACTGAGAGTATAAATATGTGTTTGTAGTATTTGGAGTATTAGAAGCCCCTCCTCTCCCTGTCTGTATAAGTAAGAGTGTTTGAAGGAGGAGCTGCAACTGCATCTCTTTACTTGAACAGGAAAACACTCAGACAGCAGTATGCTGCCACCGTGAGTACTATTCTTTATACTACTGCGTATACTACAGTTACAGCTTCTATTACTACTAAGTCACAGTGTGTTGTCTATGAATGTTTGAAGTGGAATCATTGTTGTAGTAGTAGACTTGTGTATGTGAATACAGTACTGTAATATTGTGTACCACAGTCATAGAAGTACTGACTCTGGTGCATTAGTACATCAGTACTGTAATATTTTATACTGCAGTAGTAGACTGTAATGTATTAGTACATCAGTACTGTAATATTTTGTCCTGTAGTAGAGGTAAAACAATTTTAAAACATCAGTACTGCAGTAGTACACTGATATAATATAAATGTGTTGCTGTTCTTGTAATATTGTGCTTCATCCTGATTGGACACAGGTTTTTCAGGTGTTTGATGGACAGGTCATCTATTCAATCAGAAGCATTCTGTGTTTAATTTAAAATTGAATAAAATGATTAAATGAACCAATCAACTTTCATCGTCATTATTCAAACTGTTGTCAGCAGAAAACCTTGTATCTTCAACATGCTACATCTGAAAACATGACGAGATACAAGATTTTATGCCTACAGTTTTGTCTAATTAGTGCTAACTACCATTTATTAGTGTTGACTGGTATTGATTAGTATTAGTTTTGCTCATGTTTGCTGCTGATTAGTGCTGACTTATATTGCTCAGAATAATTTACTATTGACATATTGTTCTATTGATTGGTATTGACTGGTAATAAATTGTATTCAATGTATTGAACTCATTATTTTGAAAGGTGATCATTATTGATCAGTGTTGATTACTGCAATAGGATGCTCTTCTCTGTCATAACAGAAACCTATTGATTGTGTCAATGGTCGTCTTTCTGGTAACAACTGTTTCTACGGCTCCCGTGGAGGGTAAAAATACACACAATTAGTTTTATTATATTTGAATATATCAGATTTATTAGATGTTAGTTGCTTCTCAGAGATGAAACATGTTGTTGTGTTTTACAGAGACGGAACGGGAGGAGGCAGAGGTGGAGGTGGAGGGGGAGCTGTCTGAGGAGGAGGAGGGTAGGTCTGTGTGTGTGTGTGTGTGTGTGTTTCAAGTACTCCTCATGTTGGAGGGACAAAAAGCAAATTTTTCCCCTATGATTGATTTTCTAGTGAACTTGGTAAAGTTAATGTATGATTTAAGGTTTAGATTATGTTAAAGTTAGTATAAGAAATAAATGTAAGTGAATGTAATGTCCAGTGAAGATATAGAAACCGAACACTGTGTGTGTGTGTGTGTGTGTGTGTGTGTATGTGTGTGTGTGTGTGTGTGTGTGTGCTTGCAGTCTAAATAACCTAAAGTCAATTCAATGAATAACTAAAATCATTCACAATGTTTCTGCTGCTGACATATCAAACTAAACAGCAGCTGTTTGTAGAATTTATTAATTCATTGGTTGATTGAAAAGAAAGAAAATGATTTGTAAGTCATTTTTATTCTTCGATTTAAAATGGCAAACGTTACATCACAGAGACACATAAAGCACACAGGAAGTCACTTCTTAAACAAGATCACATAATTAAACAAGATGTCTGACAGGAAGTGATGTCACAACACAGATCACTGAATCTGAAAAACATGAAATATAGCGTGTTAAATGTGGCCTGTTAAACGCGGTGTGATAAATGTTATTAAATGCAGCATGTTCAATACAGCATGTGGCATGTGCAGTGTGTTGAATGCATGTGTTAAATGCAGTATATTAAATGCTGGGTGTTAAAGGCTGAGTCATGAATGTGTTAAATTCAGCATGTTAAACACAGTGTATTAAAAATGGCAAGTTGAATGCTGTTAAATGCATTGTGTTAAATCCAATCCAATGTGTTAAAAGCAACGTGTTAAATGCAACATGTTAAACGCAGCTGAGTGCGCCCTCTAGAGGTTGTATGAAGAATAGTATGAAACAAAATAAATATGAAGCTCTGTGATTGAATGTTTAATACCTGATCCTCTGACATCATCAGTCTCAGCTGTACTTTGTGTTTACAACTGATTAGCTAATGTTAGCAGGCTAACACACTAAAATAAGCATGGCTAATCAAACTGTAACAGAAAAAGAGTTAGAAGAAAACTTTTGGTAAAAACATCTTTAATTAGAGAAATAAATGTCTGTATCTTAATCTTTCCTTTCAGATGATGATGACTCCAAGAGTCAGGATAAGAGTGAGGGTGAGAAAATGTGACCTTTGACCTTTAACCTTACAATATAAACCTGCATAAACAAACAGATGAAAATTTTTGAACAACAGACTGACAGACAGAATGTTTTATTGAAGTCTGTTAGTTGTCTTTGCTTATTTCAACTGCTGGAAACAAAAGCTATATTCATCCTGACTCACCTGAACCCCCAACCCCCCACCTCCCCTACAGGGCCTCTTGGCGTCCAGCAGACCACAGCGGCGGTGGCAGTGGCGGCAGCAGCAGCCAGAGGTTCAGGTAAGTGGATCCTGATAAGATTTTTTCACATGGACAGTAGTTTGTTTGTTCATGTTTAATCCGGATTAAGACCTGATCCACGTCCTGGAGCACTCTGTTTCCCAGCATGCGTCAGTTTGCCCAGCAACACATGATGCTGAAGGTCTCAGGTTTCAATCAGTTTATTCAGCAAATTCACAGTCCCTCCTGCTGGAGCTCACCTGAACTGCAGTATTATTATTAATATTATTATCATTATTATTATATACAAACTGGACACAACTCAACATGGAAAAGGAAATAAACACATAACTGAAATCACCAAATCATTTTAAACGTGATCTGTTTTATCATTACTTATTATTATAAGTGTTTTAAACAAAACAATCAACAAGACAAAACAATGAAACATAATGAATTTATTGATAAACTAACTGGTGATAAAGAATAACAATCAGCAGAAATATGTGAAATGAGTGAAATAATCTTATCAATAACAACATCTTCAAATCAATCCTAAAACATCCAGCAATTATGTCACTTGTCACTTTGTGACATCAAAGCTTTGGACCAATCACATCAGCTCCATCAACAATCGATCAATATAAACAGATGGCAACTCTGGTTTGGCTTTAAATGACGTAAATACTTCCCGTCTCATGTTTTATGTCAGCACAGAGTTTAATCTCCAAACACCAGAATTAATAAATGTTCCCATACTGCAGAGTAAATGAAATGAAACCATGAATAAATGATAAAAGCAATAATCTAGGAGAAGTGATGGTTTAAATAGATTTGTCTCTGCAGGTGTGAGTGTGAGACCAGGCGTGTCGTCCGAGCTTCAGCATATCAGTGGTGAGTCTGCTCATGTTACATGACATTCATATACATTATGATTTATGAAGAAATATATTAAAAATGTTCAGACCTTTAAAATGAGCCTGAACACAAACAAAATGTAAGTTTTTGTTTATCCTGTTTGTTTATGACACGGTGTGTGTGTGTTTCTAAAGATTTAATCCAAAGTTTAAAATGTATCTTTAGTTAAATACAATCAAGACGTGTTCTTGTTTTCAGTCTCTAGCATTCAGTCAGCGGTCGGGGGAGGAGCTAATGATGGAACAGCAGGTAATCAAGAGAAGAGGTTTTTTTTATGGTCACAATTTTATTGAAGTTCAAGTTATGCATTGATAACCAGTACCAAATACCTAACCCTTACCCTAACATTCAATAAACAAAACAACAACAAAAAATGGTGACACCCACCACCAGACTTATCTCCATATAATAAAAGACAAAATTACTAAAAGGTCACGTGGAGGAACAATTCGATACAGTAAAGTTATAAGTTCTTAGATTTTACTTAAGGCTCTTGTCCAGGATAAGATAGTGTTATTTTTATCACCACACATCCCAACCATACACATACATACATAATAACTTGGATTGTGTATGTGTGTATCTGGAAGACTCTGTGGAGAAGACATATATCCTTACAAGTCTAAAACATGTTCATAAACGAACCAACAAGTCCATCTGTGTATGCAGTTTAATTATATTTAATTATGAAACTTTTCTTGGGAGAGAGATACTGTTGGTTTAATGTTTGAAGATGGCGATCTATATGGAGGTCTATAATTGTTACATAGACTGGGGTCCTTGCTGGGTTAAGGCAGATAATATACCTACATTTAGTTCATTTAAAAAGCTGCTTTTCAATAGAACAGTTAATCGTATACATTATATATATAGAAACTGACCTAATAGTGGAATAAACCTTTGTGGGAATACCATTCCGTCCCAGTGATTTAACCCTTTTTATTCCCGCAATAGCTTTCTTTAGTTGAGTCAATGTGATGAGGCCATCTAAATCACTCTAGTAAGAGGGTGGGACATTTTGTAAAAAGTTTTCATACTTCATTTTGTCAAAGGAAATTTCAGAAGCATACAGTTTAGAATAAAATTAGTGAAATTCAGAGTTTATATCTTCTGGTCTGAGTGAATAGAAGTAATGCTAGCATGCTAAGCACATTTTTGTCGGTAGTCTGATATGGATCCTCCAAAATAAATTTTTTTGAATCTTTTTAATTTTTTTCAGGGATTTATTATGATTATTAGTATCCTGAGGTTTCTTCCACCTTTTTCCCTGTTAAAAGGTTTTTTGGTGGGCAAGTTTTTCCTCACTAATCGAGGGTCTAAGGACAGAGGGTGTCACTCCCTGTACAGATTGTAAAGCCCTCTGAGACAAATGGATTTTGTGATTTTGGGCTATATAAATAAAATTTGATTTGATTTGATTCAAGGATTTGGTACCACTTTTAAGTAATTATTTTTATAATATCAATCAGTAGTAAGTCATTTATAAGACATTAGTTGATTAGTTAATAATAATCACAAACAAAACATTAAAATACCTTTGTGAGTGATTAATTAATGCTATGTTAACATATAAATATCCTGTAACTCGCCTATAAATGATTAAGCTTCATGAATAAATCATTAGTAGATAATTAATGATATTATGAATCACTTGTGAGCCATTTAAAGCGATTATAATAAATAATGTTATTATATTATGTTAAAAAAAAACATTGACAAATTATTCAGGTTGACCAGAGTTACAGTGAAACATGTCGCATTTTGACCAAATATCAGTTTTCAGTAGATTTAAGTTCAAGCTCAACAAAGAATGTAAATTAAAATATTGATGACATGATTTTTCTCTCTTTCAGGTCATAGAGGTCATTCTTCTTCTTCTGTGGACTCTGCAGGTAATTTAACCTGTAACTTCCTGTCCAGAACCTCTGACAGCTTATTTGAGATCACAGCATGAATTTATCAAACTGATAAATGTCCACACCTTTTATTCAGTACCTGGAGAATAAAAAGTGTTCTAGCAGGATAATAGGGTACTATATGCTCTTTAAGATATGATGGTGCCTGATCGTGACTCCCAAATATCATACGGTGGTACCGGAGGGCCGGGTAATGCTATTCAGAGTAGCTATAGTACACAATGCAATTAGGTGGTCATTTGTAACTTTCACCAGTGTTTCAGTGCTATGATGCTTTCTAAAACCTGACTGAAAAACTCAAATAAACTATTGTTATATAGGAAGTCACATCGCTGGCGACTGCTTTCTCAAGGATAGAAAAGGAAGGTTAGATCTATAGCCGGCTAAAAGAATCGAGAGTACATTTTTTAAGCAGAGATTTAATTACAATTACTTATGTATCAATTTCATACTAAGTTCAGTAAACAGAAAAAAACTAAATTAAATGAATACTTGGTATGAGCAGCTTTGCCTTTAAAACAGCATCAGTTCTCCTCAGTTAACCGGCACACAGTTTTTCAAAGTACAGTTGGTTGTTCTTGGAGATCTTGAAGAACCTGCCACAGTTCTTCTGTGGATTCAGGCCTCTCAGCTGCCTCTATCTCTTCATGTGATCAGACTGACTCCATTATGCTGAGATCAGCTCTCTGGGGCCAGACCACCAGTTACAGGACTCTGACTGCTGAAGTTAGTTCTTTATGACTCTAGCTGTATCTTTGAGGTCATTGCTGCAGAATAATGACTGATCAGTTGCCTTTCTGATGGTGTTGCATTATGGATAAGAATCTAAACATCTAATGTGCCTAAAACCTTTGAAAAGTACTGTATATCAGATTTTTCTAAGGTTTCTAAGGTTCCCGTGTACGAGGATAAAAGGTTGTTTTTATTTTCCTTTATTAATGATGAGTAACAAGCAGCTCTGGCATTACAGAGGGACTTCCTATTTGTTTAAAGACTAAGCAAGATTCTACCAGTTTGTTGGAACGTCATACCCTCTCAAGCTTTCATGATGTTTGCTGTAATTTGTGGGTTTGGGAATTGGGAGCTAATCTCTTTAGTTTTATTCAGAAATTATGTGTTCAGGTGAGTTCAGGTGAGTTGAGGGGAGATCAGATGCATTCAGGTGCGTTCAGGTGTGTTCAGGTGAGGTCAGATGTGTTTAGGGGAGATCAGATGCATTCAGGTGAGATTAGGTGTTTTGAGGGGAGATCAAGTGTGTTCAGGTGAGGTCAGGTGTGTTCAGGTATATATATATATATATATATATATATATATATATATATGAGTCATGTGATAAATATGTGGTTTTGCTCATCAGAGTGCTCTGAGATCCTTTGTTTATTAATCCCTCTGTAATGTGCTGACAAAGCAGAACTTAAAATAATAAATTATAATAAACATTTTAATTTGAAATCATCTCTGTCTTACTGCTGGAGGTGCTGCAGGAAGTAAAACTCACAAAGAAGTGAGTGAATTCTTCATGTGTGTGTTTTTCAGCAGTTGGAGGTCCGAGTAGCTCACCAGCTTCACAGCTGACAGGTCAAAACATTAATCAATAACCACAAACGTTCATTAAAAAACATTACTTATCTCATTATTATTATTATTATTATTATATGATACTTTACTGAGGTCTACATTTTATTTTCAGACTTGTTTGTGTCTTTATTGTGTAGCTGTATGTGGAGACAGCAACAAAAACTTCTTTCTCCCCTCTGGCTCTTTAGGTTCTGCCAGTTCTGCAGGTTCTCCGGCAGAAGCCAGAGAACCCATCATCGCCCAGACACACTCTGCAGGTAGCAGTAACTTTGATAAAACATTAATTTCAGACAGAAAACAGATGTGATCCAGGTGATATGATCCAGGCTACAGGTGAATCTGAACCTGCAAATAAACTGTCTCTGATTGGTCAGAGACAGTTTATTTACTCCATACAATGTGTAAGTGTGTGTATGTTTGTGTGTTTAAAACCTAAACTTTGTAACAAACTGATAAAGTTGTGCAGTATCTCTGAAACGTACTGCAGTAAAAAGTAGCACAACATGGAAAAATTTGAGTAAAGTCCACATACCTCAAAACTATACTTAAGTACAGTACTGAAGTAAATGTACTGTGTTACACTGTACCACAGGAAATAAATATGCTGAACACATAACTATGATGATATTGATCAGTGAATAGTGATTTCTGCTTTTATACACTTCACAGTAATAAATGACAACAGCTTAAGATTTGTTTGTTTATTTTATCATTTATTTGGTTCCGGCAACACAAAAAATTCAGCAGCTGGACTGGGGCAGGACTTTGCTCGATTCTTGTTACTTTTTATGATGAATGAGTCAGGTTCAAGATCCCCTCTTCGTCCCTGCGTCTTCAGTACAGACCTTGTTCAGGAAACCTTTTGGATTGTCTGGACTTGGCATTGCAGAATATTTTAAAGATGCACTGGCTGAGGTAGTTGCCAATGATATGCTCCCTTTTAGTTGTCCAGATGGATCCAAAAAACTCATGGAATACCTTTTGCCCTATCAATCGGAACAAAATGTTGTATAACATTAAATATTCAGAGGTCTATTAATATGTGAATGCAAAAACGAGTGAATTCACAGATACGAAACATGTCTGTTTGTGTCTGCAGGTTCTGATGGAGTCGACCCAAATGGTGATTATCTTTGGCTTCTCTGTCAATACATGCTAATCAATAAGTTATTGATCCACTGGTGTGGCAGTGATGTAAAGCTGTTGTTTGAGGATCTCAAACATCTGAAAAACACAACGGAACCAACATGTCGATTTAATGTAAATCAGCTTCAGTAGAACTCCATAAGAAAATGTGACAATTTATAAATCAATGAAACTGATGATAGATTATTGAATATTTTAATATGTGTGTCAGGTAACAGCCAGAAGCTTCTTAACGGAGGAGGAGGAGCTGACAGTCAGACAGGTGAGCTGCCAGGGGTGGGGTGGGAGGACACTGACAAGTGTTACATGATTAAACTACCTGTCATTTAACCTGTCTGTCTATTTACCTGTCTGTCTTCTCACCTGTCCATCCACTCACCTATCTGTCATTTAACCTGTCTGTTTGCTCACAAGTCTGTCTCTCTCAGGTGTTCTGGGTTCATTTGGGGGTGGAGACTCTCAACTGCTTTATACAGGTGAGTGTCCAGGTGAGGTCTTCTTCATTTCTTCTTCTTTTGTATCATCTTCATCAGAACTGGTGATTGTTTATTGATTATTGGAGACTGATGAATATAAATGATGTTGATGAGGTTGCTGGTTGAGCTTATTTACATCAAACAAAAAACTGTGGGTCAGAAAATAGGAAGTCATTTCTTTGTTTAGTTGTACATTAAAATGTGTTTTGTTTTGTTTTGTTTGCTCATATATTCATTTATTTATTTTTTAACAGGAACTATCGACCCGTCTGCACACTTCCTGCTTGGCCTGATGGGTAAGTTCACTTTTTTGTTTCTGTCGTTCAGGAAACCTTTTCACTAGTAATGGGACTCGATAACAATTTTTAATCGAGTTAATTACAGGGTACTTAAGGGCAATTAATCGCATTTTAATGACAAAACCTGTGACAAAAATTTTATTCAAAATTGAAATTTTGTGCAACTAAACTATTGGTTTTACCAGATGTGGTGTGTGCATCTGCTTTTAGGGGTACCTGAAACAAGTGTATACAAAGGTTCTGACTCAAACACTTCTGATCTTTTGTTCTGTAGGATTGTAGTACAGTAATATAGTAGTACTGTAGTATTGTAATATTTGTTGTGTATACATGAAGCAAAAGTTTATTGTTTGTGTTTTCAGGCAGAGCAGATCCTTTCGGACCAGACGCTCACATCAGCGTCCCAGGTCTGACCTCAGGTATGTTTTAATGATCAGGATTCGGGGGTGTCTTAAAAGATAATTGACAGATCTGTCTGACACACCTGATAGGACAAACACCTGTTGGGCTCTCATTGGTCAATGTTTATGATTTTTTCAAAGTCAAAAAGAAACACAGTGGAAACATTTCCCAACAAAACAGGACAGGTGAGATTAGCAATGATCAGATTGGATCAAATATTGAGAAGAAGCAGCAGAAGGGTGGATCCAGGATGGATCTCAAGAACAAAATATATTAAAACACCCTTCTGCTGGGCTCAGGATAATCCTGATTTTAAATTTTTTTGTTGTTGATCCAGATCAAAACCAAGACTGGATTACATGATCTAATCTGATTTCAGAATCCTTTTCTTTTGAACAACCCATTTTCAAGATGTGAAAATGCCGAAATCTGATCAGATTACGTCTAAACTACTGGCCAGTATTTCCAAATAATTTCACAAGATTGTATTGGTTGAATTGGATTAAATTTGATGGTTTGATTGGATATTTTAAAGGTTTGCTCAAATTCAAAAATATGCTCAATTCATGCGCAAAAACCCTCCAATGTGGCTGAATTACAACAATTCTGCAAAGATGAGTGGATCAAAATTCCCCCACAGGGCTGTAAAAGACTCATTGTAAGTTATGCTTGATTGCAGTTGTTGCTGTCAGGCCCAGGACTCAAATGCAGAGTTGCTAGTCAGCTGTTTTATTAGAACCAAAAACCACTCACAAGGAGGAAAAACTCTAAACTAAACTATAAAAGATTATCAAAAATCAAAATCACTCACGAGGAAAAACAACAGGCTGAAAAACATTAACTTACTGCGCTCCAAAGAGGCTGAAAAAACACTACGCTAAGCACTATGAAACAAAAGGGCTAGGCTAAGAATTAACAACAGAAAATCACTCATACGAGGAAAAATGAAAAAAAGAACACTTGAGCTATAACGCTGTGGACAAGGAAATAAGGCTTGGGTGATCGCTTCAACAGACAAAACACTTCGGCACGGGACAAAGGGAGACGCAGACAATATATACACAGGGTAATGGGAAACAGGTGGAAACAATCAGGACGGGGAAGACAATCAGACTGGTGACACATGAGGAAGGGCAAGTGACCTGAAACGAGAGGGGAGTTAGATTTCAAAATACAGGAACAGGAAGTAACGAGACAAAAACCCCAAGATAGGACAAACCTCACCGCGGTGTGACAGTTGCTGCTAAATGTGGCCCAACCAGATATTAGGTTTAGGGACAATCACTTTTTCACACGGCCATGTAGGTTGGATTTTGTTTTCCCTTAATAATAAAAACTGCATTTTGTGTTTACTTGTGTTATCTTTGAATAATATTTAAACTAGTTGCATGAAAACTGAAATATTTAAGTGTGACACACATGCAAAAAAACACTTTTTCACACTACTGCACATACATTAGACACAAGTACACTTACATTTGGATGCAAAACTGTGCTACCACTTGCTTGTTTTGTAAAATGTTTTTTTCTGTTCAGATCCAATGTTCTGAAATACAGAAAGTCATTTTGATTCCCGGGTGATCAGATCAAGTGAAACTAATCAAATTAGTTATTGATGAAACAGAAATGTTGAGATATGAGTTTGTCTGTTTTTATCCCTCAGGTCACACAGGTCCACCCACTCTGGACTCTGGAGGTGTGGTTTTTCTTCTTCTGTGGTTTCTTTTTTAACACCTGCAACATATCTGAATCAGTATCAGTATTGATCAGGTGTGATCATCTTCAGTATTGATTGGTCTAGTTGCTGTTTGTGTTTCAGTGATGAGCTCAGGTGTGACAGCAGCTCCTGCTGCAGATCAGAACAGTGGCTCCAGCCTGGACTCACCCGCAGGTACTGGCCTGCCCACATAGGTGTCATGTGACCTGCCCACACAGGCATCATGTGACCCGCCAATTTTCTTCTCTGTTTTAGGTCCTGCTCCTCACTCTGACATGAGCGTTCAATCAGGAGGGGCGCTCACCTCTCTCAGCTCAAGACCAGACCAATCACCATCCAGCTTTGACTCAGGCTCCTCCCACTCCATCGCACAGGGAGGTTGGTGAAGAAAAGACATTTACTTTGAAATTTACAGACTTTTATTCTGAAATCTACATTAAAAGCTGTGAATAGAGTTTGTGAACCTTCTCACAGTTAGTGCGCCATACTGTGAGTGTTTTCTGTTTTTCTTTCTCAGCCTCATCATCCTCATCATTGTCATCATACAGTGATGCTCACAGAGAAGAGACAGGTAAACAAACACACCTGTGCAGAATGTGTTAGTCTGTAAAACTGCTATTATCATATTTATCTATAATATCAATATTTTATATCATCCTCAAAAATGTTTTCAAACAAAGTGAACTGAACCACAAGCTCTTTTGTTCCATCGTTAAAACACATGAACATGCATGTTCAAACCTCTACAAGTTTAACTTACTTTAAATTGAACATACTTGTTTAAACAATACACATGTTTCTTTTCATTCTTTCCTTTTTTATTAGGATCCAGGGTCCACCACACATACAGTCATACAAACTCATACACACTACAGTATGGCCACATAAACACCAGTCAAGTATATACAGAAGAAAAATAAAATTGTCATCCTTTCAAACAAACATTAGGCCAAACACATGATTCAATCAATCAATCACAATTCCTCAAAAATACATAGTACTTGCTAAGTCATAGATTGCTTTCCTTCTTAATAAAAAAATAGAAATTCCTAATAAATATAATTCCTTGTCTGAATAATTACTACCATATTGGCTCGATTATAAGGCAACCCTGAAATCACAGCAGATTTTTTCACTGCAATACTACAGTGGCCACTGGAAAGAATTAGTCTTATTATACACCCATGGTTTTAATGTTCTTTGTTGATGGTTTCCTGTTAACATGTTTATTTTATATTTTATATTGATATTTTATATATCACACTGTTTCTGGAAAATGAAGTTTTATTTTGTGTTTTCCAGGAAATGGTCGACAGACTTTGCTAACAGAATCACACAGAGGTAAATGTTTATCAAACAAACAAACAGAACCGAGTTGGCTGATAAAAAGGCTGATATAACAGTTAATATACTGACAGAAAACAAAGTCAGGTTCCCGAAAGCACCACAAAGTTTTTTTTGTAGTTTTTCTGTTTTTCTCTTTCCATTCTTCTACCAAACACTAGGCAGCAGCCTCCCCAGGTGCAGACATGTTTCCCTTCAGCTGCCGCAGTTTCAGCTCCTGTGGTCACCCTCTGCTCCATTTTATGTTTTGTCTGATCCCACATTACTATATTCACCCTCATAAGTTGTAATAGTGGAACCACATCTATGTAAAGACATCATATTGTAAAAGTAGTTGGTTTTTGTGTTAGATTTAGCTCTTCTGGATGAATCAAAGAGAAATTTGGCATCTTAACTTAGCTGTAGCTGTAATGTCCTCTGCCAGCCTTCCTCCAGTCCACAATGTGCAAATATGCTGATGTTTTAAAAGTATTCAGTAGTATGATATTTTAGTGTCTGCTTTTCCTTCTTGCTGGCATTACACGGTAGATAGGAACACATTGCAAGACATACATTTTACCATCCTTAAAGGCACCACACATAAAACAATATAACCATCTGTTCTTCGGTCTATAGTTTGATTTTGATGGTTCTGTTTCTGCAGCAGTGACAGCCCAAGTGGGTTCCTTCAGTGTTCTTCAGACTCAGAATGTTCCTTCTGATTTAACAGGTAGATTCTCATACATCATTTCTATTATTATTACCTTTATTATTATTATATTGTTATTACTATTATCATTATTATTACTACAGTTATTATTATTATTATTATTATATTGTTATTATTACATGGATTGGAAGTGTCACTGGGGCTTTACTGGCACCTTTTGAACTCTCAGGACTAGATTTTAGCATTGAAGCTGATGCAGTGATGATGTTGATGTTGATGATGATGATGATGATGATGATGATGATGATGATGATGATGATGATGATGTTGATGATGATGATGATGATGATGATGAGGATGGTGATGATGCTGTTGATGTTGATGATGATGATGATGATAATGGATGAGGATGATGATGATGATGATGATGATGATGATGAAAAAGGTGGTTTGATGATGATGATGAAAAAGGTGGTTTGATGATGATGATGATGATGATGATGGATGAGGATGAAGATGATGATCATAATGATGATGATGATGAAAAAGGTGGTTTGATGATGTCAGCAGGTGGAATGATGATGTCAGCAGGTGGAGCAGAATCAGTGACCAGCTTTCACAATGACCTCACAGGTGAGAGGATGATGGATCCATTGTCATTGATGATGAAGATAACATGCAGCAGTCTTTCTGGCAGAATCATACGTGACTGTCTGCTCTGTTTCCAGCATCGGGTCTTGGAATCGGTCATGATGTCACAAGTAAGACTAGTCAAGTCAGCTTTATTGATTCAGCACCAAATGACAACAAAAGTTATCTTGTGACACTTTTTATACTGAGAAGTTCTAGACCATACTTGTCATTTAAAGTTTAATTTACAGTTCACTCATGAGCAAGCACTAGGCGGCAAGGAAAAACTCCCCTTTAAAGGGAAGGAACCTCAAGCAGAACCAGGCTTTAGGTGGGCCATCTGTCTTGACTGGTTGTGTCGAGTTGGAGAGAGGGAGAGACACAGAGATGCACAGCCGCAACAATAACAACTATAATAATTATTATATAGTATAATTACTGCTAATAAAAGTAATAATGCTAATAACACAACTATGACGTAAGCAATGAATTGTTGCTTCACCAAAGCAGTCCAGATTCATGATCTATGAGGGTGGGTGGAGGTGATGGAGGGGGCTGGAGGGGGGTGGTCATTGTCATCATGTCACCAGTGTGCTGAGTCAAGTTAGTAACATGCATTAATGGGACATGTATGTGAACAGATGGAGAAGGAGAGAAGGAGAGTGGAGCTCAGTGCATCATGATAAGTCCCCCGGCAGATTAGGCCTAGCAGCATAACTAGGCAGAGGCTGAGCCAGCCTTCCCGAGTAGTTTTATTATTAGATAATGTGTTGGGTTGGGGTTAGGTTAGGGCCATGGCAGGCCAGCCACGTCTTTATGTGCTTAAGACATGTTTGAAGTTTAATTAACTGATTAGTTTCACTGCCAGATATAATTGGGTATCATCTGCATAACAATGAAAATGGATGGAGTGTCTCCTAGTAATTTTACCTAATGGAAGTATATATAAGGTGAACAGAATTGGTGTCTAACTCATTGAAGTTAGTTCAGGAAGGTTGACTGGAGAAAACCACCTAAATCAGGTGATTCCAAGGTTCCTGTGTTTTTGGTTAAATTGGTGCCAGTTAAAGGCAGAAGATGATGAATTTTGTCTCTAATAGTTAGAATTTTATCAGTAAGAAGCTTATGAAGTCATTACTACTGCGATCAGAGGTGTTTACAGAGGGCCTTATGTTTGTCAGACTAAGCGAGATTCTCCCAGTTTGTTGGAACGCTATATCCTTTCAAGCTTTTGTGATGTTTGCTTTAATTTGTAGGTTTGGGAGTTATACATTGGAGTAAATCATTTTCATTTTATCTTCTTTTTTAAAAGGGTAATGGACTGAAGCATCATTTGCAGAAAACCAAAGCCTTGTCAAATTGATGATCTGTTTGACAAGGCAGGAATATAGTTTGCATAAGAGTCTGCAGCACTATCAGAGAGACACCTAGTGAATACATGGTGTAAAGGTAAAGGTGTGTAGTCCAGTAATAGGAATTGAAAAGTTATTAAATAATGGTCCGATAAATCACCTATCATAATTACTTTATCTGTTTTAAGGACTAAACAGGCGAGGGGGTGGTGCACTATAACAAATATGATTGGCTGTAGAGTCTTTTTTTTTCAGTTTCAGGTGCCTACTCACATACAGACCTGGTTACCATGGCAACAGACACAACAGGGACAGCCGCATGTAAGCCCCTCCTCCAATATGGCTGAAACAGCATGATGCTGACAAATCAGAAGTCACAGGTGGTTAATCTTTGTGTGTTTCTGTAGTTTCAGCAGATCCAACAGGACTTACGCTGGACTCTAGTAAGTTATATTAGTATATTTATTTCCATAAAAGCAAAGTTTAGGCCAATTGCACCAGGGGCGGTTCTTCTACAGTAGAGATGTGTGTTTGTGTGTGTTTTAACATGTGTGTCTGTTATAGGTCATACAGCTGTGATAGATCACACACAGATGGCTGGTAAGTTTTTCAAATGTTCACAGTTCAAGATAAAAATGGTACATCAGAGTCACAAATTTTAGCTGTGGTTTGATTTGAATTTAGTGTTCCGGTTAAATATTCTGGTTGAAGTTTAGTGTTCTGGTTAAAGGTTCTGTTTATTCTTTAGTGTTCTGGTTGGAGTTCAGTGTTTTGATCAAATGTTCTGGTTGGAGTTCAGTGTTCTGGTTAAAGGTTGTGATTGGAGTTTAGTGTTCTTGTTCATGGTTTGAGTTTAAGATGATGATCAGGTGCTGAAAGCTTGTTCTTTCTGTTTCTTGGTTCTGCTTGTTCTCTGCAGGTTCCGCAACTGAACAGTACAACCCATCTGGTCAGGGTCCTGAAGGTTCGTACCAACACTCTGATCTTTAATCCTGAATGTATGTTGATGAAGTTCTGTCCTTCTGGTCTCAGTCCATCTCAACTCAGGACACTGTGATGTCCTGGGTTATTATGTGATGATTAACTGTTCTCTGGAGAACCCTTCTGACTGATGGTTCCTTCAGTTCTTTTGCAGCTGTCTCTCTTCTACAACCTTAAGTAACCTCAAAGTTCTGAATTTAAACGTAAAGTAAAATTTTATTTCTCCACCAGGTGCAGAAAATGTGGAATTGGAGGATACCTGCTGACTTCCACATCAAGCCACAAGTTCGATTCCTGCGCTATCGATTCCAGTGTACCAACCAATCAGCATGGCCCAGGAAATCACACCCCTCCCACTAGTGATAGGCCCCACCCACTGAGCGGTGACAGCTGTGACGGTTTTTAATATTTAAAAAGTGGATTTTGTTTATAGACATCGTTTTATTTTGTTGTAGAAAGAGTCCAAAAGGATCACAAAGGTTTGGCGGTTCTGTGAATTTATGACATCATACAGGATGTGACATCATCTTCATCTACACTGTCAGGATTTGTAAAATGTGGTTTTAAACTTCAATAAATGTTTTTGTCTACTTTGAACATCAAACTGAGAATTTGTCTTCTGTCACTCATCAGTCAATAATATTGATCTGATGACATCACCATCATCAAGGTTAATCAGGATATGACAAACACTTTGCTTTTTTTTAATTTTTATTCTCTTTATAATGCTTATATTTGTCTTTAGTTTGGCACTTTTCCTGGAAAGGCGCTGAGAGCACTCATGCATTTATGCAAAAGAAACCCTGTAAATGTTTTGTTTCTTTACAACTACAGTTGTACAATGGGACGTGTGTCATTGCGACACGATACACATAAAGTACACATAAAATTCTTTAGTGATCAGTTCACTGAAGGTTTAGCTCTTAAAGCGATAGGCCTATCTAAATGTGATGGGTAGAGCTTTCCCTCCCCCCTCTGCTTTGTTAGCCACACCCCCCAATCAGGGGATTTTCGACAGGTGAGGTTAGACTCCTGCTTTCCACCTTAAATCTAGCACACCTAGTCAAAGTATGTTTTGTTTCTGTTTCTGTTGAACATATTACTGTTATCTGTTTTTCAAATATATTCAGACAACATGCGACAAGTTGAACAGATGAGAGCCTTGGACCCAGAAACAACATACTGATTGGCTCATTAATTCAGGTGTAAAAACAGGGTCAAAAATCACTTTCTTGGGTAGGAAATTTTCAGACCATCTCTCACTTTGTTAAACCTCTGAATATGTTCCTGCACAAACATTCTTCACACATGCACAAAACATTTCTACAGCTGCAAAACTTTATTACACATTCAAAAACCATTTTACAAGCTGTGCATGTTTTATTATGGACTGTTGTATTATGTACCGCACTTTAATGTCAAGCCTATATATTTGTACTGAATGTGCCTTTAGTGAAGTGTATCATGATGTAGTGCCTAGTGCTCTGCCCGCTCTCAGATTGTGTTAAATCTTTCAGTATACGTCAGTGACTGTAGTGATTATAGTGTGTGTTCTGTGTGGCAAATTTCTGTGTTATAGTCAGTCCGTATGATTTTATCTCAAGCTTTAACGTTTGGGTGATGTTGGGTTTGAAAATAGGGCAGGGAATGCCAGGGTCGGGTTTTTTTTGATCCCACTTAGAACAAGTTACATGTATAACTGTGTACACATGTAACACAAAATCTCATTCAGAAAAACTTATTTTAAAAACATTACTATGGTACACTACAAGATATAAATTAACTTTTATTATCAGTTTAAAGTTCAATCTTTACTTCGTTAGATGCTAATTATGTCTCAACCAATCAGACTGATCTGACACCTGGCTGTTCTCCGCTAGCTAGCAAAGCAATGCTGATCGAGCAGATTTGACAGGCCTTTTCAGAGCAATCCAATCAGATTTGTTGATCAAACTCACTTTTATACTTCAGTGATCCTGATTGACTGTCATACCTGATGACATTGAGCCGTTTCTCAAGTTTAGGTACACTTATTTGAAAAAGGTCATGAGTTACAGCTTAAAGCCTCATGTGATCAGACATCCTACAGTGAAGTTTGTCTGCCGCTAATTGGCTTATTTCATGTGGGTCAATCAATTAAAGATAACCGATTTCATAGTCATATTGGTTGTCTCCATAGTAGCAGGGTAGTTTCCACTGTAACGTGGATTTTTTTTTAATCAGTATACAAAATTTTATTTTGTATATATATATCGATTTTTTTTTTTTTTTTTTACAAAAAAGTTGATCTACATGAAAGCTTTCAAAGTTACACATTAAAAATGGCTGCAAACATTTTTAATCAAACTACAGATAAATCCTGATAGTAAAATGAGTAAATTGAATGGACAGCACTGAACAGAACATAAGCAGTGCTTGCAAACAATACATTCTTTTAAACTGTCCTGCTGTCCAGTGCCTGTCCGCAGTTTCAGTCCATTGTAACATCAGTTTGGTACAGGAAACCATATCTGACTGCCTGTTAAGATAGCAAAAAGGCTGTGACAAACCATCAGTTTAGCAGAAAAACAAACTGTCTTTAACAAAATCATAGGGGGGCCTAAGTGAGAAAATAAAAACTATATCCCTGAATGTGAACAGAACTACAGGTCTGGTATCCTAAAGAGGGACAGGGGCTCCACTGAACCATCCACACAAAAAACAAACAGTTTAGCTGTACAATGCATTGCAAATATCCTTTAACATAAAAACCACTTAGTCATCATGTTCCTCCTCATTGGGAACATGGAACATGCAGAACACACAGAACTCTGATCCAGGTGTGACATCACAGACATGACCCCAGTTTTTGAGAACCTCAGGAGTGTCAAAAAAAGGATTGAATTAAAGCAAAGAAGCAGAAGCAAACTATAATAAAAGGAGCAGAAGACACAGATATATAAAGAGGTTAATAAAATTGCAAGCTTTGACCTAATGACTGATCTACAGCTAATCATCTATTGCTGCTGTCGAGCACACTCAGATTGTCCTGTTGCTATGGTTACTGATGAGTCATAAACCCCGTTCCTGAGTCTCTGCCCCCTCCTGATAATATCAGAGGTCAGCGTCTAGGTGGCCGTGGTTCAGGACGGTAGTCGGGTCATCAGTGGGCAGATCCGAGCTGAAGAATGGCTCCGCCTCCAGCTCCAGCAGAGACGGCAAGTCGGTCCCGCCCTCCGCCAAGATGACTGGTTCAGATGTCTGCACAGGTGTATACTGCACCAGCTGCTTCCCTGGACCAATCATGAAGCACATGGTCACCATGACAACAGGTCAACTACAGGAAACTCTACAGGAGGTTCTTTCTGTTCTGTTCTTGTATTACTGTATTATATCACTTTTCTTTTTCAGTATGTGTGTGTCCATTACCTGTGTTACTGCTTTCATCACATCCTTTAGGAGCATCTTCAGACAGCAGCTGAGAGGAGACAGTGACATCAGTCAGAGAGGTGACATCATCAAACCGAATACAGTACTTGCACATGCCTATAAGTAGCTGTAAGTACCTGTACATGCCTGTGTGTATCCGTAAGTACTTGTACATATCTATAAGGAGCTGTAAGTACCTGTATGTGCCTGTAAATACAAAGTAAAAGTCTAAAACTCACAGTGTCCAAACTGTCGAGGTCGAAGTCTCCAGATGAACATGAAGAGCTGAGAAACTGCACACAGAGCAGAGGTCACATTAAGCCTATATCTTCCATCACTGATTTAATCTTTTTAACAATAACAGAAAAATCTGATCAGTCATTTTGAGAGATCACATTCATGTCCAGTGGTGGCGAGTGTGCATATTAAGCTACTCTCTCATCTTGTCTTTGATATCACGTGCATGATCACATTGTCTAGCCAACTTTAGGCTGTTTTTCTCTCAGCCCTGTGTTAACTATGGTGACATAGCGCTGTCAGCAGCCAGCAGGAGAGAATCTCCATGCTGTACTTATATAACTGAACCAGTAAACTTTTAATTTCATCAGATATTTTCACATCACAAAAGATGACAGCATTAAAACATGAGTCTTGCAGGTAAAACAAAACACCAAATACAGAGTGAAAACCGAGAGACGTCTGCAGATAGAAACAGATGAAAGAGCAGGAGGAGGTAACAGATAAGTAACTAGAAGAGTTATAACTGGAGTTAAAATAAGTTATCTTTCCAATCAAAAATCTCAAGCCATGAGTGGCAAAGTATTGTTCTCACAACTGTGTACAACCTTTTCTGATTACTATACTTAACTGATTTGCTACTTGAGCACACTTATAAACTCATAAAAACGAAAATGAATAAATGAAAATGAAATGCTAGTAAATGTCTTATTATGATTTAAAAAATTAAAATAACAAGTACTAATAGATTAGTGTAACGCAACCAACTCACACTGAGGTCATATATGACAAGTTCACATGTTAACATCACACATACCTCGAACAGGGGGGACGTATCGAAGGTGAATGTTTGTGTGTTCAAGATGTTCTGCAGGTTTTCAAGACTGTTGTCAATAATCTCTACATGATCAGACAGCTCACATCTGAAACACGGAGACAAAAAGGAGACAGACAGATGGGTGGAAGGGGCAGGTGGAGGAAGAAAGGAGAGAGACAGACGGGTGGGGCGGTGGACATGTGGGGGGAGAAAGGATAGAGAGAGAGACGAGTGGGAGAGAGGAGAGAGGGATAAGTTGGGAAGAAAGGAGAGAAAGAGACAGGTGGAGGGGGAAGAAGAGAGACAGACAGATGGAGGGGGGAAGGAGAGAGAAAGAGAGAGACGAGTGGGGGGAGAAAGGAGAGACAGACAGGTGGGGGGAGTAAGGAGAGAGACAGACAGAGAGAGAAAGGAGAGAGACAGACAGAGAGAGAGAGGAGAGAGACAGACAGAGAGAGAGAGTCACAGGATGAGGGTGGGCAGGTGGAGGTAGAAAGGAGAGAGACAGACGGGTGGGGGAGAAAGGAGAGAGAGAGAGAGAGAGAGAGATGGTTGCAAGGAGAGAGGAGAGAGATGGGTGGGGGAGAAAGAAGAGAGAGATGGGTGGGGGAGAGAGGAGAGAGAGAGAAAGACAGTTGCAAGAAGACAGGAGAGAGAGATGGGTGGGGAAGAAAGGAGAGAGAGCGATGGGTGGAGGGAGAGAGGGGAGAGAGACAGGTGGAGCCAGAAAGGAGAGAGACAGACGGGTGGAAAAAGGGGGGAGAGAGATGTGTGGAGGGAGAGAGGAGAGAGACAGGTGGAGGGAGAGCGAGATAGAGAGATAGGTGGAGGAGGTGGAAGAGAGGAGAGAGAGACGGATGGAGGAGAAAGGAGAGAGAGAGACAGGTGGACGGAGAAAGGAGAGAGAGAGACAGGTTGGGGACAAGTGGAGGGAGAAAGGAGAGAGACAGGCGAGTAGAGGGGGGACAGACGGGTGGGGGGAGAAAGGAGAGAGAGACAGGTGAAGGAAGAAAGGAGAGAGACAGACGGGTGAGGGAGAGAGGAGAGACAGGCTGTAAAATTATCAGTCTGTGTTTTTTAGTATTTTTCTTCATGTTGAGACTTTCTGTCTCTCATTACTATCTGACCTCCTGTCTGTCTCCCATTACTGACCTGTCTGTCTCTCATTACTATCACTCATTACTGTCCGACTGCCTGTCTCTCTCTCATTACTGTCTGACCTCCTGTCTGTCTCTCAGCTCAGAGCTCATTCACATATAAAGTTTCATTTTAAAAGTCTCAGTTATAAAACAGCTGATCTCTAAATTCTAACAGAAGGACTTTTTGGGGACTATATCCAGTGGGCGGATTAATTTAAATTTGATGATGTAGTGAGTGTGTGTGTGTGTGTGTGTGTGTGTGTGTGTGTGTGTGTGTGTGTGCATTCATGGCTCATTGTGTTACATCAGTTCACTGCTGGTTTGAGTCTAAACATGAAGCATGAAGAAGAAAAATGGAGATATAGCACTTTGTTTTAAAAAGTGTTGGAGATCATTTATAAATGTGATTCACTTGTCTGCTCGAGTTGAAACGAAGCACCACACGTCAGGTGAGTGTCCACCTGCAGAGGGAAGGGGCCGTGGTCTGAAGGAAGCACAGGGTTTTTAATGACACACCTGACCGTTAACAGATTTACACAGGTAAGATAAATGTAAACAATACAGCAAGATTACATTTATGTTTTTCATTCTGCTTTGATACACTGAGACAATGTGAAAACAAGTCATACAGACAAGGCCTGTTAGCAGTCACACAGATACATGTTGGGGCAGTTGGTGGCAGGAGGAAGGCTGTTTAACAGTCGGTTATTTGCAGCCACCCGAACTGACTCACCCTAACTGAAAGTGTAACAGACTTACTTGTCAATACAGGCCACAGTCTGACATTTCTGCTGAGGTGTGTCGGGGCTGGGGGCAGAATTCAGGGTAGGACTGGAGGCAGGTGATTGGCTGGTCGCACCTGGTGGGAGATGCCCAGTGGAGGTGTGGCTCATCACAACAACAGGACTCACTGTAGAAGAGACAAATATATGATTGTTAGCATTATGTTTGCTGCCAAAATGCTGCTGACTAGTGTCTACTGGATGTGAGGTGTTTAAGGGACAAATAAACTGTAGATACAAAAGATAACCTGGTTTATACTCTCCCTCTCTGAACTGCATGGGTCTCTATAGTGGTGGAAGAAGTACTCAAATCCTTTACTAAATTAAAAGTACCAGTACAGAAATGTAAAAATATTTCATTACAAATACATGTTCTGCATGGAAAATCCTACTTAACTAAAAGTACATACGTATTATGAGTTTGATGTAGTTAAAGTACTGCAGTAACAGTAGTATTTTGGTCCCTCTAACTAATATATTATTATATATGACATCATTATAATATTAATACTGAAGCATCAGTGTTAGAGCAGCATGTTACTGTTGTAGCTGCTGGAGGTGGAGCTAGTTTCAACTACTTTATATACAGTTAGCTAGTTTAGGCCAGTGGTTCCCAACCTAGGGGTCGGGCCCCACCAAAGGGTCACCAGATAAATGTGAGGGGTCATGGTTGAGCATAAAGCACAATATTTCCCCCTGAAATGTCAATCAAATGGAAATACTCAACTAAAGTACAAGTACCCTACCTCGCACTTGTACTTAAGTACACTACTTGAGTAAATGTACATAGTTGCTGTCCACCACCAGTGTCTGCATGCATATTGGCTATGTCACCCGCCACAAGTAAATTCTCAACCAGTCAGAAACACTGTACCTGCTACAGGATTGGTTGTGGAGGTGGTCTGGGCCGGCTGTGTCTCATTCTCCTGCAGAATCGAGTTGATGAAGGTGGTTGGGGAGAGTGGCGTGTCTACAGGTGCAACACCGCCCTCCAGAACAGGACACACCTCCACGTCAGGACTGGACGGCTCCTCTTTGACATTCATTGATTGGCTTTCTCTGCAAGTAAAATGGGCAGTTACTGAGTTACATGACTCAGGAGATATTTCAATCTAGACATGTCAACTAATTTCTCACCCTGTATCTGTCCAATCTCTGAACACATCCTCAGTGGGTGTGGCCACATCTGTGATGTCAGAGATGATTGGTCCAGAGGTTACAGGAGAGTCTGCTGAGAACAGACTGGCTGCAGCCTAGAAATACAAACATGTTTTTACAACAGCACATCTTCGTAGAAACAAGTTATCGATAAATCCAAATTACTCAATCACCACACCAAATTAATCACCAACATTGTTATTAACATGAGTCTGACAAAGCGGATGTTACCTGCATGTGCTCCAATGAAAATGGTCGGCTGTATTTAGGCATGGAGTGGGTGGAGCTAGAGTCATTTAGCATCAGAGGACTGCAGACAGAAAACATATTAACATATTAACAAAACATGTGTGGTATGTTGTATTCGTAGTAGCTTTGAAGTATTTGAGGTAAACTTGCATTTTTCTCTTGACTCCCATGATCCTGTTGGACTGGACAAGAGACACCAAGAACTGGATCAACTGGAGAGAGAGAGAGATTATTAGTTAATGATATAGATCCTGTTAGCTTTGTCCTCTTTGCTGTTCTCTATAGCTCTCTACTGTTCTCTGCTGTTCTTTGTTATCTGTTCTCCTCTATTATTATCTGCTGTTCTCTTTTACTATCTGCTGTTCTCTCCAGTTGTCTATTGTTTTCTTCTATTCTCTATTGTTGTCTGCTGTTCTCTACTGTTCTCTCCCTGCAGTGATGTCCTGATTTTACCTTGTTGACGACCTTCTGCTGTTGAGCGTGTTTCTGTCTCAGACTGGCCACTTCTCTCCACAGAGCCTCGTTTTCGCTGGAACACAAACAGAGTTTATTAAAAAATCTGCTAGACCGAGCGCACCCCTAAGGTCCAGATCTGATCTGTTTGGGCTTCTTACTGCTTCATGGCGATGATTCTGGAGTCAATGGTTTCCTGCTTGCCCTTCATCAGCTGCACATCCGTCAAGATCTTGGTCACTTCATCTGCAGAGATCTTCACTTCCTCTTGACGCACCGACGACACCTGCACCAATCACAGTCCAGACACACTGTTACCATGGGGATGGGCACACATTGACATACATGTTGACAGGTGTACATACAGTATGTGTTGTATATGTCATGTT
Source organism: Pampus argenteus (assembly GCA_036937835.1). NCBI lineage: Eukaryota > Metazoa > Chordata > Actinopteri > Scombriformes > Stromateidae > Pampus > Pampus argenteus. The sequence continues at coordinate 20,589,770 of CM072879.1, forward strand.
TACAAGTGGTGTAATATCTCAAGGAGATTAAATCGAACGCAACTGGACTTGGACTGGTTATTTGTCTTTGAAGACGTTTCACCTCTCATCCAAGAGGCTTCATCAGTTCATGCTAGCTTGGGCTAGGCCCAGCCTAGTCAAGCTAGCATGAACTGATGAAGCCTCTTGGATCCAGTTGCGTTCGATTTAATCTCCTTGAGATAACGACCTGGATGAATGAGAATATTCACAGGCTCAAGTGGTGTAATAATACACAAAATTACACAGTTCAGTACACCAGAGAAAACAAAAATAAAGGTTAAAGTAAACATCCAACAATTACCTCATTGAACATAAACATTATTGACAGGTTCAAATATTAGTAAAACAGGCTAAAACTAGCACTATTTGACAGTGTTTGGGTCACGGCGCACCAAACAACATCCTGCATTGACTGGTTAGCGACAAATACACCAACCATTATACCCCTAATGTATACAGGTGTGAGCAGGTACGTACATTAGTAACTTTGCGTTTGATGTTCTCCAGCAGGTGTTCTTGTCCTCTGGTGAAGAATGGATGTTGGAACTCTGTGTCATCTCTCTCTGGTTTTACCAAACCTCCCTGCTCAATGTGGACCACCTTACGGAAACCGTCTGCAGGAGAACCCACACAAATAAACCACTACACACACAAAAAAACAAAACAAAAAAACCCCCACACAAATAAACAAACAAACTGTGATGTGTTGATACTCACACATGTTGAGCTGCCGGATGAAACTCGCCATGTTGTTGTGTTTGAAGAACTTTGGGAGAACTTCTTTGGAGAATCGACCCTGATCAAACACGTGGAAGCTGGTTCCACTCTTGACACAAAGAAGACAGAACAGTTTAACACTTGTGTCTGTCCTCTACACATCAGAAACGTCTCACTTACTATCAGCTGATATTGTTCCAGCACATCACCTTATCAGCTAGTATCAATTAGTTTATCTCCCCTGAGAACTTTCACTAAGGACCTTCACTACAGAACCTTGGATTACTTTCAGGGCAGGTGGTAGCCCCCCATAAAATTACTGTATTGTCGTGGTGCAGCATTTTCACATAATGAGCTATTATTACAATGTTTATTAAAACAATAACAACACAGGTTATACTTTTTCATTGTACACTCAGACATTAGCCAGAAGAAAAGTTGAACAAATATGCTCCCTGATGAAGTGCTATAGTGAAGGGATTTGAACAGCAATTTGCTCAAACTCCCAAAATGTTAACAAAATAAATAATATTCTTGAGTGAGTTCTAGACAGAAAGAACACAGCCGTCAGTCATTTATATTCGACAAAACTAAATGCAGTCACCCAGGTTATAGACTTAGCGGGAATGTTGACATGTATTAGTCACAACTAGGAGATTCAGTCGAAATAATGAATGATCACATTTGGTTGAAATTATATATAATATATATTTGGTTTTTTAGATATAATTCTCGCTAAGAAAACTATTTTTTATGTGCAAGTTATATTCCTTCAATAGAATTTCCATATTTAATGAGGAAATAGAAGAATAGAATTGACCATAGAAGAAGAGAGGGGTCATTTCCAGGCTTAGGGATGTGTGTTAATTGGAGATTCAAATGCTAGAAGAGCTGATAAGCTGAATTTTAATTTTCAAATACTGAAAGTTATATCACTTGAGCTAACCTTAATTTCTCTATCCATCCCAACAGGAATAATTATGATTAAAAAAACAAGGCCAGAAAACATGTCTTGCAGCTTTGCAGAGCGCTCGGTCTGTACATTGTCAATGGAAGGCTTTGATCGACTCCTTCAGTTGTTATGGTTGTTATACATATTGTTCAAACCTTGGCAGCACTGTTTTTTTTTTTTGCTGTAACATATATAGAACATTTTTGAGACACCTCTATCAGATTACTTTGCATCTGAAAAGAGCAGACACAGGTAGCATATGTTCTCAGTCCTGTAAGCTGTATAACATAAAGAACAGATGGACACAAAAACAGCCTGGAGTAGTACAAGAGAGCAATGGTCAGTGAAGAAAGGTATACAGAAGAAGATCTCTGTCGGGTTAACATTAACCATATATTTGATTATTTGGCCTCATCAACAAAACTAAATGAAAAAAAAACAAAAAACAAGACATTAAAAAAAAACTAAAAACAAAAACAGGAATCTAGACAGAGCTTTGCCTTTGTTACTGTAAAACACAGAACAAAAAGAGAACAATATCTATAAAACCCATGACAATTAATTAAAGAGTCTCTGGGATCAAATTAATTCTTTGTCTGTTTTATACAAATTACTTGGTCATATTGCTTTCTCCTGAAGGAAGTCTCCATCAGTACTGTCAGACCTGGGCCCTGAATAGTTAACATGATGAAGACCAAAACTATCATCAAGGTTACAGAGAAATAACAAAACATTTAAAATAGGTAAGGCCGAAATAGAACAAATACTAGGTTTACAAATGAGTTCACACAGGAAACTATTGTTCTGCTGTGAAGGAACTCAAAAAGAAGAAAGTGTCTTTCTATGGCATCAAGCACAGAATACACCAGTTTTAAAACTGACTGCACTGTATGGTAGTGAGGTATGGAGCCCCTTACCAAGTTTTTAATATGCAGCTCTCAAGCTAAAAATCTTCCTAGTAAAATCGTTTTGCCTCTCAAGTCTGTGAACGGAAACATATGCAAACATACTCTCACTCTTTTTCCATGCAGACCCCAAACTCTGCATGCAGGGCTAAATTAGTCTAATATCCTTAACTTCTGAGTATTCAAGAAAGATCTATCAGATTCTGGAGCCATATTAAAAAGAGAGACTCTGCCTGTTAGCATTAAAAAGCCCTTACCTGCCACGAGTAGGAACACTGAAAGGAGTCCCCTTAGCCAACAGGTCCTGAGGTTGTTTACAGTAAGGGCACTCAGACTGATCAATCATTACTGGCTGGTAATCACTCTAAATAGTCGATTAGTGGTCTCTCCTCTCTCTTGCTATATATATATATATATATATATATATATATATATATATATATATATATATATATATATATATATAGATAGATAGATAGATAGATAGATAGATAGATAGATAGCAGGGAGCAGGCAGCCCCACCCACAGGAGAGGAGAGAAACTACCATAAAATGACAAGCAACACGCAGTACTAGTACTGTATTGTACTCATATTCTATTTATTATTCTGCCACTACCACCTCCATTTTTTTTTTTTTTTGTTATATATAGACTAATGGCTGTCTTGTTTTATCCCCACTCTTAACTTAACTTATTATTTAAACACATTCTTAAAGTCACATTGAAATTGTACCAATACTAACTTTATTATTTACTTATATTATAAATCGTGCTTGACAACTCATGTCAAATGTCATGAGTCAACAGTGAATTGATCTCTCTGTGTGTTAACAGTTAGTCATTAGCTCTTTGCTAGGCTAGGCTAGACTAGGCTAGGCTAGGCTAGTACCGGGCTCCAGCAGATGAGCGGGTCCGTGTCCGGGTCCTCCACCAAGGTCCACAGTTTGGTGAGGAAGGCCGGGACGTTGCTGCCGCTCAGCACCGCCCCACCAGCTCCTCCTCCGGGATATTCCATCAACAACTCCGTATTAAACACACCCTGGGATTATTAACGGCAGCTAATCTGAGCTAACGTGCTATAGCAAACCGTTAGCCTGCTGCTAAACCTCCAAACCAGCAGTGAACTGGACTGGGTCTGATCTGGAACACGGGCTGCTCAGTCCTGGTCGGGGTCCCGGTCTGTACGGTTCTCCACGGATCTGTGTGGGTCCGCGTGAAACTTTCCCCAGCAGCGGAAATTTACTACAAACAAAGTGCGTAGCTAGCTCTCCTGTCTGTCGCGTAGTGATGACGCTGTCAAAACGTAAGGATAACGTTTGGTCGCGTTCTGTCGTAATCCATTTGAATCGAGATAATTTCTAATTTTAACACGTGTTTATTTTTAATGTTCGTTTTACTGGTGAAGGAATATTTTAATTTATTTATTTTTAGTTTATATTTATTGAATATATGTTGTTGTAGAGAGAGATACAACCCTTTAGTTATTTATTTATATAGATTATACAACTATATGTCTTTCTATATATTTATACGTTTGTTTATTTATTTATTTATGTAGGGTTAGGGTTTACTTGAAAAAGGACTATACAAACGAATATTAAAGTCTGAAAACAAAAACTGAAACAATGGCAGAAGAAACTGAATTTGGAGTCCCTGAACTCAGTATTATTGAGATGGATGCTGCGCAACAAAGGAAAACGTCCAAATCACTCACATAGGGGGAAACTTTCACGCTGTACACTGAAAGAGGGTGCTGTTATTGACAATATAAATTAAAGTACAAATGAATTTCTAAGACTGCTGGATGAATTTAAAAGTTGTCATGAATCTGTTCAGAAACTGCTGCGTGAGGATGTGAGAATTCATTAAACTTTGAACTGGTATGAGTCAATGGATAAAAACTTAGCCTTAGGAGAGAGCACCTGGCTGGTAATAGACATGTGATTTTATTTATTAACGGGTAAGCTGTGTAAATTAAAAATATATATAATCAGAGATCCATGTAAATGTAAATGTACTTTATTTATACAGCCCTTTACAGCAGTCCTTTCGGCGTGCCAAAGTGCTTTACAGCAGATAATAAAAAAGGAGAACAATAGGTAAAAACATATATTATTATATAAAACAAATATTGATCATAGATGTAATCATTAATCTAGCTGCAGGTCTATGTTTAACCCCTCCTGCCGCGCGCGCCTCCCCTGAGCAGTTGATCTTTGCTGTGCGTTACGCCGTCGCGCACACGCCCCTCCTCTCCTCCTCAGCCTATGGAGGATTTATATTTATTTTCTTCTCTTCGTCTCCTCCGCTGCATCCATTACTGCTGTGAAGATCCGAGAAACGCATCGGGAAAGTGTGACAACTGTAGGCTGAGCAGCGGGGCTGAACCGCCGTGGAGGAGTGGAGGATGAGAGCCGCAGCCGGGACGGAGAGCCGACCGGCGCTGCAGCCACTGAACCCCGGGGAGGGGGACATGACTGCGGCATAAACAGGCGAGAGGACGCCGCTGCGTCAGTCGGTGAGTGAGGGATGGATGAAGAGAGGGCTGGAGGGTGAGGTGTGATGAACAGGTGGATGTGTAGAGGAATTGGCGGTGAAGCTGCAGACAGAGCGGCTCTCTGCAGTGTCCGCTCCTCGAAGCTTCACAGCGGCCGCAAGCCTCCATACAGAGCCGGTGAATCCACCTGAAGCTGGACAAAATAACCTGAACAGCTGCAGCTCTGTGGCCATCAACGTCGTCATCATCAGTATCATCATCATCATCATCGCAGTCATTACTGACAGGCCTTCAGTCACGTGGTGTGTTTCTCCTGCAGCGGCTCGGTAAGGATGTCTGGACCGGCCGTACCTGCACCGCACGCTGGTCTCGGGCCGGGCCCGGAGCTACCGGACCTGAGCCACCTGTCGGAGGAGGAGCGTAACATCATCCTGTCAGTGATGGAGAGACAGAAGAAGGAGGAAGAGAAGGAGCAGAACATGTTGAAGTAAGGAGAGTTATTGATTATTGATTACTCACAACTGGTGTTTCTCTTAGACAACATGACACGCAGTTCTTCCGGCGGGAATTTCCAAAATAAAAGTCATTTTAGGGGCTGAAAAGTTCAGCGCATCAGTGAGGTAATGTAAAAAGAAAGGTGACCTCTGACCTCCAGTCAGCTCACAGTCCAAATACACCAATAATAATAAAAGACAGTGATTAAAGTTGCATAGTTGCTGTTTATTGGACCAAATATACAAACAAAATGCTGAAACGTCAACAGTCTTTATATTAATGTATTTACTAGTAATTTGTAAATACAGTGACTTATTCTGTGTCTTATTTTCAGTCCTGACTGTGTGAACCTCTTGAACCTCCCTCTGGATCTGTTAGAGCCATTTTGTGTGTGTATATATATATATATATATATAGATAGATATAGATATAGATATAGATATGTTTTGATTGGAAAGGATATAAGTGAGGAGAGCACAATAGTTTTCAACCATGCTCGTAATTGTAATTTTTTGTGGATTACTGCAGTTTTGTATGATTTTCATGTTCAAATGAAACGTTAAAATAAATCACAAGAAAGAAAACTGGAGTTTTTCTTTGGACAAAGACACGCGTCAACTACCTCCTCGTGATCCATAACTTCAGAGTGTGTTTAAAAGGTACGAACGAAACCACACTAACAGGATCAATAAATTTTTTATTGATGTAAACAATCAGAATGATTCTGGTCTATCAGTGAGGATCAGCTAAGGCCTTCTGGGGTTGTATTTATCAAGTCCTCAGCAGACATTCAGAGAAGAGACATGACTGACAGGACTGTAGATGTGTCAGATATCCACTTGATATGACTAATTCCAACTGATGAAGGATAAGGACAAGGAAAAGTGCTGATCATTAGTTCAACGGCTCAGAGAAACTGGTCTCCAAACTAATAATAATAATAATAATACATCGTTTTTATATAGCACTTTTCCAAATGCTCAAAGACGCTTTTACAGAGAAAGAAAATACATAAAGGCAAAAAACAGACACGTGGTACATACAGGGATTTAACAAATATTTTAGATTTTAAACCAAACCAAAGACAATGAGACAGCAGTATAAGAGACATGCTGGGAGGAGGGAGTTCCAGAGGGTGAGGGCAGCGATGAAAACAGCGAAGGCTCTTGGACTTGGTGATGGGGGTGAGGAGGTTGGTATTGGAGGAGCGCAGTCTGCAGGCGGGGTGACAGAGGAGATCAGTGAGGTATGATGGTGCCAGGTTGTTTAGGGCCTTGTAAGTGATGAGGAATTTAAAATGAATGCGCTGGTGTATGAGAAGACAGTGAAGTTGTACAGTGGGAGCATGTACAGGATGAACAGGATGGGACCGAGAACTAAGCCTTGAGGAACTCCATGTGAGACAGGGGTGATGTGGGATTTGCTGTGATTGATGGAAATGTAATGAAATCTTTCAGATAGGTATGATGTGAACCAGGAGAGGGCGAAGTCAGTGATGCCGATGGACTGCAGACGGTTGAGGAGGATGGAGTGGTTTACGGTGTCGAAGGCACTACTGATGTCGAGGAGGAGGAGGCTGTTGAGGGGGCCAGGAGTCAGAGGAGAGAAGGAGGACGCTGCTGACTTTTAGTAGAGCTGTTTTCATGCTGTGGTGGGTTCTGAAGCCAGATTGGAAAGTTTCATACAGATTATTGGAGAGAAGATGTTTTTTGAGTTGTTATCAGTCCGACTATCTCAAGGAAATTAAATCGAACGCAACTGGACTTGGTTATTTGTCTTTGAAGACGTTTCACCTCTCATCCAAGAGGCTTTATCAGTTCATGCTAGCTTGACTAGGCTGGGAGATAACTATGGATGAATGAGAATATTCACAGGCTTATCAGTCCGACTGACTGACTGCGTTCAGATGCTGCTGCTGAAATCAGACATTCAGACTCTATTGCTGTTCACACAGAATCAGTATTTATTTTAGATTCTTCTTTGTTGGTCTCAGCAGTGAAGATTCCTTCATGCAAAGCTCAAAGTTGAGTTTCAGTCACATGCTTCATGTATGTCATAATTTGTTCATTCAGTTTTTTCCTTTTGCTTTTTATCCACATCTTACTCCTCAGACAGGAAACTGTTTCTCTCAGGCTGTTTCTGTGTAAACTAAAAGTGTGAATAAAAACAGGAGGAGGGAATCATTATTTATCTGTAAACATGTTTCATTACTGAAAGTAGAAAAATTACATAAACTGGAAGTTTAGAAGCAGGATACTAACCTCTGTGACCTCTCTGACAGGAAGTTACATCAGCAGTTTGAGATGTATAAGGACCAGGTGAAGAAGCTGGGAGCAGAGCCGGAGACTGCTTACACAGTGAGGGTCGAGTCTCCGACCTGTGGCATCTGTCTTAAAACCAAGTTTGCTGATGGCTGTGGTCGCGCTTGCTGCTACTGTCAGAGCCGCTTCTGCGCCCGCTGCGGTGGGCGTGTCCCTCTGAGAGCCAATAAGGTCTGTGTATGTATTATGAGATGTTTTCATTTTATATTGGTTGTTTAATTATACCGTTTAATCACATACAATGAAAACATGATTATTATATAACAGAATCAATAAATAAATAATGACGTGTGTGTGTGTGTGTGTGTGTGTCAGGTGATGTGGGTGTGTAACGTCTGCAGGAAGCAGCAGGAGATCCTCACCTGTTCAGGGGACTGGTTCCCCTCCATTAGCTCACATGGTGTTCCCCATGCTCCATTGCAGGGGCTGCCACCGCCTCTGAGCAACGGAGCCACAGAACGGTCAGTAGTACTCTGTAGAATTTAGAACTGCAGACAAATAACAAGAAATAAAAGTTTAAAAGTAACAGAGAGGTGCAGAATCTCAAACATTACAGCAGTCAGTTGGTTTAAACACAACAGTTACTGTAAAAATCTATCCTGTCAATTATAATGATAACTTTAGTCTCAGATTTGCATCAATAAAATAAATCAGGGAACAATTCTTGTGTGTGTGAGCCTTGAGGTGGTCAGCAGATGGTGCTAATGAGTAGGAAGAGAACCAATTAGGACGAAGCTCAGCATGTTCTGTCTGTTTGTTAAACCAGAACTGAAACTGTTAATAAAAACGTCCATCTAAGAATAGGATGTTTGTTGTTTCTTCTTTAGCTGCTCGTTATCACAGAGTTAATTAGTTTAGTTTGTTGTTAATTAGTGTGATGAGTCCCCCTCCCCCCTCACCCCACTAACACCTGCTGTAATCAGATTAACAGATTAGCAGAAGGTTACTGCTGCTGCTAAGTATAGGCAAACACAAAACACACAGGGTTGGGGGTGGCGGCGGGTGGACAGCGATGTTATGTCCTATGTGGGCGGGGCTACAGTAAAGCAAAAGGAGAGGGAGGGGCACCGGTTATGATCCAGATTCAGTTATCAACCAGCTAGGGTGTGAGTGTTTAATGTGTCGCCAGTTGACTCGATACGAAGCTTCAAACATCCGACTGCTGACAGAAAAACAGTAAGAGACCCTTTAGTTGAACTTTCAACTTTCAGTTTGTTTATAAAGTGATTAAAATCCTTTCAAATAAAAATATATGTTTATAACATCATGGATCTCAACCTGAGGCTTGTGGCCTCCACACGGCTGCAGGATTAATCCTCCAATCGCTTCAGGTGTTTCAGATGAAAAAAAGGAAATGCTACAAGAACATTAAATTTGTGTTCTGCTGGAGAATAGGACACTCCTGCAGAACATTATCTCTGTCTGTCTGTTCAAATCAATCACACTTTATTAGTTTAAACTTTATTAGCAAGCTATCAGACAAATGAGAGCAAATTCACAGTTGATTGACTGTTAATAACACAAACAGAAATAGTAAAACCAATATAAGTTGAATATATAGATAATATTATATAAACGATAATATTAGATGATAGTTTGTGGATAATAATATTAGATATTTATGCTGCTATAGGCCTAGACTGCCGGGGGACTTCCCATGATGCACTGATGTCCTCTCTCCTCCTCTCCCTCTCCATCTATAAGCATTCTTGTCCTATTAATACATGTTACTAACTTGACTTCTTCCCTAGAGTTATTTGTGCGTCCTTATCTGTCAGGATTCTGGTGATGGTATGGCAACAACCACCTTCCTCCACTCCCCTCCACCAAACCTCCACCCATACTCATAGATCATGGATCTAGATTGCTTTGGCAAATCAACAATTCATCGCTGACATCACCAGATTTGTGTCATTAGCAATATTATTTTTATTAGCCATAGTTATACTATAATTATTATAGTTGATTTTTTTATTTTTTTAATAACCTTTATTTAACCAGATAAAAAACCTATTGAGATCAAGACCTCTTTTACAAGGGTGACCTGGCCAAGAAAGGCAGCGGTGGTATAGTGGTAAAAACAGACAAACAACAGTAACAGTTATAGATACATTAACAATTAAAAAGCATAGGCACTGTTCAAATGATTTCCATTGCCTTTTTTTAAGATGGAGCGGAATGCTTCCAGAGGAAGAAGTTCTGCAATTTTAAGTTCGCATTGGAGGGCGTTCCAAGCAGACGGGGCACAGAAACTGAAAGTTTTTTTACCTGTTTCAGTTCTGACTTGCGGCACAGCAAGATGCAGAATGTCACCTGAGCGTAGTGCATACCGGCTTTCAGTTTTCCGAATGAAAGTGCATAAAAAAGTGGGAGTTAAGCCAAGAAGAGCCTTATACACCAGAGTCATCCAGTGTGTGTAGCGTCTCATCTCCAAGGATGGCATGCCAACTTTTGTATGTAGTTCACAGTGATGAACCGTAGAGCACAGTGATACACAGGAGTCAGGGGAAGAAGGCAGCTGGTTGACGCAGACATATATACAACATCGCCATAGTCAAATACAGGTAGAAAAGTGGCTGATATTAGAAGCTTCCGAGCTCTGAGAGAAAAACATGATTTATTTCTATAATAGAAACCGAGCCTCACCCTGAGTTTTGATATCAAATTTTTGATATGCAATTTAAATGAGAGCTCCTCATCAATAACAATAACAATAGTTATTGTTGCTACTGCGCATCTCTCAGAGGAAATATCATTTCCACTTGTCCACTAACGTTTACATGTTGTCTTTTTAAGTAAGAGTCACAGGGTTGTTAAAGGATCTTAAGGTTCTTCAGCACAGATTCCTCCTTCTCAGCTCTGAATGGTTCATTCTGTTTGACTCACAGGAGGCGGAGCCCTTCAGGGTCATGTTATGATGGTGGGGGAGGCAGGATGCCTCGCTCGCCCTCTGACCTTGGTCTGCAGCACCGCTCCCGCTCACCACATGGCTTCTGTGGTTATGGGGAGGAAGAGTTGCGGGGCAGGAGGCGACCAATCAGAGATGGGCGAGGCCACTGGCACTCACAGGTGAGTCTGATGCATGGATGTATTATGGACTCAAACATGGAGCTGTTCAGTTCAATCTGAATTGCTCACCTGGCGCAGTCAAAAATTGGGCCCACTGAATATGCGTCGTAGTATTTCTACTACATTTTTCTACTACATAATACATAATACATACATTTATAAAAATTAAAGTGAATTAAAGGAGAATAAAACTGTAAAGAAAATAAAGTCACAACAGGAATGATGATGCAGCATATTAAAAATTACTATTCTTTCATTATTTACTTATTATTATTTAGCTTTTTATGACTTTTTATTATTGTTATATTATTATTATTATTATTATTACTGTTTATTTACTTGATTTGCTTGATCTTATTTGTAGTATTTAAGCATTATTTTTAATGTGATGATTAATGTGATTTTTATATTTAGCAGATGTATTATCCATTATAGAACTTTAAAAATCACATTTCAAATAATATTAACAAGCAATATATTATTAATAGTGCCACTTTCAGTACTATTGTGGCTGTAATGAGTTCTGTAGGGGGCACATATAGGTGGTGATGATGATGGTGGTTACCATAGTGATGATGGTGATGGTGGCCTTCCTCCTCTGGGTTCAGGACCCTCTGGATCAAGTTCAGGATGATATTGAGCACCGGCAGCGGCAGGAGGAGGAGTTTCAGGCCCGTTACCGTAGCGACCCCAACCTGGCTCGTTACCCAGTGAAACTGCAGCCGAGTGAGGAGGCCATGAGGATGTTAGCTCAGGTCAGCAGGGTCCGCCACCAACGCCGTCACAGCGACGTCTCCCTGGCAACTGCTGAGGATCACCTTACCCGGAGGCATGGTGAGAATACAACCATCAACCTGCTGGTGCCTTGATTCATGACAAGAAATAAAACCATCAACTTGCTGGTGCATTGATTCATGACTGGGAATAGAACCATCAACCTGCTGGTGCTTTGCTTCATCACAGGGAATAGAATCATCAGCGTGCTGGTGCCTTGCTTCATGACAGGGAATACAACCATCAACCTACTGGTCCCTTACTTCATGACAAGGAATAGAACAATCAACCTGCTGGTGTCTTACTTCATTACAAGGATTAGAACCACTAACCTACCTTGTACCTTGCTTCATTACAGGGACTGGAACCATCAATCTGCTGGTGCCTTGCTTCATCACAGGGAATAGAACCATCAGTCTGTGGGTGCCTTGCTTTATTAGAAGGATTAGAATCATTAACCTACCTTGTACCTTGCTTCATTACAGGGATTAGAACCATCAACCTGATGGTGCCTTGCTCGGCAGCAGTATGACATGTGTTTTCTGCTCTCAGCTCTCCGACAGTCCCGGGCTTCAGGATTGGTAGGACCTGGAGGTCAGAGGTCATTCTCAGTGGACCGGACTGCCAACCACATTAGCCCCTCTTCTCCTCATCTCAGCCCTGTACCTCAGCAACACCTGGACCCGAGCTCTGCCCTCAGGAGGAAGTCAACAAATGAGAGTGCAGTACAGAGGGGGCAGAGGATGGGGAGGATGCACGTTATTGGCAGCTTCAGCAGCTCGGAGGAGGATCTGGTAACCACACCTGACTACACCAGCTGTGACGAGCCCGATCGTGAGTTTTACATGCTAACAGCTAATTCTACATGCTGCTAAAGGACAGACTAGATGGCTACACGCTGACCACTAACATACTGAGGCTAGGTGGCTATATGTTAACTTTTAACTCACTGTTTTGGTGCTTGCACTAACTGTAATGTAACTAACAGTCGTGTAAATGTGGCAGGTTGCTATATGCTAACAGTACATGATAATTATGGACTTTAAGAGGAAAAGGCAAGAGAAACAAAGTAAAAGAGAGAGTGTTCTCTCTCTAACAGTAATTAGCTCAGTGTGGTAATCTTACAGCTGAACTCACCTCCAGCTTCTCTGACAGACAGCAGAGGGTTCCTACAAGAACCAAACAAGTTGACTGTGGATCTGACTTCTGTCTGTCTGTAGAGGGTAGAACATCTCTAAAAAGTCTACTGTAGTTCAACGGGCTCCGTGTTTCATGCTCTGGATGGTTCTAATCTAGTCTACAGTGATTTTAAGGATTTTTTAAGGTTCTGTTAGAAATCTGTAAGGTACCACATCTGTTCTGTGTGGTTCTTCTATTCTGTAGGGCTTCTCTGTTTTTTAGGGTAGGGTTTAGGTTTTTACTTCAGTTCTATGGGTTGGTTCAGCTCATGTTTTTGGTCTGTAGGGCTGTGCTGTTCCCTCAGGTTCTGTTCTGCTTCCATATTGTTCTACTGCGGTCCTGCAGAATTCTGCCACTGTTGGAGGTCCTGTTTCTGTTCAACAAATCACTACTGTGGTTCTTCAACTCTGTAGGGCTTTTCTGTTTTATTTCTGAAGATTCAGAAGATCATTGTGTTCTCTGTGGTTCTACTTTGTAGTTATAAGGACAGATGATGTTTTAAACAAATAAAACTGACTTGACTTGGTTCTACTTGTGGTCTACTGTGTGCAATATTTCTGCTATGAATATGTTCTGTTGTTCTGTAGGTTTCCTCTGCTGTTGCTCATGCTTCTGTTCTACAGGGTTCTACATGTGTCTGGGTTCTGCTGAAGTTCTGCAGGGTACAAGTTATTCTGCTGCCTATGTGTCATTGTAGCAAAAGTCATCTGGTCAGAGATTAAGAGTTTTGATTGGCTCAGAAGGTTCTCAGATCCTCTCAGGGTTCTGCCACTGTTCTACAGAGTTCTACATGTCTTTTGGGCTCTGTCTAGTTTCTGATGTTGTTCTATAGAACTCTGCTGAGGTTCTGCAAGGTGCAGCTCTGTTGCAGTGTTTTCTTCTTGAGGGTTCTGCCACTGTTCAACAGCGCACTTCATGTTTTATGGGATCGGTCTGGGCTCCCACTGAGGTTCTAAAGAGTGCAGGGTGCAGCTCTGTTGCTGTGTTCTCTGAGGGTTATGTCACTGTCCTATAGGGTTCTAATTGTTGCTACGGGTCGTCTGTCAGCTCAAATGTCAGGCTGATGAGTTAATCTGTTGCCTTCGTATCATTCGGGCAGGAGTCATCTGATCAGAGATTATGAGCTCTGATTGGCTCAGAGAGTTCTCCCTCCCTCCTTTCAGGTCTGGAGGTGACTGAGCAGCTCAGAGTCTCTGATACGGTCAATCTGAAGACACCCAGAGAAGAACAAGAACCAGAAGAACTTTCAGCAGACCCTCAAACCTGACCCAGAGAATTCCATATGACCCAGAAAACTGGTGTGATATTCTGATTCAGATTAGATCAGAACCCTCCAGTGCTACGGTGCTACTGGGCCACTGTCTCAATTGTTTCTATTGGATTAAAGAGGAGATTTACCCAGCATGCCTCAGGATGCACTGTGGCGACATGACAATAGGAGCAAGAGGCAACACACCGGACAAGGAGTCCTGCTCACCTGTTCATGTAATGTCACTGTAAACATCTTATTTGTTGGTGATCTGTAGGATGTTGGCATCTCTGATCCGAAGGACAGGTAGGTGAGGGCAGGTGGGTGGATGAGGACAGGTTGCTGTGGGGGGCAGGGCAGGTGGGTGAGGACAGGTTGATGAAATCAGGCGAGTGAGGACAGGTGGGTGAAGAAAAACACAGTAACAGGAAGCCTTCTTCGTGGCATTCAGGCAGACCCGTGAGTGTGAGTGTGTGTGTGTGTGTGTGCAAGGGGGTGATGTTTGCTACATCTTGGGGGCTGTTTCAAGTATACACACTGACCTTGTCAGTACCAGTGGTGACAGAAAACATAATTTCTGAGGTCCTGTGCGAACTCTCTCTCTCTCTGTGTGTGTGTGTGTGTGTGTGTGTGTGTGTGTGTGTTTAAGTGTGTATGTTTGAAGCAGCTTAGACTCAGTGAACTGTGTGTGTGTGTGTGTAAAGATGGATTCCAAGCAACATAAATTATGTAACAGAATGCAAGGTACAATGTTGAGTCCAGTTTGATTAAATGTATGGCAGTGACCAGTGGAGGCGATAAAAGATGGATGTGAAATGTAAAGCCCAGAAAATAGATAACAGAACAATTCAGCTATTTAGTGAAGCAGCAGCTTCTGTGTCTGCTGGTGGAGGTTTTTATGGAGTCTGTTTCCAGTCTGTGAGTACGGTCAGGTGGGTGGAGGTGTAACATGCTGTGTGTATTTAGGAAGCTCATAGCTGAGGTTGGCCTTGTTAAAGTCTCCTAAAGCAATAATGTGTAAAGTCTTTTTCCATTGCAGTAATTTGTGGGATATACACTCCCATGAGAATGAACTTCCCTGGTTCAGAGTTGAAAAATTATTCCAAGTCAGGAGAGTATTTTTCTAGTAGTACCATGACGTTGTTGCACCATCCAACATATTCTCTTTTTTTTCACCGTTCCTGGTTGCCTGGCTGAGCGGCATTCTGCTCCATAGATCCAGCAACAGTACTGACCAGGGACAACTCACACAGTCAGGTCTCAGTAAAATAGGAAGCAGCAGAGAGGGAAAAGTCCATTCTGAATTTTCAAGAAATATGCTTTGGAGAGGTTTGATGTGTGAAGAAATGGAAAGTCTAATGTTTGTCTTTTAAAAAAGTTATCCCTTTGGGAACGATTTATAGTGGTCCCTTGCTATAACGCAGTTTCATGGCCTTGCAGTTCCGAAGATTTTTTTTTGTGCAATTTTGCGTTCATCTTGCCAAATTTACATAAATCTTGGATCTGTAGCAGTGTGACTCTGAAGTGCTGAACTGTGTGTTTGCAAGTTTCAGCAGGTGTTGATCTTTGGTTTCATTCTATAATACTGGACTAATTTTTCTACAAAGGTTTGAACTTTGAGAGTGTAAACAAGAGAGAAAAGTGCAAAAATGTTAATGCCTGTCTGAGAAAGGTGTATAAAGTGTGTAGTGATCGGTTTTACAGCCTTAAAACATCTATAATAATTAGTATTTCACAGTGAATCCTTCAGTTTTAACAAACATGTTAAATGTATTTCTTCCTCATCATTTATTAACATGTTGAATCCTTTGTTGTTACCTGCTCATTAAAACAGACAACACTGTTTACAGAGCTCAGAGAACAAACATTAACATAATCTGTTTGGTTCTAACGGTGTTCACATCAAACCAAAGTGAATTTTGTCACATAGTGTGATTACATACAAAGTCAATACAAAGATGCCAATAGATAGAATGAGTTCAAAATATTGAACTTGAGCGAAAAAAGTGTGTGTTAGTTAAAACTAAATTTAATAGACTGACCTGTTAATTTTAATACATTTATATGTATGTAAATGTGGTGATATCTGTACATGTGGAGCCCCAGAGGCCGTGCTGTTGGAGCTTCACTTTACACTCAGAAAAACTGTCAGATCACAAACAGTCAGAATCACCATTGACCTTTGAACTCTCTCTCCTGGTTGCTAGGAGACATGGACAGCCAATGGTGGGATCACGGTTCCTGGCATGACGAGTCTGCGCCCATGTCTATGGTAGGACTAAACTCTGTCCACTCCACCTGTCTGTCTCTCCTCTAGAGAGTGCTAACAGAATTATTTCATACTGTAAATTGGCACAAACACATCAAACAGGGTAAAAAACTTTTGATAATGTTAAAAACTGATTAATAGTATTGATCTCTCTGCTCAGTAAAACAGTGCTGAGTTAAATTTAGTTGTCAAAAGTGAGCAGTGCCTCGTTTTAGGCTCTGCCTGATGAGTCGTCACAATTATAAACATGCAAGGGATTGTGGGATACCGAGTTCATTCAGGGAGGGAAACCTGTTACTTTTGAGGAGACAGAGCCTGCAATGGGAGTAGAGAGCAGTCAAACATCATCTTCATTAATCATAAGAATCAAACCTGATCAGTCAGCTGATTGTAATGAACTGTTGTTGTTTACCTGTGTAAACCTATGTTTACTACTGTGACTCATCAGCAACCAGTCACATGGCAACCGTCCAAGGATGGGGAGCGTCTGATTGGTCGAATTCTGCTGAGTAAGAGAATGAAAGATGGGACAGTTCCTGCAGATGCAGGAGCTCTGCTGGGACTCAAGGTGACATACTCTTCTTCTTCTTTTCCTGTTTCTTCTTCTTATCATTTTTTCAATGAGATGTCTTGCTCATGGGCAGAGTGTTTTTTAGGTGGTCGGGGGGAAGATGACGGATTCCGGTCGTCTCTGTGCATTCATCACCAAAGTGAAGAGAGGAAGTCTGGCTGACACTGTGGGACACCTGAGGCCAGGTAAACACACAGCTGAAAGCAGATACACACACACCAGTGACCGCGGGTACACGCGCACACACACACACACACTTAATCTGGTAGAGGACAAAACACAGGAGGCAGCAATTGAAAATAAAATATATAGTTAATGATTTAAACACATATATATGAAAGACATAGATACATGATTATAAGATCACAGTTTGATTTGTATTTGCTGATTTGCACTTAAAAAGGCGTCAAGGTTAGAATACAATTTTAAATGTTAGACATCTATTTGTATTTTGGCTCAACAGCATTCAGTGTCTCAACTACCGTATTTCAAAAAATGTAGTAAATTTAAACATCACTGATATGTCTATGCACACTATTTAAAATATACATTTTCAAACTACATTCTGCTGCCCCACCTCATGTTTGTTTCTTTGGTAGAACTATATTTCAGAGTAGAACCCTGTAGAAACCAAGGGTCATGGTTCTATTGATACTACAAGGACTGAACACCTGGATGAATCTTTTATTTAGTCTTGATCTCTGTGGTTTAGGTGATCAGGTTCTGGAGTGGAACGGTCGGATTCTTCAGGGAGCCTCATTCAATGAGGTTTACAACATCATCCTGGAGTCCAAACCGGAGCCGCAGGTGGAGCTGGTGGTGTCTCGACCAATTGGGTGAGTCAGAGGGTTCAGCCCCATCTGACCAAACATCCTCCAGTTGCAAAACTAGAACATCTGTCTGCGGGTGTCACACCGTGTATAGAACTGTTCTTATCTCTGGGTCACACCGTGTATAGAAGAATTTAAAGAGTACAAAAAGTATGAACCACCATTCATCATTTTGTAGCATCTAACAGTGGAGGGAGTTGTGATTTGTTCTCAGTCAGCAACACTGATGAGAAACAAAACTCAAATATCTCCTGAGCCTAAAGCATAGACTCAATGCCTTCTCTATGCCATAGAGAATGCCAGACAGCAAACTGAGGTTGTGTTCTGTCAGATCATAACCTGATTGTTGTTTGTGTGTTTTATTCCTCAGAGATGTTTCCAGAGCAGCAGACAGTTCCCACATCCAGCTGAACTCCAGTGAGTGTATTACAACAAATGCAGTGTCCCAACCTGAGGGTCAGGGCCCTCACCTAACAGGATCACATGATTAATTTACAGGGTTGTGAGATGATTGACAGAAGAGGACAGGAGAACTGTGTTTTCTCAGCTTTTTTTGAATGTGAATTTTAAACTTACACAAAAACAATTATAACAAAAACAACTGAGAAGGATCAAACTGGGCAAAAGTTGTAACCTGTGACCTGAGATCATTAATTTGAAGGGTTAAATGTTTTGATAAATACACAAACACATTGTCACTGAATTTAAAACCAACAAATAGTTAATTAAATGCAGGAGAGGCAGGGAACTTCTGCAAAGAGTTCAAGACAACATTAACAGAATTATATTAAATAAAAATAAATAAAAGATGTCATCTTTCTTCTTTACATTCTCTCTTCAGGTTCCAGTTCCTTTGAATCCCAGAAAGTTGGTCCGTCCATCTCTGTCACATCTCCCATGAGCCCCAGCGTCCTGTCCGGACAGGTCTCCGTAAGTTTACACAACATGCACAGCACACACTGCACAGCCAACCAGCTGTCAGTTAACAGATGTCTCTATGGTGATGTGTGTTTCAGACTGTGAACAGGCGTGTGCTGGTTTCTAGAGTTCAGGTAACTGTAGAACCAATCATCAAGAGAAGTTAGATGTATGTCTGTTCTACCTATCTTTGTAGTTTCTTGAGGTTGTTTAGCTGCTGTTGTTGATTTTAGTGTTTTATTATAGTTGAAGCCCCGCCCACAACAGTCATATGAGTAACTGACCATATGATGAGTAAAATGCCCCCATGCTGCGCCCCCTACAGGCTACAGTGTTCATCCAAATTTAAAATAACTTTATTTAAACAATCTCCTCGATATGACTGAAGACAGAAACTCTACTGGATCATGTAGCTATCATACATGTTATTGAATTATTAATACTTTCTCTCAATATTACCCATGAAACTCAGTTGCTGTTGCTATGGAGAAAAAGTCAGTCAGAAGTGTGAATTTATGGTTCCTCCAAAAATAAATAAATTTAATCTGCAGATCAAATCTTCAGCTTCAGCAACAGAATATAAAGCTCAATGATTGGATGAATAGAAAAGATCTGTTGAATATCAAACTAATCTAAATTCAGTAGAAATACACAGACGGGGCTTTGACATTTTTCATAGAACCCCAGGTGTGTGCTCTCTGTGTGGCTCTCACAAAGTTCCTCGTAGCTGCTATATATTTCTTCTACTGCTTTCAGAGTCTTGTTCCTGTTCCAAATAGGGTTATTCCTCTGTTCTTGATGTTCTGGTCTATAAGGTTCCTTTGCTGTTCCCAGGGTTCTGCCTATATTCCAAATAATTCTTCTGCTATTGAGCTGGGTTCCATCACTGTTCAATAAGGTTGTATTTCTGTTCATAGTGCTATGCTACTCTGTAGGGTTCCACTCTGCTCTTTTTGGTTCTTATTCTTTTCTGTAGAGCTCCTCTGTTGTTTATTGGGTTTTGTTACGGTATATTGTTTTTTGGGTTCTGCTGTTCCCCCCTAGGTTTTCTCTGCTCTATAAGTCAGCTCTGTTCTGTAGGGTTCTCTTCCTGTCCTCTGGGGTTTCTCTGTTGTTCTTCAGCATGCCTGTACAGCTAAGAGTTCTGTGCCTGAATTTTTTTACAGGTGAAGCTGTGGTACGATAAAGTCGGTCATCAGCTGATCGTCACAGTTCTCGGAGCCAAAGAACTTCCTGTTCGAGATGATGGGCGACCAAGAAACCCATACGTCAAAATCTACTTCCTGCCGGACAGAAGGTAGAACAACCAATCAGAACACAGAGTTTTATTTGAACTGAGTGATATCAGATATTAATTTGAACATTTCCCACAGTGATAAGAGTAAGCGAAGGACGAAGACTGTGAAGAAATCTGTGGAACCTCGGTGGAACCAGACCTTCATGTATTCTCCAGTCCACCAGCGGGAGTTCAGAGAACGGATGCTGGAGCTGACGGTCTGGGATCAGGCCCGTGTCCGCGAGGAGGAGAGCCAGTTCCTGGGAGAGGTCAGAGCACTCAGAGAACCGTTGGAGGACACAGAACCTGAGATGTTTCAGATGAAGTCATCTTAAGGGAACAGTCAGTGATTGTGTTCTCTGTTTGTTCTTAAGAACATTTAAAAACAAGTTAAAAACCTGTGGAACCATTTAAAGTCATGTTCAAAGATGAGCTGAGTCAGAACCAACACAGTTGAGTTCTTTTTCTCTGTTGATCTGAATGTTCCGTTTGTTCACATTTATTGATTACTTCACTAAACACACAGCTTCCAGCAGAACCATGTGTTGCTGCGGCTCTATGTAACATATAAAATAACTTTTTATCCTCTTCTCCATCAAATTTAATCTGACTTTCAGAATGCATCACGTAAAGCTAAAGTATTTAAAAATGTATTTTAAATTTTTTAGTCGACCAGTTGTAATTTGTGTAGTTTATTAATTAATAGACAGAAAAATAATCAGCAATGATCGCTTCAAGCAAAACATTCAAAACATTCTGTAGTTCCAGCAACAGATACATTTGTTGTTTTTCTACTTTTAAATGTTCATATATATGGCACACAATTCGATAAAGACAATAATAAAGAAACTTAACTTTCCAGTTAAATTTAATCACGTTTAAAATCTGCATTTAATCCTCATGTTTCATTTTTAGCGGCATGCCGACCAAGGACGGACCAGACACGGCTAATGACAAAGCAATTTGCCTACACAGAATCAAGAGTTTGATGACTGAAAGTTATTCCTGCACAAACACTTTCCAGACTGAAGCAGTGTTCATTTTTCACACCCGTTTAAAGACTGAATAAAACAAACATCTCTGCTGTCATTGCACATGTGTTTGAAACAAACATTATTATGAAACATCATACAGACTGCTCTGCATGTGTTCAGCTATGTCTTCTGTTTTCTCTCTTCAGGTTCTGATTGAGTTGGAATCAGCTCTGCTGGACGATCAGCCTCACTGGTACAAACTGCAACTCCATGATGTTTCTTCGCTGCCACTTCCCAATACCTCCCCCTTCCTGCAGAGGAGAGGACTGCAGGCTGAACACACACAGGCCAACCGGAGGCTGCAGCGTGAGACACACACACACGCCAAATTAATCATGTGACTGAAACGTCACTGAAGAGCTAAAAACATTAGATCTGATTGGAGCAGATAGGATACTGTAACACTACTCTAATGAATACTTGAAACAAACAGAAATGTCATATTTTATCAACTTGAAACTTTGGCAGATATCCATTTGATTTGATTAATTCAGACAACTGAAGCTTCTTATTTACTTAAGGTAAACATTGGTTGTGGATTTTGTCTGAAGGATCGTCAAATAAATGTATTTTACCTGGTAAAAAAGGTTCAATAAAAATACAAATAAATGGTCAATATGATTATGTCTGGACCAGGTTTCATCTGCTGAACCAGTCTCAGCTCTGACAGTTCCTCCATCCTCCATCTGGTGGTCCTGCTCCTGAAGTCTTAGTTTCTGTTGAGCTTATTAGTTTTAAAGTTGTGTCAAACTAAGGGGTAGGTTGTATTATTCCATCATAGGAGGACTGTCATTATCTATAACCCATTGATTGATCAGTGTATATAATATGGATAATTTGAGTTAGCTATCATGAAAAAAGTGGAAAACTAGCCAATATTTATCTCAAGGAAACTAAATCGAACGCAACTGGACTTGATGAAATACACAAAGATGATGAAGCCTCTCATCATCAGTTCATGCTAGCATGACCAAGACAAATAACCAAGTCCAGTTGCGTTCCATTTAATTTCCTTGAGATAACTATGACCTGGATGAATGAGAATATTCACAGACTAGCAAATATTTACATGAGAAGACTTTTTTGGCTAAAACATGACAGAAATTATTACTCAATTATCAAAAGTTCCCATTAATTTCCTGTCAGTCAATTAAATCATGTGATACAGCCCAGGTTAGCAAGAGGTTAATCACCTATTAATGTTCAGATGAACACCTGACCAACTCTTGGTTCAATACTGACAACGTTGTGAACTCATCCTGTAAGAGCTCATTTTTATTGGTTATAAAAAAGACTTTTTTTATAAGTACTACGTAGTTAAAGCTACCAGCTGTTCATCAGCTCACTCAGTTGTTTTCTGTCTCACCTGCAACTACAGGTATCACCTGTCATAGGTAGGTATGTCATCTACTGTCAGTCAGTGCTTGGGCATACAGGAGCTCAATCTGCTTGTTTGTTTGCTTGTTCAGTTCTTCATTTTTTTTTTGTTTTTAATTTGTTCTTTTCTTCTTCTTCTTCTGTTATTCTCTTTGTTTTACTTTCTTCCCATGGTGCTTTACCAGACACAGGCCAATATAACTCAGGTAATAACTATGTCTTTGTGAGGACATGTTGTTCAGAGGGTCCTCACAAGTATAGAAAGTGTGTGTGTATGTATGGATGTTGACCCCTAGCTAATGCTATCTCCTAAGGCTTTTCCCTATGAGATACTAAGCTAACAGACTCACAGATGATTTTATTCAAACTGTTTACATGTATGATGTCATAGTGATAACATTATGAACAAACTGGGCGCTCTTTACCTGCAGACTCTGTGCAGGTGCACCATGAGAAATATAGGACATTATGTAGGTTCCAACTGCTGGTCTCTGAAGGGTTCTTTCAGAATGTTCCATATGATGCATGTTTGAGTTTTCATATTCTAGAAATCCTGGAGGTTCTGTTGGTTCCTGGTGTTGTTCCAGTGGTCTTTAATGTAGGAGATCCTTCAACAGGATTCTGGGATCCTTCAAGGGGGTTCCATATGCATTTGAATCTATGTGAGAGTACCATGGCTCTTTATTTGTGAAAATTGCCGTTGCAAATGAAGAGGTTCTGAATGTCCTTGAGATGTTCACCCAGGTACTTCATCTTTTTTGGAGATGCTTAATGGGTTCCCAGGGTATCTGAATGTTCCTCAGAGGTTCCATTTTCTTCCTCAAGATTCTCCCAGGAGACCTTAAGTGGTTGATGGGATTTTATGGTTCATTAATAAGCACTCAGTGATCCTTGATGGGGGTTCTTTTGGTGCCCCAGTGGTATTTAATGTCTAAGAGTCCAAGAAGGTTCTAGGTTCCCTCAAAAGGGCTGTGGTTGGAAAAATCTCTAATAAGTTTCTGTCACCACTTTAAAACTGTAGATGTGCGAATTATCAGTCAGAAGTTTTAGTGAAACCGACTCAGTGAAGGTTTAATGGAATAAATCAGACTGTTTACTGTTGGTCTGTCATCAAGACAACTAATCAACATGTGGCGATCAAGACACGTAATACAGAAACCAGACTGATTTCTCAGTCAGGGATTAACTGTCTGCCTGTCTCTCTCTCTGTCTCTGGCTGTCTGTCTCTCTGCCTGTCTGTCTGCAGGGTCTCAGAGGATCAGTGACAGTGAGTATTCAGATTACGATTGTGAGGATGGCATCGGGGTGATCTCAGGTGAAATCCATGTCCCATAATGCACTTCAGCTGGTTCGTCACCTGTCGGCACATAGTCACAGAGTTCATCTCCTCTTCTTCTTCTCTTCAGACTACAGACTGAACGGGCGTGACTTCCACAGCTCCACCCTCTCCGTGCCAGATCAGGTGATGTCGTCCAATCACTGCTCTCGATCCGACATGGGCCGCATGAGGTCACGTTCACCGAGCCAACCACCTCCTCAGAGGTAAGCAGCCGCTACTGAGCTCTCTTCTGTCAGTTCTGGAATCTTCTGTCAGAACCAGGTTTCAGAACCACCTTCTGCTGTCAGAACCAGGTTCTCCTGTCAGAATCCCTGCAGGGGACAGAGCACTCACTGTCACAGAAACAAAAAACTGAAGTCAGAAAAACACCTGTCATCACTTCCTCTTCATCTCTAACCCCTTGACCTCTGACCTTTAACCCCTTCACCTGTTTGCCAGCGGTAACGTTCCATACCCGTTGTACCGGGAGGATGCCGTTCGGCTGCTGCGAGGATCCAAACTAAGCCGAGCGTTCTCTGATGCCGGCCAGTACAGCAGCCTTGAGAGGTAACCATGGCAAGACACTGCACATGACCTAGGTCACCTGAGCCTATCTCCTCACAGTATCAAGAGGGGAGTCAATCAATAAGCGATCAAAACGAACAGCCCTGCCCCTCTGATACAGCTTGACAAATACCACATGCTGACCCTGTTTGAACCAGGAACCCAGGTCTGGACTGGTGTGCTGGTTCTAGTACTGTCCTAGTACTGGTTCTAATGTTGGTTCTTGTATTGTTCTAGTGCTGGTTCTAATACTGTTCTAGCGCCATTCTAATACTGGTTCTTGTACTGGTTGTAGTATTGTTTGTAGTGCTAGTAGTACTGTAGTACTGGTTATAGTGATTGTAAGGCAAGGCAAGTTTATTAGTACAGCACGTTTTAACAAGGCATTTCAGAGTGCTTTACATAAAACATATTTGGCATCAAGACAAAATGTAAAAGCAACATAAGGAAATATAAAAAAAACAATATTTTAATTAGAATATTGAATACAGAGCTAAATAGAAAATAAAAATGAGCTAAATTAGAATAAGGCTGATAAAACAGAGAATCAAAAGCCTCAAATTTCTGACAAATTTAATAAAAGTCAACAGCAAACGGACAAGTCTTCAGCTCTGATTTTAAAGAACTAAAAGTAGCAGCAGACCTGCAGTTTTCTGGGTGTTTGTTTAGACCTATGACCTATGAAGACACCATTACAGTAGTTAAGTCTAATGAAGATAAACAGATGGACAAGTTTTTTAAAATCCTGCTGAGGCATAAGTCTTTTATCCCCTGATATATTCTTCACCTAGTAGCAGGCTGACTTTGTAATTATCTTAATGTGGCTGTTGAAAATTATTTCTGAGTCCATGACTACACCAAGATTTCTGGCTTGGTTTGTGGTTTTCAACTTTACAGATTGAAACTGGACGCTGACCTTTAATCATTCTTTCTTGTCTCCAAAAAATGCCCCAGAATGGAACCTTGGGGAACTCCAGATGTCATTTTTGTCCACTTAGATGTGTAACTATAGACCCCCCCCCCCCCCCGTGTTTAAATGGATGTCATTGAAAATCTTGAAAACAACAGCAGTCTGTGCTGTGGTGTGGTCTGAATACTGAAGACATCAACAACAGTTGATTAGTGCTGTTCAACTGTTGAAAAACAACTTTTTCAGTAATATTACCTAAAAATGAGAGGTGTGATTTGGGCCTATACTTGTTCATTACTGACGTGTCTAGATTGTACTTTTTCAAGAATGGTTTGATGACTGCAGTTATCAGGGCCTGTGGAAAGACAGCTATGAGATGTGTTAACAATTTTGAAAGATCTGGAGCCATTTTCGAAAAATCCTGTAGGCAGAATATTAGGTTGTAGTACTGGCTGTATTGGCTGAAGTACTGGTTGTAGTACTTGTTGTACTTTATTTACTGGCCTGACTGTGTCTCTGTGTTCAGGAGGTCTTTGAGAAGAATATCTGTTGCCAACTCTCTCGATTCCCAGGACAGGTAATACCAGCAGTAGTAGTAGTAATACTAGTGAAAGTACAACCAGTAGTAGTGCTACCAATAACAGTAGCAGAAGTAGGAGTGCTTGCAGTAGTACTAACAGTACCAGTACTTGGAGTACTACAATGGTTGTAGTACCTGAACTTGGTGTGTTCTTGTTTCTTTGTAAGATACTTTAATGGTCCGAACTCTTTGTGGCCAAACCACATGATGAATGGGAGCTGTGAGGACAATAGGTGAGTCTGGGCATAATGGGTAATATAGTGTCATACAACACTTTACTGTGAAAGGATTCACTTCCTGCTGTTTGACTGGCCGGGTTCAGACCAAATCTGGCAAGTCATGGAAAACAACAGCTCTCCCATTCATTTGAATGTGTCGTACATTCATGTGGGCAGTGTGTTTATCCAGGGGTTGGGGGTAGGGGGTGGAGCATAGGGCTCAGCAACCAAACAAGCAGTCAATCGGCAAGAAGTTTAAATGGACTCTATTTTTGCCAAGACGCAATGCTTGTTTACCTGATGGTTATTACGACAAAAAAGATAACATAGTTGACACCCTGAAAGCTTTCCAGGATTGTAAAACTGTAAGTTACAAACCTCTATGCTGTGTTTGGAATAATTCCAACTTGACTTCCTGGATTGTATTTCATTGTCTCACCAACACCATAAAACAGCACACCCCCACCATTGCAGCCCCCTGTACCACAGTGCTGCATTGCCGGATTTGGTCTGCAGCCTTAGAGGCTCATGTAGCAGCCTGTTTGGACTCAAAGGTCCTGACGTCTTTCTGCTCTTCAGCCAGGACTTCATCCCAGACTTCCCCTTCGAACCCGATGCCTTCGACGAGGAGCTGCTGAGGTAAACAGGGAGGCAGACAGGAAGTTAGGCAGGCAGCCAAACAGACAGGCGGGCAGGCAGGAAGGCAATGAGGCATGCAGGGAGACAAAGACAGACAGGCAAGACAGACAGACAATAAGACATGCAGGCAAGACATACATACAAACATACAGGAAATAGGGCAAACAGACAGACTGGGAGGCAGACAGGAAGGCAGGCAAGCAAGCAGGAAGTCAAACAGACAGACAGGTAGGCAGACAGACAGGCAGATAGGCAGACAGATAGACAGGCAGAGAGACCACCAGACAGCCAGACAGGCAGTTGTAGTTCTCTAGAGCAGTGGTCCCCGACATTTTTATCACCGCAGACCGGTCAACGTGTGACAATTTTACTGTGGCCTGAGGAGGGATTGGCCTCAGAGCGTTTTGACTTGTGACTGTTGCTATCGTAACGTTTAAATATCCCTTCAAAATAAGATTCAGATACCCCACAAATACATTTATAATGAAAATTTTATTTTCATGAACATTTCAAACATTTCGGAATATATAGTCAATGTCAAGAAACCTTAATATTTCACATAGAGCTGTTTTTCTTTCATGTTTGTGTGCCCGCTAAGACTCACTAAGGTTTTTCAAAATAAAATATCGACCAGACTCAGATAATATACAAAACGGAAATAATTAATTTTCTTCTTGCGGCCCGGTACCAATTGATCCATGGGCCGGTACCGGTCTGCAGCCCGGGGGTTGGGGACCACTGCTCTAGAGTATCAGGTATCTGTGGACATGGCCGAAAGTGTCGGCTAGTTTGTTGTTGTTTATTGTTTCCAGACTCAGATGGTCACAGTAGCCCCACCCCCTCATATATTAGCCCCAACCATCATATATATACAAATGTCATGGCAACAACCTCATTATATATTATTATTATTATTATATTTCTATCTTTAGGGATAGCAAAACTAATGCTCAATTATTAACATATTACTATTATTATTATTGTTATTATAATTTTTATTACTTTTTGAATTTATGGAACCGTCAAACACTTTTCCATCTTGAGGTCTTTCTCAACTCTCTCTCAGATATAGTTCAGACTGTGGAGAACACAGAACCAGGAGAACAAAGAGAACCAAGGTTGAGAAAGGCCTCAGAACATCCCTCATTCCTCTCCCCCTATCCTTTGCTGCTGTCTCACTGAGGCCTTATGAAAAATCTGCTAAACTTCCAGCAGGTTTTCTTTCAGTTTTCTTCTTCTGTGGTGTTTCCAGCCTTCAGTGCCTTACAGCCTCCACAGGTATGATGGTGGCCTGGTCATCATGGTGATGCAACTAGCCCCTCACAGGTGCAATGGCTTTTGTGGTGATGACAGTGAACGTTGTCATGATGATGTGCAGGTACAGTCGGGGGATGGATCGGCAGGATTACTATAGTCGCTCCCGATCAGCTGACCAGCGAATGATGGTGGACCGGCCCATCATCTACACACGCTCACATTCCACTGACCAAGCTAACTCCACCCACCTGAGGTCTGGACGCTCTGCCCCCCCCTCACCTACACCGACCAGGTGACCCACAGCCTGCCCACGGCCACAGATGCTTTCATTTAACACTGCCTCCTCTGCGTCCTGATTGGCTCACATCACACCACAGACCCTCTTTGGTTCTCAGTCATATGGTTTCTGTTTGTTTACAGCATGTTGTCATCATTGCCTGTCGTTTCCATGGAGACAGATGAGCTCTAATCAGTTGAAGACTTGTGATCATGTGTGTTTCTTTAGAACATTTCACAGATTCCTGTTTTGTTTCTTTGTGTCTGTAACCATGGAGACCAGTGACCACTGCATGTACTACATGATTCATTGATCAGTGGTGCCTTTCAACCCTTTTAGTCTTTAGCTTGTTTGTTAGTTAATATAGCCTAGCTAGAATATAAACCCAATCTAACATATTTAATGACCCCCGACCCCTCTGACCTTTGACCTCTAACCCCTGACCTCTGACCTTGCAGCAGATGTCAGTTTGACCCCGGTGTCTGTCTGACAGGGTGAACCCTCGATCCGCCACAACGAGTCCGACAGGAACGCCAATCTGCAGCCGCAGAGGACGCCTGCTACCCGCTGTCCCACCCAAAGGAGCTTCAGACAGAAGTACGTCTGCATGTTACACATGTGTCTGTGACACACCTGTCTGCAACACACCTGTCTGTTACACACCTTTCTGCAACACACCTGTCTGTCACTTACCTGTGTGTTACACACCTGTCTGCTACACACCTGTCTGTGACTCACCTGTCTGTTACACACTTGTCTGCTACACTGCCAGGTGATCCTTTCACCTTATGTAGTAGTGTCAATAGTAGTATCTGAATGTACTACAAGATTATCTGACTGTACTGTAGTATCTGGTTGCGCTTCAGTAGTTTATATTGCAGTATATACTAATAGCAGTATTTAACAGTTTATTGTGTCTTTCACACTTGGTGCAGACAGATACAGACTGATCTGTGGGTCCTAGCTGCTAGAGCAGTTCCGCCTCTTCATAGAACATTTAAAGAGAGAAATTGCTGTACCAACATGTTCCATGCTGGGAGATATAGTCAGGATTACCTCAAGGTCTCAGTCTACTTTAGTTACCAGCTAGGTGTGTTACCAGTCAGGTGTGTTTACAGTGAGATGTGTTACTAGCCAAGTGTGTCACCAGTCAGGTGTATTACTGTTCAGCTGTGTTATTAGTCAGCTGTGTTTATAGTCTGGTGTGGTACCAGCCAGGTATGTTCGCTGTAAGGTGTGTTACCAGTCAGGTGTGTTGACTGCAGACTGAGATCTTTAGTTAGTAACTGTTTGCTGCACAGGTGTATTTCATCAGGTCAGCCTTTTTGCTTCAGGTTCTGGTTTCTGCTCACTTTGCTGTCTCCTTTCAGTTTGTATGTGTCCTTGATATTAACAAACAGAAGAGGTAGAAAACTAGCTACTAGTTAGGTTCTCAGGTCATGTGATTACCTCAGTTTGCCTGTTTTCCATCATCTGTCTGATCATCTTTTCATTTTCCTTTTTTTCAAAATTTTATGTTGTCCATCAGTTTTGGCCACACCCACCACGGGAGGGACAACTGCAACTATAGTCCTTCCCACACTACATCATCAGGCCCCACCCCCTGTCCAGAAACAGGCCCCTCCTCCTGTTAATTATCAACAACCTCCTCTTATACGAATCCAAGCCCCACCTCCCCCTGGACCTGCTCAACTCCACCCACCTCCTACACCTTCCCAAGTCCCGCCCCCAGCTCCTGCATCTGCCCAAGTCCCGCCCCCAGCTCCTGCATCTGTCCAAGGCCTGCCCCCAGCTCCTGCACCTGCTCATCTCCCACCTCTAACGCCTGCACCTGTCCAAGCCCCGCCCCCAGCACCTGCCCAAGCCACACCATCAGCTCCTTCACCTGTACCTGTCCAAGCCCTGCCCCCAGCACCTGTCCAAGCCACACCTAACCCTAACCCTGCCCAAGCCACACCATCAGCTCCTTCACCTGTACCTGTCCAAGCGCTGCCCCGAGCACCTGTCCAAACCACACCTAACCCTAACCCTGCCCAAGACCCACTTCCAGCTATTGAGCTTCTTCAAAACCTGCCCCCAGCTTCTGTTGCCCAGCCACAGCCACCTCCTGAACCAACTCTGTCCCCTCCCCATGCCCCGACACCTATCACCGCCCCTTCACCAGCCCTGCTCCCAGAGACTCCAGGTGTGTATATAACAGGTTTGATGTGTCAGTGTAGACCAGCAGATCCATAAGTCATAGTTTGTCTTTGAGATTCTTATCATTCATTCATTAATTCATACATGTTGTTACATCATGCTGATAATCACGCCACATCTGTCAGAGCCAGAGAGACGCTCAGCAACACCTGGAGGAACCAGAAAAGGTAAGTCTGACGATGCGTTCAGGCGATCCTGTAAACTGATCAGCTGTTGTTCAGTTTAACGTTGATTGAGTGAACTGGTTTGATATGTGAGGTCACGAGTCAGAAGGGTCACCTGAACAGGTGTCGTTGTTGCCTATTCAATCATCTCTCTCTCTGTGCCATGATGCAGAGGTCACATGGGAGGATCAGCAGAAAACAGCCAATGGTATAGTACCAACTGTTAGCCACCCCCACCCGCAGACAGGTAGCTCCTTCCCCTATAGAACGTTGAGTCACATGACCATTAGAGGAAATTAGGCTAGATTTTCTTCTGGTGTGAGTTTGTGGGTTCATCCATCATTAATAACTGCACGAACACTGGCTTTGAATACACTGAATATATATGAACATAATAATATCTTCTTGTGAAGAACACAAAAAAAAAAGTTATTCAGTAAAAAGTCAAATTAAACAAAGACAATAAATAACTGTTGGTTTTGTCAACATGAATCCCTCAGAGCAGTCAAGTCACACCGCTTTTATTTAGGAACTATAGTTTCCATTCATAATGTTTTGGGGGATGTACACAGGGTTTGGAGTCTCCCTTAAAAGTCATGTTAATCAACTGTTAGCAGCAGTGTAGCCATGGATGCACAGACAACTATCTACTGGCTTACTGTGATACTGAAGAAGACTTGTTTTAATATGTATATAAAATACTTCCTCTGGATGTGCAGCAGATGAACAGGATATAATTGTGACATCACCAACCATTGCAGTGATGTCACTGTACAGGGTGCCTGGCTTATGACATAATGTTGTTATGAACTAACCCCTCCCTCTCTGTCTCTGCAGGTGTGATGAAGGATCCATCGAAGGTGAGGGACAGCCTGTCATTTAAATCATCAGACAGTGACATCAGCGACATGTCAGCCATGTCCAATGCCTCAGACACCCGATCAGTCCGCAGGATCAGGTGAGAAACACATTTTCATGACAACCACATTGATCAACACATAATGAGTATGTTCAGTTGTTTGAGATCATCATCATTGTCATCGTAGTTACTGTGTTATGTGAGTACTTCATGTTTTCATTACCATGCTATTATATTAGTACGTTAGCATGCGTCACTCTTTATTGTCTGTCTGCATGCTGCCATGCTCACCTCTTACTGGCTGACACAGTCGGTCAGAGGCTCTGGAGCTCCAAACAGTGGAGTTAGGGGCTGGATCAGAAGGAACGCAGGAAGTAGCGGTGGCGGAAGGTGGAGCCACACTGCAGGATGGTGAATCAGTGGAGGAAGGAGAGGAGGAGCCAGAGCCTTCAAAGTAAGAGTTGGAAGAGAGCAGGTCGTCATAGTAAGAGTAGTGACTCTGTCCATTTACTCCGTTAACACCCCTCCTCCAGGTGACTTGACAGGAGTTTGTGTCTAAGCCTAGCTTTTTAAGGTGACAGGCAGGTATGGGTGTGTGTCTCCTGCTGCAGGGCGGCACCAGTGGTGCCTGGAGCTCCGCTCCAGAAGTCTTCGAGTGTTGGTGGTGAGATCTGCTCTTTGGGACGGAACGATGACGATGACGACGATAAGAAGCGACGCTCGAGTTTTGGTGCTCGGATGATGGGAATGGTTGGACTAGGAAAGAAGAGCCAGAGCGCCACCCAGCTCAACCCTGAGGGTCAGTCCCAGTCTAACCCACCAGTGGCAATCTACTGACAACCAGTCACAACCAATGACAACCAGTAACAACCAATGGCAACCAGCTGACAACCAGTAACAATTAGTGACACTCAGTAACAACCAATTGACAACCACTGACAACCAACTGACAACCAGTAACAACCATTAACAACTTCAGTAACAACAAATGACAACCAGTGACAACCAGTAACAGTTCTCTCTTGTCTGCTTCCTTCCATCGGTCCAGAGGAGGAGAAGAAAAAGAAGGTGGTGAGACTTCCTGTTCAGAGGAGCATAGAAACCGGATTGGCTATCGAGTTTAAATCTCGTTTCACCCGACAGCCAAGCCGTGACCCTGATGCCGAGGATCCCAAACCTGGAGCGTATGGATCACCACACTTTTTACTACTACCCCTCTTCTTTAATCTTTCACTCTTATGAATCTGTCACTCCTCTTTTTAATTTATATCTGCATTTTTTAATATGCCACTCCTTTTAAATATCCTTCTAATCTGTGATATTTCTCTCTGCAGTTTGATATTTCCAGGAGTGAAGTTGGCGTCGGACAAACAGTTCACCGGGTTCCTGGACGGTTTAGGACCTGCCCAGCTGGCAGGCAGACAGACTCTGGCAACGCCCCCCATGGGTACTGACCAGTCAGACCTTAACTGTTTATATTTGTACATTATTAATAAATTGGAGACTTCTTCTTGTATATTTACACATTATCATTGATATATATAAATACTGTATATATGATGAACAATGAACGTTTGAAGGAATGTTTTTGTTATTACTGGTGTTCATTATCTGTGACACCATGTGACACAAAATGCTCTGATTGGCTGTTGGTGCCAGGTGACATCCAGATTGGAATGGTGTACAGGAAAGAGCGTTTGGATGTGGAGGTTATCCGAGCCCGCGGGCTTGTGGGTAAACAAGGAAACAAGAATACACCAGGTGAAAAAACACAAAAACACTAACAAATGCACAACTACATAACATACATAATACTACACCGTTACTACACCGTGATTACATGTGACAGTATGTAAGATTGATCGCTTAATTGATTGTGTATGTGTGTATGTGTAGCTCCATATGTGAAGGTGTACCTGATGGATAATGGAAAATGTGTGTTGAAGCGACGAACTCGTCTAGCGAGAAAAACACTAGACCCACTTTATCAACAACAGCTGCAGTTTGAAGAAAATCCAGAAGGAAAAGTCCTGCAGGTAATATGCACACACACAAACACACACACACACAGATCTCACACACAGTGATGAGCTCGATTTGGATCGGTAGCAATGTTAAAGATGGTCTTTAGGCCTTTGTCAATACAAAGTACACCAAATTTGGACAAACTTCCCAGGATGGGAAGATGCAGTACCATCAGCTCAGCTTTAACACAGCTGTACCTGCCTGTACTGTAAAATTTATCTTCCAAAAGTAATTATATAATTTATCAAAATGATACAGAGACATTAGAGCCAATGGTAAATCCCCAAAGAACTGTACAGATCAAAGATGAGCGGGTGGTCACAGAGGGTGAGCAGCTCGAAACATCTTCCAAAACATTGCATTATTCTGATAAACTGACCACATGTTGGGAATCTAAATGTTATTTTCTCTCCTGAAAACATATTAAAGTGACATATTAACAGTCCACTTGTGAACATTACAAAAGCTTTTGGCCTCAAAATCTCCGCTATAGTTGCCGGTTGGTGCAAAATGCATTTTGGGATACTTGGCTGCCCCACGTCTATACAAGTCAGCTCCCAAAGAATGCTGGGTAAAACGGGCAAGGACACTGGACTGAACTTGGCTGGATGTGGACTTGGAGTAAGAACAGTAGTTGAGTTGTGACTGATAATGTTTCACAAGAACAAAAGAACACAGTGTACTCAGATAGTGCTCGCTGGTCTGTGTAGCTGTGAGGTCATTACTCCCCTCAGCATCTCAAAGAACTTTCACTTTGGCAAATTCCTTTTGCATTTTTTTACATTTATTTTCCTTTTTGTACATGCTTTTGAAAGTTTTGCATTTCTGTATTCGGAACACGTTTTCTTTACTGTTTGTTTCTCTGCTTTGTCCTGAAGTCCCATTTTAATTAACCATAGGTTCATATATATTATATGTTGATCACGTTATACACATTTTATCGCTTATATCACATTATGTTATATGATCAATATAAGACTAAATGGAGACATTTTGATCTCATCTGTATGTGTGACTGACCAGCCAGTGATGTCACCTCTCTGCAGATTATCGTCTGGGGCGACTACGGCCGGATGGACCATAAATCCTTCATGGGTGCTGCTCAGATCCTATTGGATGACTTGGACCTGTCCAACATGGTGATTGGCTGGTTTAAACTGTTTCCTTCAATCTCATTGGTGGACCCTGCCTTGGCCCCTTTGACCAATAAGGAGACAGAGGCTGGCAAGTTGTAGTGTGAGGAAGCAGGACTGGATGTATCACTATAGCAATGGGCCAGGGGGACTTGTTACCGGGAAAAAAAGTCCCATGATCCTCTGCTGCATGATGACATCAGGGTGGTGTCATAACAGCATCATGATGATGTCACCACGGAGGGGGGGGGGGGTCCTCCCACCAGGGCAGAGGATGCTGGGAAAAATGGACAGGCAAGGTCAGGCCATGTGACTTCTACTTGCCGGCTAATCATAGTAAGTCCTGAGGAGTCATGTGACTGTTAGAAGTATGTCGAGAAACCATAGACTCCATCTTCACCTGTTAGTTTCCGTGAGGATGGGAATTCTGCTTCTTTATGTTTTTGCAAGGAATGATGAAAAGATTAGAACTTAAAAAACAAAGTTAAGGAACATGAGAACCGAAAATAAAAAGATTCTGAACACTGAAGATGTTTTCTGTTGTATAAGTTCCACTGAAGTGTGTCAGGTTCTACTGGTATCTTGGACATAACTCAGTCCTATAAGGGTGTACTAATGACTGATTCAACTCCAACAATTCACTGATGTTCTGCAGGTGTCACTGACATGACTACAGTTCTGCAAGGTTCTATTGGGTTAGGGTTAGGGTTCTATAAGGTTGTACTAGTACCATTGATAGGTCTATCTGGAGGCAGACATGGTCAACACCTTTACGAGTAGACTTAAAAACTTTCCTTTTTGATAAAGCTTATAGTTAGGGCTGTCTCAGGTCATCCCTTAGTTATGCTGCCATACGACTAGACCCCCCCAACCCACCGCTAATGCATGTTACTAACTATACTTCTTCCCCGGAGTTTCTGTGCTCCCTTGTCCAGAAGGTTCTCGCGGATTGTGGCTGCTGCTGTGGTCCTGCATGGCGTCTATTGCATGTGTCACCGTCATTACTGTTACCATATCTCCATTACAATTTAGTTAGTTAATGATTTGCTGCTGCTGTGCATCTGTGTCTCTCTATTACAGGTTCCACTGCTACCTTAATAATTCATCATTCATTGTAACCCATTATCATTTTATCATCCATTGTAATTGTACAATATGTGTGTGTTCATTTGTTCTGTACACGTGACATCCATTGTCTGTCCATCCTGGGAGAGGGTTTCTTCCACGTTTTTCCCTGTTAAAAGGTTTTTTGGTGGGCAAGTTTCTCCTCACATGAATCAAGGGTCTACGAACAGAGGGTGTCACTCCCTGTACAGATTGTAAAAGGTTCTACTAGTATTGCTGACAATACTAGATTCAAGTTGTGTCACTGATTGCTGTCCTATGCAGTTCTAGGTAACATGACTACAGTTGAGTGCAGAGGTGGTGCTGTCTAGATTCACCCCGGGCAAACCATCCCTTTGAGTTTGAATGATTAAACTCCAGTAGAATTATTTGTCTATTTTCTATAGTACAAGTAAAACAAATGACGTTGATACTCAAACAACTGAGGGTGATGTTGAACTTGTTTATTTTCTTTAAACTGCATTAACACTTGACTTGATGGTGTTGCTGAATATTAAGGGTAATATTTTGACAGACTGTAAAGTTTCTGATTCAACAGCATAAAAACTAAAACTTTAAATCAGTTTCTTTTCCTTCAGGGTTAAAGTTCCACTTTTTTCTTTAGTCTTTTTTTTTTTAAAGAAGAATATATAAAATATATCAAATATTTGTTCTGCTGATGATATTTTGGATGTTTAAAGTGTGTTTCTAAATGAAAATATGATCTGAGAAGGAGCAATAATCAGCTTCTTGCAGATAATAACAGTGATCGACAGAATGAAATGTGAACCTTTAATCTTTTAGTGCAGTTTAACAGGAACTTTACAGACTCAAAGAAAAACTAACATCAAACAACTGGAATCATGCAGGTCAGAAAACATCTACACAACTGCAAAATAACACAATAATAAGTCATATTATAATAAATATACAGTCACACGAGATCAGCTGAGATCTGAGTACCAAAAATTGTAACAAATAACATAAATACAGACGTCAGGTTGAATGGCTTCAGTCTGAGGGACAAAAATGAGGAGGAAAAGAGGAAGAGTAAATCTGGAGGAGCTCATCTTGTTTCATGTTGGTCACCACAGGCTATTAAAGAACCATCAGAATGGTCTCTCTCACTTCAGGATGAACATCTGTTTCCCTTTAGAACCTGGACCTGTTCTGCCTGCAAGGTGACGTGCAGGGATGACAGGCACTTGCTGAGTGTCACATGACCTGGAGAGGAAGCTCAGCTGAGCCATTCCGGTTGCATTGTTTTTTTCAGTTTCAGTAATCATTAATTTCCATAACATTTAAAGTGGTTTTGTTCATTTTAACTAAAAAGTAAATGGTGTTTTAACGAGGATCTAACATGATGTCAGGAGGCAGCTGTGCTCAGAGAACCAGAGACGAAAAACCATCAGAAATACACCTGCTGAACCACAAACTGTTCAGTTTGTTCCACGTTGTGACCAAAATATTTACATTAATATCATCAAACTGATTCTGTATCTGATGAGTAGTTTTTACAGTTTCAGTTTTGCTGAGCTAAGCTAACAAACTACCCTCCATCAGTCATGTGACCCTCATCATCTCAATGTAGCGTCTCAGAGTAGAAAAGAGCCTGGGGAACTTTTAATCTATTGCACCAGCAGGACTTTTATAGTTGTACCACTGAGGAGAGCAGTGTAATCACGGACGGACTGGAAACAAAAGGGGACGGTTTACATGGTTGCACCAACAATAGGGGCAAATCAGTGATGTCATTCCCCTCAGCAGCCTCTGACTGGTCCGTTCATTTCCTTCCATCACAGGAAGCCAAAATTTGCTGAGAGCTAACATGCTAACATATGCTAACAAGTGTAAGCATGTTGGCTAGCTGTAATCCAGTCTGAAATGTAAGCATGTGGGCTGTAGACAACTAGCAACATGCTAACACATCAGATTGAAGTTTAAATTACTGTGTCAGGGTGGTTTTCGCAGTATTAGCCTATCAGTTAGCATGTTAGCTCAGCAGAAGCAGCTCGTCATCGCTGCTCTCTGTCCTCCTCGCCGCCTCCAGACAGGCATCGGGGATCTGGGCTGTGTGCACCATCCGGCAATGTTCACAAGGTCCGCTGCAGCCTCCTCGATCGCTGTTTCCGTGGTGGTGCTGTGTGTGGCCTGTGGAAGAGGAATGTGGCTCCAGCAGTGGCTGTCGTACATCACTAACCAATGAGGAAGAGGAGTCAGTGTCAGGGATGAGGAGCTCCACGTCTTCTTCTTCCTCTCGGCACCCTTGCCGCTCAACAACATCAGCCCCACCTCTTCCTGTCTCCAGCTGGCGGAGTGGACTGTGATTGGTCCAGGTCTGGTTCTGGCAAGTCCTGGTGAAGGACCTGGCGAGGCGGTGTAGGTTCTGTGCCAGGCGCTGCAGGGCAGAGGGGGGCGAGGCCTGGAGCGCCAAGGTGTTGCTGTGACACTCTGGGTCTGGTCTGGAGGTTACCACAGCAACAGGGCTGGAGGGGGGCAGGGACTCTCTGGGACGGTCTCGCACTCTGTCACAGACATGCATCGGGGTCACAGAGGTTGAGGACGCCGTCAAGGATACCACAGCCTCCACTGCGCTGGAGGGTGGGGTCTTTTGTGAGAGGGGAGCCACAGGTCCACCCACCGCACCCATGCCCCGCTCCCTCCCCCGTTCGCCCTCTGTGTCTGTGTCATCCGAGTCCGGAGACAACAGATCTGAACCTGAACTCCCAGTGCTCCCAAGCCCGGCACTGTCCTCCAGGTCAGCAGAGACCAGAGCCAGAGAGCCAGACCGCCGTGACCGTGAGAAGGTAAAGAGACGGCGCCACAGGTTGCTATGACAACCAGTAGATGGGAGGCGCAGGGAGGTGAAGCCGAGCTGAGAGCGAACAGCCAGACGGAGGTTCTCTAGGACGGACGCCTGAAGACAGAAACACATAATAGTCAGGCAGGTGTCCAAGGGACAGAGACATGTGAGACAGGTAAGACAGGTGTCTCAGGGACAGAGACACATGTGAGACATGTCTGAGGGACAGAGATGCATGAGACATGTGAGACATGTCTGGGGGACAGAGACAGGTGTCTGAGGGACAGAGACAAGTGGAGGTTGTTCTTTAACATCTCCGTGTACTGAGTTTTAGAGATGGTTTTCACAAAGTTGACTGATATTATTATTATTATTATTATTAATTCAATATTACACACAGATACAAAATGTTTATTTTCTGTCTCCTTAGAGAAGTGTTTTTCAACCTTTTATGAGCCAAGGTAAATTTTTTATTGAAAAAAATCATGAGGCACACCACCAACCAAAAATGTTAAAAATGATACTCTATAGTCGCCTATAATAACAATATAGTCATTGAATGGAATGTCTTGAATAGGAATTGAATAAACACATAAAACTATTTTATCATCTTTTATATTTCTTCTTTCAAATAAAAAGTGCACTTAACATGTCCACTACAGAAATACAGCGGGAACCTGAAATGTCACAACAATGTGGTCTATAACTTAAAACTTAAAGAGGCAGTAGAAAACTTATTAGAAGTTAAAACTTACAAAAGTTCAAAGTGTTTTGCAAACGTTAATTCTGTCCAAAGCATTGCTAGCAAGAATACAGAAAATAGTGCTTATTCTGACAGAAGCAACAGTATTTGGGAAGGATCTCATTGTTCCACACTGAGAAATATCAAGAGTTGCATGTACAAAATGTTAATCTCAGTGTATTTTACTCATTTAGTGTGAAACCTGTGCCTGTCTGGCTGAACACAGAGCTGATTTCCTGGCAGGAACTGATGAAAGACACATACAAAACTCTTCCTCAACAGCTCTCAGCCTCTCTGTTTTTAGTTTTTATAGCAGTCAGGCGTGAGAAGCTCACTTCACACAGATATGTTGTAGAAAATGGGAGCAATGTCAGAATAACTTTGTTTGCCAGAATGGGGAACTCCTTGGCAGCAGTCAACCAAATATCTCAGTTCAGTTAATTCCTCCTGCTCCTGTAAAGTCATGTCCTTTCTAACAACTGCGGAGCTGTACGGATCTCTAACCCAGTCAAGGCATTCAGTGAAGGCTGAAGAGAAATAAAATGACATCTTCTTAAAGTTTTTAAAAGTTTACCTATTATTTCACACAGGGCAGCAGTGTGAACATTTTGACATTTCTTGGTGAGTGGGAACATTTCAACATGTTGTTGCCAGAGGTGCACCTTTGAACGGAATCCATTTATTTTATCCGTACTTGAGCAGGTTTTCATTTCGACCTTGCATTCATGTGTTCAGTTCATACAGATGACGAATAATATCTGCCAGGTAAGCCAGCCTTGTACACCACTCATTACTTGCAAGCAGCTTTGCGTAATCTGACCCCTGAATCGTCAGAAACACTGAGTTCCTCCAGCAGCTCATATACACAGGCCAACATCTTGCCACGTGACAACCATCAACCATGTGACCCGAAACATTTCCTCTCCTGTTGCTTTTTCTGACAATGCCTTGCAAAATATGAAGTTTTCTCTGATTGCCCTGGGAGATTGCTTCTCTAGTGATAAGGAAGAGTATTTCACGATTACGTTGCAAGTCACTACTACAGCACAGACACTTGACAATTGCCTATTATTTGCATGATAGCCAATTCGTTTAAAAAATGTTTTAGACCAATTAAATTGGATAATTTTTCCATGGCACACCTGAGGGTCTCTCATGGCACACTAGTGTGCCGCGGCACAGTGGTTGAAAAACACTGCCTTAGAGGATGACCCCAGCCCATTGTGGAATTTTTTTTGTGAATTTCTCCTTTTTAAAGATATTCTGTATTATTTTTTCTTTTTCTATATTTTATTATGCTGTTTGTGTCCTTAATAAAGTCTGAATTGAACTAAAACCTAATGTTAAAAACTACTGAAGAAAAAGGGTTTAATATTAATAATCATCATTAGTTTTATTTGTTCTAATCAGTTTTCCTCCTGTTATCAACCCGTACCTTTATTTGATATTTTTTTCTCACTGAGACTGAAATAAAAGTTGTTTAACAAAATGTATTTAAGCAGATTCTTCCTGGATTTAATGAGAGCACATTCTTAGTGAACAGCTGCTCCGTTCTCACCTTAACTAGAACGTTGACAGAATTTGGCATACCTGGCTCCCAGAGCACACTGGGAAGTCCTCCACAGGTGGGATCAGTCCCTGGGCAATCAGCTGACCATATGAAGGTGGGGCTTCTCTTCTCAATAGCTCCGCTTCCACTCTGGACAACTGGGTCTCAAAAGACCTGCAACCAATCACAGAGGTCAAATCACACAGCTCACACCGACCAAACATGGAGCTTGAATCACAGGTCAAAACAACCAATCAGAGGCCGTGGAGGTGACTCACCTGCGTTCGAACATGCGCAGCGAGTAGAGCTTGCAGGTGCAGCCGAGGGCGATGACCAATAGGAGGCCACAGATCAGGCTGCCGATGACAGCGGCAGTGATGACTCTAGTGGGAACAATGACTGGACAACTTTCCTCATCACTGCCGTCACCGCAGTCATCCTGTGCGTCGCACACCCACGACTCAAATACACAACGGTTATTCTGAGGTCAGAGGTCAAACACATGATGTTATTCTGAGGTCAAACTCATGATGGTTATTCTGAGGTCAGAGGTCAAACACACAGTGGTTATTCTGAGGTCAGAGGTGAAACATGTTTATTCTGTAGATGTATCCTGCAGGGTACCTTGCAGTGGAAGTTGCCCGGCTGGCAGAAGAAGCAGTTCTTCTCATCAGACCCATTGGGGCAGCGGTTTTGGTAATTGCAGCGGTCTGATCGGGGGTAGCAGGCTCCATTCCTGGAACACGGGAACTCATCCTCCTGACAGGCTGAGCAATTCAACTCGTCCCGGCCGTTGGGACAGTGCCAGTACCCGTCGCAGCGCTGCTGCTCAGCATAACAGCCCAAGTTCCCCCCACAGGGGACCTCCCAGGGCAGACAGAACCCATCCACCTGAAGAACAGTAAGAGAACTATAAACACATCCAGTCCACCAGTCCCAGAACTCGTCCACCTTAAGATCAACATGAAAAACACACCTGGTAGGTGACGTTGAACCCTCTGGCAGCGTTGATCTTGTCAGCATAGAAGTGAACTCGGAGCTGCCCGGATGATGAAACCACAGCGACTGGCGCTCTGGAGTCAAAGGCGGTGAGAACCCTGAGGAGGCGGTGAGGGTTCTCCTCCAAACCGTCATACACCTTCACATAGTCGCCGTAACCTGTCCCATCGAGTTTAAAGTCAGTGAACCGCAGGATGACCTGCAGGAGAAGCATCAAATGGTATTACATTACTCAGACCTTGAGGAACTGGAAGAACAGAGATCGGGGGTTAGAGGTTACCTTTCGGTGGTCTCCGGTATCAATCAGCCAGGTGCAGTTACTTCCTGGAGGATAGAAATCAGGGTAGTTTGGAGAGCTGAAGGAGCCGTAGAAGTTCTTCAACCATTCTCCACAAGTGGGAACATCACAGTCAATCTCATCACCAAGATCCTGATACACAAAAGTACATATAAACAATCAATTAATTTATAATTAATTTAATAAATTTAAATTTAAAAAGTATCCTGGATATTTGTCTCTCCAGGCGTTTGTGAGGACCACACCCAGTCCTAATGAGATACGTAAGCAGCAGGCTGGAAAGCTGGAAATTGGATTCATATGGATTTGTTTAGTATAGTGGAATTGCACTTGACTACCTATAAGTGATATTTCACCAATACATGGTACCACGGTATGGGCCACACAAACCCGGACGATCTAGATAATTTTATACCTGGAAATGTGACTTTTTTGCTTCACATGCTGTATCCAGTTCTCTTTATACATCCATGAATCAGACAATGTGGTATTGCATTGTGGGTGTAAAGAGAGAGGCTGATTTCAATATGCCTATGCAAAAAGAGACGACTAACAAACAAACATTAAAAAGCGATTTTTTTATTATAAGTGGAGAAGAGGCAACTGTGGGGAATCCTCTTTTATCAGAGCATTACTTAATAACTTTTGAATTCCTAATACTGGACATCACACCTTTAGACAAGACTCAAGACATTCAGGAGGAGAACCACCTCTGCTCCATCAGATTGTGATTCTCCTAGATGGCTCCTTGTGGAAGTTTGCCTCTAAGCAGACCCAAAATGTGGAGAGATTATACATCCATTAGGCCAGAGAACTGAGCAAGATTCCTCAGAAATATGGACTACATCTGTTACTAAGACCAGGACTTGTGTAAGCACCAAGACATGTGGAACTGTTCTACAAGAACTTCAAAGATTGAGCTGATAATAAAACTGATGTTTTTCACATCACACATAACAGCATGTTTCCAGCTGTGATTGATGTTGTTCAGGTTGTATGTAAACTATAACATACAGGTCAACATATGCAGGCTGTTGTCACATATTTACTCTTTTCTTTAGAAATTTGTCCCAATAACACAGAAACATAATTCATATACAAACTGGTTACTGTCATGACCTCTGACAGCTGTGATGTCACTGACAGGTGAAGTGCATTATGGGTAAAGGTGAATGTTACCTGACAGTCAATGCTGCCGTCACAGCGCAAGCTGTGAGGCAGGCAGGTGTAGATGCGGGTGTAGCGGGACAGGCAAGGGAACTGGTTCAGGCTGCAGGGCTGGAAGGAGAAGGGAGAGTCCGCACACAGCTCCTCATCCGAGTTGTCGCCACACTCATCCATGGAGTTACAGCGCCACCAGTCCGGGATGCACTTCCCATTAGAGCAGTGGAACTGATCCACATCACAGCTGGATGCCTCCAGCTGACCTGCAACAACAGGGACCACATACTAGACTTAGACAAATATATCGCAATCTGTGATTGTCCATTGCAGTTGTTTTTTGGGTTTTTAACTAACTTTTTTGTTTTGAACTAACTTATAACTATAGTGTTATAGGCTAGAGGTAGCGTAACTCCAGTAAGGGATAGAGCATGGGTCGTGTGTGTAGCGACTGACCACAAAGACTCCCACAGACCTCCTCAGAGACCTACAGGTCCTGCCCCCTCACCAGAGATGTAGGACAGTCTGAACCCCTTCCCTGTCAGACTGTCATCAGAATGAAAGTGGATCCACACGTGGTCCTGGGAGGAGATGTAGGGGGGCGGAAGGGAGGACCCACAGACCCTCAGTCCGTCCAGGTTTCTGTAGCTACTGACAGACATCCAGTCTGATGAGCAGCGGTGGGACCCCTGCAAGTCAAAGTCCTGGAAGCTGAGGGGGACAGGACACATCAGAACTCCAACCCACGTGACCTCTGTGGTGGCTGCAGTAACCATAGAAACAGCCACATTA
The DNA here is from genome assembly GCA_036937835.1 of Pampus argenteus. Classification (NCBI taxonomy): domain Eukaryota; kingdom Metazoa; phylum Chordata; class Actinopteri; order Scombriformes; family Stromateidae; genus Pampus; species Pampus argenteus. The sequence goes on from CM072879.1 coordinate 20,633,816, forward strand.
CCTGATGGTGACAGTGTCTCCGGGTCGGGCCCTGATGTTCCAGCTGCAGTTCAGTTGGGCTGGATACTGGAACGGCCAACCGGGGCTGGTGATCACACCACTGGAGGCCCGCAGGAGCTCTGCTCCTTCCCCACAGGCTGAGAGAGACACAGGCAGAGAGAGACAGAGTTGCAGGGAGACAAAGAGACATACAGGCAGAGACAGACAGACAGACAAACACATAGGCAAAGAGACGAAGAGACAGAGACACACAGACATACAGGAAGGCAGGCAGACAGACAGGTAGTTCTGTTAGATTTATTTATTTATAGATTGATTTATTATTGTTTGCATTGGTTTTTGTCTAGTCAATTTATCAGTTGTGACCTCACCGTTAGAAATCCCAGAAACGTAGATGTCGTTCCTCTCAGACGCAGCAATACATGCTGGGAAACAAGAGTTATATTGTATATTAGTATATGTGTTAAAAAACAAAAAAAAATAAACGCAAACAAGCATGCATCCACCCGAGCCATTATGAAAGCCAATCCATACTGCCCGACCAGCTAAAATATATATCAATCAACCACCCGACCCATCAAATCAAGATCTAGATATATTTCAGTGTTAGTGTTTTTAGAGCCAAAGTCCCTCTTTTTGTTCCTATACTTCCACCACAGCTCAACAGGGAAACACAAAGAGGGAATTTGATGCTAAACAGAGTGTAAATGTGTCAGATGTCCATTTGTATGACTAACTCACACTGACTCATAGAAGCCTCACATCTACTTTAGCTTTATGCTCACAGTGAGGAAAACCTCTTTCACTGTTCATATAGACACCTGAAAGTTGTTTTGAAACCTTTAAGACTGTGTATCTCAAGGAAATTAAATCGAACGCCACTTGACTTGGTTATCTGTCTTTGAAATGACAAAGACACATAACCAAGTCCAGTTGCGTTCGATTTAATTTCCTTAAAATAACCATGACCTGGATGAATGAGAATATTCACAGGTTTTAAGATTGTGACTCAATGTTAACACACAGAAGAATCAGAACCGGAGACAATCAACAACAGATTAATACTCGACTATGAACAGCTGATCAGGCGGCATTACCAGCTAATCCCGAGTCTGTAAACTCACCTGACAGCAGGAGCAGGTAAACACAGGCTGAACGGCTCTGCCTGAAGGAGACACTGAGGGCCATAATAACCCTGATGGTGATGATGATGATGATGATGATGATGAAGGTCACTATTCAGCAGCCGCTGGAGGAGCTAACAGCTGCATGTCACCAAAAATCTGCCCTGAAACAGCTGAGTTCAGTTAGCTCAGTATCTGCTACACACATTTACTGCTCTGTCTGCTTTAATCTAACTGCTAACTATGCTAAGCTACGCGTCTAATGGAACAAAGACAGCAGCCTGAGGCTAGCTCCGGCTAACGCTAGGTCAGACTAGCCGTTAGCTTAAAAAACATTACAGCAACATCTCCGCTCAATGTGAACACGGAGATTCGCGGCGGAAACTACCGGATCTGTGCTCAAGTTAGCTGCCAGGCTAAGTGGCTGCTTCTATAGCGACAGAGCTACCAGTAACACTGGCTAAGTAGCTGGAACATGTTGACGTAGCTAACTGGCCGTTCTCCCGGTTTACAACGAGCTAACTGTGGCATCCAGGTGTGTGATGAACGCCGCGTGTAGGTGGAGTTAGCTGTTAGCCGTTAGCTAGTGGTATCGAGTAGAACAACAACAGTCCACAGCAGCTGCTGGCTCGGTGTGTGGGTGTTTGGAGGGGTGGGGGGTGTCACTAAGCCCCGCCCGCCCACGGGAGTAAGCAAAGGAGATGCGGTAGATAGAAAGATATGATATAGACAGAGCTACAGATAGATATAATACAGATAGATATAGAGGAGAATAACCCTCAGCACCATCCTGACACCCCCAAAGTGTATACTCATTTCAGTTGATTCTGCCTATTCTGGTTAGGTTTAAGGTAAATTGAAGCATGTTTTCACCATATCACAAAATATTTTGATGCATGAATATGTCATAAACACAATCTGATAACGGACTTATATCCTGAACATTAAATTAATATAGACAGTTTGACTGGACCTCACAGAAGAAGAGATAATGCATTTGAACTTAGTGACCCACATCTCTGCATCGTCTGCATTCAGTGTTTAAGCATATATACACATATGTATATATATATTTTATTTTATTTTATATTTGGATAATTGGACTGCTCCAGGACCAGGGGAAACCAATTTCGTTGCATCCCATGTTTACATGTGTTGTAATGACAAATAAAAATCCTTGAATATGCTCTTTCCAGAACAACTGTAACATCTATTTGTTTAATAGATGTTACTTAAATAAAGTTTTTAATTCAAGTTTTTAATGATGAAGTGATGATGCATTTAACCAGATCAGAGAACAAACCTGGATGTTTGCTCTACATGATTTAATGTCATTGCGTGTTCCTCTCTGTGTGTCTGAGCTGAACATGTATGAATGCACAGCGCAAGTGTCACTGTTTCTTCAGAGTAGCTGCAGCTCCTTCCTTAACTGATCTATTGTTTCGACTTAAACCCGACCCCTTACTGAGGTTTAGGGTTAGTCAGCGGAACATCTTTATTCTTTTACTTGTTTTGTATTAGTTCTCAGAATTTCCAAAAGAAACCACAACTTGTGCTCTAACAGTAAATGCCCTTGTTCGGCCTGCATAGAATAGGGAAAGACCAAAACCGATCTCGTATGATTATCCTGATAATGCATCCAGATATAGATCACGTTAATACTCGGTGGAAGTCTGCAGCTCATTTGATCAACAGCAGCAGGAAGCCAGACAGCTGCAGACAGTCAGTTCAGCACTTTGCATCCTGTTAGATCGGGTTTAATCATGTTTTCAGATCAATTTATTCAAACATGTAGCTGCTCAATCACTTCTTGTTTTAATTAAAACAACCTGGAACCTTCCAATCTGATGATCAAAACAGCATTTATTATATTGCACACATAAGTTCAACTGCTACAGCAGGCGGAACATGAATCACATCACGATCAAATGAAGTGAGTGGAAAACTTTACAAATCAACAATATTTACTGATTCACAGATTCTGGATTTTTAATACAAGGTCATTAATTTTTTTGTGTGGAAAAGTGAAAATGTTAAATATAAAGTATGACTGGATGTAGAGTTTTTTATAAAACACATCTGGATGACCTTTAAACATAAGTCTGGAATAGTTTGTGTCACTAGAGTTCCTTTAAAGAACAAAATGTTTCCTCAGATCTGCAGCTGCACAGCTATGATGATGTCACAGCTGTAATGATGCTGCTGAAGATGAGGAAGATGATGGTGAAGATGATGAGTTTCCAACATAGCGCTGCAGGAACTCGTGCAGACTGAAGACACTCCCCCATCCGACAGCAGGCTCCATACTGATAAAGTCGTCCAGGTTCATCTGAGACTCTGAGGATGAAACGTATCATCAGGATGACATCATGATGAGGTCAGAGATAAAAAGGTGTGGTGTTACAGCTGACATGTGACCTGAAGTGTGTATGGGGGGGTAGGGTGGGGGGGGCATTCTCCATGACCCGTCTGCCTTCTTCATGTGTGACCGATCAGAGGCAAAGTTCATCAGGTAACTGTCCGCAGGTATGACACGTAGCCTCCTATCAGAAGACAGATAGGTGATCAGCTGACACAGCCAATAACCAACCAATGATGCTCAGTCCAGCAGCTGCTCTCAGTTTTGCCTGCAGTGTCCAGGTGTGTTACCTGTGGTATGCAGATTTGATGCCATGGTCAGAACGTAGGGCATGGGCGGCGTATAGCTTCAGGCTGCAGGGAAACGACATCACAGAGTCTAGATCATAAACCAGAGCGTATGCCGGCCCAGAGACCTGCAACAGAACCACATGGTAGTCCTGCAGATACACAATGACATCACAGCTGTTAGTATCAGTCTGTAACATCACAGCCAACACTCAATGACATCACATCCAACACTCAGTGACATCACAGACCCAGATCACTGGCTCGTCTCCACATCCCGACTTCTGTTTCCACAGAGGAACCTGACAGCGAACAAGCAGACAATATTTCAGCTGTTTTAGAGAGTTGCAGATGTTTTCTATAATCTGACAGATGTTTTGAAGAACCTGTGGATGTACCATTCTGTTCTCATTAGAGATGAAAACAACAAACACTTGGTCCAGCTGTGTGGTTCTCTCTGTTCTGACAAACTCACATAGTTTCCAAACATTTTCCTCACTGTGCAACAAGAACAGATGACAAACATTAGAACCAGTGTTACACCTTCCATTGTTCTGTTTTGTATATTATATTCAATATTTACCAGTAGTAGTAGTACTATTATTTGTAATACTTACCAATAGCAGCTGGTATAAACACAGTTTTCACTGCTCGGTATGATTTTGTCCTCTGGAGCCATATTGGTGTCGCACGTTCATGACGTCAAACCCACTTGTGTCTAAAGACGATACTCTTTCAAAGTAAAGGCTTGACTTTAATCGATTGGTCAGTTTGATCAGGATCGATGAATTTGAACACAGATGACGTCATGTTAAGGAAGTACAATTAAATCCTCTATTTCGACTATCTGATCATTTAATAGCAATAATAAACCGAAATGAAACCGGACTGAGACTGAAAGAGTTCATAAGGACTAAAAGACAACAGCAGCGCTGAGAATCAAACTACACGTACACTATACTACGTAACCATGCAACCGCAGATATCTATAATTTCAACTAGTTTACCGAAGATGAACGACAAAAAGCACATTTTAGATGTTTCGCGTTCTTACCGTGTCGTTTCATATTATGTAAATCACACAGTGAAAAATATGATTTCATTACGCAGGTTGGAATTTAATAAAAAAAAAAAATATATAGGCTACCAGTCACAACACTGAATCTAGTCACACGGATACTTACTTACTCTACATTCTTTAGTTTCAAACATGTTGAATTAAAATCATTGACTCAAAACGTTTTTCTTGAAATATACTTCTGCATTATGGTTATTATGCCGATTATGATCTGTTATGCATGGAGTGCTCCATAATGTCTGCAGCACTAATAGGAACATCCTGGATCCATCTCAACCACCTGTGCAAAGGAACAAAGGTGGGCAGCACAAATATCAAACCAGTGTCCCTCACCACTGCAAGAACATGATCATTTCATTTTGTTCAGCTTTTTCAGTCAATAATTGAACTCTGTCTTGTCAGCATTTTGGTATTCACATTAATGAATCAAAATTTGTCATATTTATTACTTACTAATATATATATATATAAATAAAAGAACAAACAGACATACAGCTGAGAAACATTCAGTTTATTAAAAATGCACACAGACATAAGCTGGTTTCCTAGCAAGTGGCTAACTAATAGGTTGCTAGGTGAAGAGGCGGATGGTGGCATCGGCTCCAGACGAGAAGATCCATGGTTGCGTCGGATGAAAGGTCACGTCCAGAACACCAAGGTCATGCGTCATCACATGACCTTTAAGAACCTTCACTGGAACAATCAGCGGGTTCTGCAGCAGGTCACTGAGAGACAGATGGGGGGTTAGTGTGTTCCCCAGGTCAATCCACTGCTCAAAAAACCTACACTCAACCCAGCCCTGGTTGAAAACTACAGGCCAGTTTCATTCCTCCCCTCCCCATCATTCCTCTGAAAACAGCTTTTATGATCTGCCTGTGAATATTCTCATTCATCCAGGTCATGGTTATCTCAAGGAAATTAAATTGAACGCAACTGGACTTATTTATCTTTTATTTGTCTTTGAAGACATTTCACCTCTCATCCAAGAGGCTTCATCAGTTCATGCTAGCTTGACTAGGCTGGGACTAGTCCAACTAGCTGGTGTGGAAACCCAGGTATTTAATCAATGATTTTTTATGATCCGAATCAGTCTGGCTTTAAACGAGTTCACTCTAGTGAGACTGCACTTCTGTTGGTGATGGAAACACTGAATGGCCAGAGCTGCTGGTCTGTCCTCAGCTCTATTGCTGCCTTTGACACAGTGAGCCACCAAATCCTCCTCTCCACACTGACTGAGCTTCGTATCTTAGGATCTCCCTTCCACTGGTTCATGTCCTACCTCTCAGGGAGATCTTTTATCTTGAGGTTTCTCATACCATATTCTGATAATAACCTGCTCTTCCACCAAAATAACTCACAGTCTTGTCAAGTATCTTGTCATGCCTTGCCAGTATCTCTGCATGGATGGAAGAAACATTCAGCTTAATCTCTCTAAGACTGAGCCACTATCATCCCAGCCAACAGATCATTATCCATTACTTGGCTTTGATTGCTTAGTTGTGTTGATTTGGCCTAAGCAACATGAGGTAGATTACAGCCTGTCTGAGCATGCAGCACAACTCCTGGCACAGGCTCGCACGCATCAACTACTGCAACTCCTTACTGGCAGGTCTCCCCACATGCATGTTAAAACCTCTGCAGATTATACAGAATGCAGTGATGCATATGGTCTTTGACAATCCCAAAACAGCACATCACCCACATCATATCCTGTGTATCCCATACATGGATTTATTGTTTTATTTTTTAATTTTTTATTTCTATTCTACAATTTAAAATGGGAAAAATCTCTATATTTTAAAATTGCACGCAGCGCATCGTTTCGCTCAGCCCCTCATTGCTGTGGTTGTACTCTCCATTTACAAATTGGTTGCATGTCTACATCGCTTTGTTATCAGTAAAGTCAACTATATTCTTGTATAACAGGACCCAAGTACCTCTTCTAACATTGTGACATTGTGTACTAGTGTGTCTGTGTGTGGGTTACTTGTAAACGGTCCCGTGACAGATGATCACAGATCCGTCATCGGATCCTGAGGCGAACAATGGGTACAGTCTGTGATAGGCCACTCCCCTCACTGCTTTCTTATGGTGTCTGCAGACAGGAGGTGGTCAATAATATCAATATGATCAATACAACTCCAGACAGTCAAAACTATCAATATTACATCAATAATCTTTACCAAACCGATCTACATACCGTAACATCTTGTAAGGTTTGGTTGAGAGGTCTAGGTCGAACCAGCTCAGTCTACAGTCGTAACTTCCACAGATCACATGATCACCTGCAGACACAGACAGGTGAGACAGATGCTACGCCCTTAGCAGTGAGTACCAAGGTTATGAAGGAAAATCGGAGTCTCGAAATTAATTGCATTCACATTCAGTTAACATAAAATGGCCTCAGGTATCTTGACTGTACCTGCTAGCTTTCCCAGAAAGGTACATGCAATTTGAGCATTTTCTTGCACAAGGTGCAGTAGGCTTCAAATTCATTATTTTCAACAGGCTTCAACCATGCACTAAATGTTCTGTCCTCAAACCAGATCTTGTTGAACTTCCATTTACCCATATTCGATGAAAGTAACATTAACAGAAATTAGATTATTTAAGACTTTTTAAGGACTTGTGGAAACTCTTTGGCGTTATGTCATTTTATTGTTAGATCAACTTGGTGTTAAGTCAGCTTGTAGTGTGGTCACCTCCGGGGTGGACAGCCATGCTGGAGATCCACTTGGAGTTGGCTTGGAGCTTCTTGGTCATCTCCTGCTTCACCAAATTGTAGATTCGGATGGAGCGCTGCGTTGCCACGAAAAAGTAGGGCCTGATGGGGTGGAAGGACACGCACTGAACCAGACCTTTGTTCTTCCTGAAGGGGTTCTGGCTCCGCCTCTTGCTCACCTGGTGGATGAGCACCTGCAAGTGGCTTGAGTGATCTGGCATCACCGACGCCAGGTAGTCTCCTTTAGCGTGCCACCTAACCTGGTGGACAGCCTGAGGGGATCAAAACAGTTCACAGCAGTTCAGTGCTTGTCCAGTTAATCAGTCTGTCACTGATCATATGTCACGGTGCATATTTAGGAACATTTAAAATCAAAATATAAATGTGCCAGATTTAGCCACCAGACGATGAAACAATCATCTTTTATTCTCACTTTGGGATGATGTATTCTAAGCCGAATCTCCTGGTTAAGCTCCTCCCCTTCGGCCTCACTCCAGGTGACCAATCCTGTCCCCTCTGTAGGCTCTGCCTCCTGCTGACCAACCAGGAGACGCTCTGATGCAGAGACTGTCTGTTTGTCTGCCAGAGAGGGAGACAGGATCAACACCACAGAGTCCCTGCCGGATAGAGAGAGTGGGGCAGATTGTCAGAGAGACAGACATGTCATTAGAGAGAGAACAACAGGTCACCAGTGAGACAGATGGGTCCTTACACGGCGACAGCCAGCAAACAGACAGATGGGTTGGGGTTCCAAGTGACGCTCTTCACGGCTCCACCCACCTGGACTGTCTTCATACAGCGAGAGGAACACACCTCCCAGAACCTGACGGAACCGTCATCACTGCCTGCACGCACACATACGCAAGTAATATGAGCACACCTGACCTGCAGGTAACAGGTGTTCCTCCATGGTGAGGATGTTTTGACTGACAAATTAGTTACCTGATGCGAGCCACTGTCCTGACGGAGACACACTGATGGACCGAACCAGACTACTGTGACCCCGATACACCTAAACACACAGGGACACACAATGGACACAAGTACATACTTGAACAGTTAAACAGATCCATGTACAGGTGTACTGGTAATAGATCTAGGTACAGGTGTACACTCATACCAGAGACTGTGTAGTGGGAAATGGCTGCAGATCTTTGGGTTTGGGAAGTTTTGGAATCAGATCTTCTGGATTCACGTTTACCTGCAGAGAGACAGACAAGTTATTAATGCAGTCTACCTGCACAGACAGTCTTGTGCTCTGATTTTCTGCTTGTGAGTTACCCTCATCTTCCTCTGGCGGGGACACAAGTAAAGGTCAAGGCAGCGCTCAAACCGCTCGTGAATGAAACGAGGAAATGCTGGAACCTGGCGGAGGCTGGAGAACCTCTGTGGAACAAACGGGACCTTTCTGTCTGATGGATCCTGTTGCTCCCATAGAGCCCGCTGCAGACAGGTAGAGAGAGAGAGAGAGAGAGAGAGAGAGAGAGAGAGAGAGAGAGAGAGAGAGAGAGAGAGAGAGAGAGAGAGAGAGAGAGAGAGAGAGAGAGAGAGAGAGAGAGAGAGAGAGAGAGAGAGAGAGAGAGAGACAGAGACAGAGACAGAGACAGAGAGAGAGAGAGAGAGACAACAGACTTTTATTTAACTTTGTTTTTTTGTTTTCCGACGTCATTCGGCTGCTTGTTGGATCATAATTTAAAAGTGGCAGGGGCGTCGCAAATAGTTATGCATGTGTTTTCCGGCTGCTTGTTGGACAACAAATCTTGCGAGACCGATTTCCAACCCGACAAGAAATCTCGCAAATTTTCATTCACATGAGATCTTGTCACACCCCTACTATCAATTATAGGTGATCTATGGCTTGTTAACCCTGTTAGTTACAAAAGAGACATACCTCCTCATCAGTGAACAGATACTCAGGTGGAGGGTTGTAGGACTCATGGTGACCAGGTAGTGGGATTTTGGGAGCAGGCAGGTGCATCCGGTGTTTGGCCAAAATAGAAGAGTCCTCATTGGCCCAAAGATCGTAGTACTGCCCCCTACTTTCGTCCTCCACCCGCCGAGGTTTGATCCACCCCATCTTTATAGCATGGACTAGTTTAGACACCTGGAGACATACAGTTGAGGAGTCAGACTGGTTACATTGTCCTGGACCTGGAACAGAACAATATTAGGTGATGACAGACAGGTGTATCTGTGTCACCTTCTCCTTCTCAATCAGTGACGGGATGAAGCTGCGTTTGTCTGCAGGTCTGTTGGTGACGGGATGAAGCATTACGTCATTACTGAAGAAGTCCACTGAGGGCTGAAGAAGAAGAGTTGGTTTCAGGTTTTGCAATGAATATTGTAAGTGAAATAAAAACATTAACATTAAATCAATCAGCAGCACTTATATCTCTCACACACACACACACACACACACACACACACACACACACACGCCCTCTGAGACAAATGTATTTTGTGATTTTGGGCTATATAAATAAAATTTGATTTGATTTGACACACACACACACACATATATATATATATATATATATATATATACACACACACATACATACACACCAGGACCTGGACAGAGAACTTCAGGAGCATGTGTACAGTCCAACAGGAGAGGATGGAGTTCCAAACCATACCTGGTACTCGTTGAAGTTGACGTCTCCAAACTGTCCTCGCTGTAGGCGGTTCACGAGCTCCACCTGCTCATCTGACAGGATGATGTCACTTCCTGTCTGCCTGTCATGAACCGTTCTCCTGCAGACATACAGATGTTTAAATCAGTAGCATTAGCATTCACTGCTCAAACCAATGGGAGAGTTAGTATAATGCTAGCAGCTCACCAGTAGTCAGGGTTGTCCATTTTGTCCAGGAAATTGTCCAGCTCGTCCTTGTTTCTGATTGGCTTGTAGATCTTCTTCCCGTCCAGGTCATAGCCAATGTGAGGGAAGTCTCTGTACCACTCCATTGGAATGTTCCCCACTGTGTTCCTGATGTCCTGGAGAATATCAGAAAACAGCTATTATCTTTTGAAATAAACATTACACACAGGATATTGCAGAGAGAACATTTTAGAAACCAGATAGAACATTTGAGGAGAAAACAATTGTACCTCTTCGTCTGATGAGTCATGTTCATATTCGTCTTTTAGTTCTTCATCTGCTACTTCTGCTGTCACCTTTTTCTCTGTCTGTAGGTTGAAAGACAACAGCTCACATTCTACATATTATATATATGTGTCACAACCAGCCAATCAGCTGCCAGACGGACATGCATTCTAAATGCTACCTGCGTAGGCAGCTGTGGCTCCGCCTTCACATCATCATCGTCATGTGATCCCTCCTCCTCATCTTCATCATCTTCACTGTCACTCCCAGAATCCTCTAGTCCAGAGAAGATGCTGTCCTCGCTGTCTGACAGATCTTCATCCTCCTGCTCTTCCTCAGATGGTTTGTTTTTGAAGCTGAAGATCTGAAGAACAATCAAACTCTTAACATGCCAGATTCCACATAGAAACAGACTGCCCTATTCACTTCTATCTTATTGAACATATACAAAACTGATGATGTAATTCATGTGCTCTTCAGTTCTGTCTTAGGTTTATAAAGGTTTGCGTAAAAGTAAAGAAATCTTAAATTGCACAGATTGTGAAAGGAGTTTGGTGTGAGTTTGTTTCAGTTCCACGATGACAAACCAGCAGGGCAACCTATACAAATACTGTCATGCCACTTTCCCCACAAAACTATTATATGGAACAATGAGTAAAGCTAACAAAACAAAATTTTTTGACAGCTTCAATATGTCAGTTCTCAAGATTTTTATAAAGCTTATGAATGTCAGTAAACAGACACACAAACCAACCGTTCTATGAAACTAGAAGCCAAGGATGTAACATGGCACTCTGAAAAACCAGAACGTTCAACAGGCTGTTAGCTTTTTAACTTTACTGAGAAAACTTCACATCCATAAATCCAACTTCTTGAGACCATCATTTGAAAATACTTTCTTAATTCAATCATGAAAAGTTCGGTCTATCCAACTTATAAACTTTAAAAATGATTTTAATGCATGTTGTGTTAATGTATTTTCTCTAACCCTTTCTTTTTATGGATTATTTTTACAGTTTGTCCTGTTACCATGTTGAACACCAACAAACAGAAAGTCATGTCATAAGTGACACTTTAATAATAATAAGCTAGCCGAAGCTAAACTGAAAAAAACCCAGTGTTATTAGCTAACTACTAGCTATAGTGCTAATGACACTGTTGATTCCAGTATAACCTCAAACAATTTAACTCAACACACAATACATTTATTTCCAAAATATTCTACAACAGCAGAACTCCATTTAGATTGTCGCCGTTTTAAACAGATCCACTTCAGCAAAGACAGGGTTGGGGTTACATTCACACTGTTAGATTTATAAAATGCGTCTTAGTGGACTTTCTATGAGTCCAATGCATCTGCAGACCGAGCTGAGTCTGAGTTTAGAACACGTTATTTTCTCAAAAAGAGCGAAATATCTAAATGCGATCAGACGAATGGGTCTGATTTAAGGACTTACTACAGTGTTAGCTGCTGTGTGTTTTCCTGCCAACAACACTGATCATATACATACAGTACATCATGGGCTAGCTTTAGCTATGATTAGCATATTTATAAAAAATGAATGTGTGTATGTGTGTGCGTGTGCGCGCGCATTACTTCTTCATTCACCTCTTCCTCCTCTTCATCATCTTTACTCCTCTTCTTCTTTTTGTCACTCTTATCTCGGACTTTTTTCATCTCTTTTTTCTGTCCGCTCCACACGTTGCTGCTGCTCTCCTCCATCACACACCACGTGGGGACATGCAGTTCAAAGGTCACGTGTCACAGCTGGGGGATCTTCTTCTTCTTCTGTATTGCGGCAGATTAGACGCAGAAAAGGTGTGTTGCTTCCCTCCATAGGTTATTTGTAGAACTACATTGAATGAGTTAAATCCAGTAGTCCAGGGATGGAGAACATGGAGAACAGTTCTTATGTTTTAGGGTCTTCTGCGATGAGTTTTGGTTCCATCAATAATCTGTAGCTCCAAATTCTGCTTGCATACTATTTTATTATCTAAGTAAGGTGATTGGACTCACCAAGAGTATGCATTATTTTCTTTATCGTTTTAATAGTTTGTTTATGTATATATAATTTATGTGCATACAATTCAATATATACACATAGAGAAAGTACAAAATGTTTATTTTTATTTTAATAAGATGAAACCTCAATAAACATATTATAACATATTGTAGCGACCCTGCAGCAATGTTACAGTGTTGTACGTTCATGTTTAGAGTTCTGTGATTTCCTATGGTCTGTGAATGTGTCTGAATGGATGTGAGTGCGAGGGGGCGGGGGAGCAGGTGAGAGAGTGAGCGCGAGCCCGAGTGAGTGTGTGGATGCGGGCTGAGACGAGAGAAGTTGATGAGTGGAAGCGTTATTGTTTTGTGTTCTTTTGGCGTGGTTACGGCCGACAGTAACCGGGTTCTGTAACCAACTGTTTAAGAATAAAGACAAGGTTGGTTGAACAACGCCTCGTTATTCCTCGCGTCTGGTAGGACGCTACAATATTTACACCTTTTTCTGTTTGTTTATTTTTAGTCTAAATAATAATTGTGCAATATATTTCACTCATTACTGTATATCTGAACATGCTGTGTATACTGTTCATAACCACCTACTGCATGTATATAACGTATTTTTTTTACCATTTAATATTTATTTCAGCTGTCTTCACTTCTTTGCACTATTTAAACAGTTTCACCTGTATAAAGTCATTCCTTGTATACATTTCTGATAATTGCTGTATTGTTATTCTGTGTACACTGGTACACCAAGTACACTGACAGCAACTAAACTGAAGTTAAATTATTTGTATGTGTAAACAGACTTGGCCAATAAGGATGATTCTGATATTGCATTATGTGTCTCTCTCTCTCTGTAATAGTAGGTGCATTGCATCAAACGTGCTTTAGTGTTTCTGTCTCTCCAGATGCATCTCTCAGTCAGTTCCAGCTCATGTTTCACTGCCAGCCTAAGTTTCGATATTTTTAATTGCCAGTCCATGTTTCAGTGCCAGTCTAATCAAAGGAGTTAAGTTGTAAGCAACTGGACTTTTTCTTTGAGCTTGAAGACTATCACCTTTCATCCAAAAGGCTTTTTCAGTTCTAGCCTGATGATGGAAACCAGGAGCTGTAGCTCTGGATCACAGAGGGTGGAGCTGTAGACCACACCCCTCATTCCATAACAAAGGGTCACATGAGTCACTCTTCAAGTTGTGAATTAGAATGATAGTCGTTGTGGTCACATGAAATGAAACCTGCTCTGATGGTGACGAGCAGTTAAACTTCCCGGGATGAGATCTCAAGGCAAGATGTAGCAGATAGATTGTGACGCAGCCCCCCTCCGCTGTTCAGAGTTGGTTGTTCCAAATGGACATAGATGGCTTCCTTCACTACTCTCTCAAACCACCTGTCTTCCTTTTCCAAAATGTGTACATCGGTGTCTTTAAAGGAGTGTCCCATTTCCTTAAGATGCATAGTCCTGATCCTGATGTGGTGGCCCTCCTGTGTTGTGCCATGCGTTTACGAAGTGGAGAAGAAGAAGTTTACGGCTGAAGAAGGCTTTTGGATGAAAGGTGAAACATCTTCAAACTCCAAGAAAAAGTCCAGTTGCTTACAACTTAACTCATTTGACTACAATGACTTGGATGAGTGAGAATCTACATAGACAAGTGCCTGACAAGTTGCGACATTTTCAATTGCCAGCCCATGTTTCAGTTCCAGCCCACGTTTCAGTGTCAGCCTAAGTTTCGATATTTTTAATTGACAGGCCATGTTTAACCATGTTTCAGTTTCAGCCCATGTTTCAGTACCAGCGTGTGTCAGTGCCAGACTATGGTTCAGTAAGAGAGTGGGCAAATGCACATCAAACTCTTTGAGGTTCTGGTGCTGTCAGAAAGATTCAACAGAAAAAAGCCAGATACAAGATACCAGATACTGCCAGATATAAACGCAGTGGAGCGAGCATGCAGCATACAGTGTACCTGACTGTTTATCCAGGGCTTCTGGTTAGGAAGCTTCCTGACCTGTATGGAGGGCATGATGTTCTCCACATAGGTGCTGATGTACCCAGTCACATAGTCAGCGTAGTCCTGTACACTGACCGAAGAATCCTCCAGAGTGGCTGCAGCTTTGAAAACATCCCAGTCTGTGGTAGAAAAACAGTCCTGCAGTGTGTCTAAGGTCTGTGGTGTCCAGAGCGTCACCTGTTTGATGGTTGGATTAGATTGTTTGAGTCTCTGTCTGTAGGCCGGGTACAGGAACAGAGAGATATGATCAGAGTGTGCCCGAAGTGGGGTCAGGGTCGAAGTTCGCCATACTGCAGAAAAGCTAGGGGGAGAAAGATTATAAACAAGAGGGAGGTTAGTATTAATAAGTAAGTACAAAAACAAGTTTCTTAAAAAATGATTAAAGGTTGTAAGGCCTGCCACAGGTTTGTGTCGACTTTCACGAGTGGGTTATAAATGTGGAGAAGATCGCTTAAAATCAATTTCCAATACTCAAAGCAATTCCCTGTTCTTTTGTCTTTAAGAGGGTTAGGGTTATGGCTTTTTATAGGGTTATTAAAAGCTGTGTGAACTTCAGTATTTTATTACGGCAGTAAGTGGTAATCATGTGGCACTCTTTTATCAGGTCTCAGGTATCCTTCATAAAGAAAGATCATTGTCAAAGTTTTCAAAAACTTTTTATGAGTGTCAGCATAAATTATCATGGGGGAGAGGGTCAGGTCGGACGGCTATGTTGTGATATTCTTGTATTTTTGTTTATTTTGTGTATTTTGTTTTTTGTAAGTGCCGTTGACCTCTGCCTTGATACTTCTAAGGAAATGCTTTGAGTAATCCCCAGTTGTCAGTACTTTAAAAAGAGTGTGGGTGGAGATGCAGATTGATGTGCAGATTCTGTGGAAGCATATGTGGAGCCCACTAATGTGTGCTCACATTTGTGTAAATTGATGTTGTTGTTGTGAAGGAGCTTCATAATTTTACTAAGGAATATATTTAGTCTTACTTTTAAAAAAAAGTGAATTTTTGTTGAAGAAAATGTGTTTATAAATCCTGATGCAGTACATGCAGTCGCCACGTTCCGGCCAGTAGGAGGCACTGTGATACGGTGCTGAGGGAGACCACTGAGGAGGATTCAGTGAGGGCAAGCCACGTCTCCCGTATCATGCTTTAATTTTTTATATTTTCAGGTATGTGTTATGTGTAAACTTCAGAAAACTGTCATAATTGTTTGTTTGCATTCACAAATGATGTGTATGTGTGTTAGTGAGTTGTGAGGTCGTCCATGTATTGTTTGTGAGACCTGCTGAGTAGCACTGTTAGTGCTATTAGCATGCAGCTAGCGGTAGAAAGCTAGCATGAACGACACATGCTCGCTCTGGTTTTAAGCTCCTTGATTCATTTCATGAGGTTTAAGTTAAAAGGTTCATGTAAACAGAGTTACATGTTAAAAGAAGATTAAATGTTTGCATCATTTACATGTTGCTGTGAAACAAAGTTCTGAAAATACTATTATAGTATCATTTAAGGTGCATTGAAGGTGTAATGATGATAGTGTTAAGCTGGAATGTGAAAGAGAGACATGGAAGTGATAATGTGACAAAATGTGAATATTTTGGGTTGATATGTTTTGTTGAAGCGTTTTATGCAAACTGAAATATGTATTTAAAAGTCAGAATCATGTTGCGGTCTAATTACAGCAACATGATTCTGGGTAAATATTAAGATGGACAGTGTTATCAGCACAGTAAATATAACATGTGAAAAAATGTAGCTGAGGAGGATTCAGTGAGGCCACGTCTTCCATGTCATGCTTTCATTGTATATATTTTCAGCTATCTATACAACTACTCATGGGTAATTTTTAATTTACTTTAATCTTGTAGGTGTTACCTTAATGAAAATAAATAAATTAGAGGAGTCTGGTAATGGAATTCCTTATAAACTGTTGTTAAAAATTAATTTCTAATTATTTTTTGGGGATGGGCATGCATTAAATTATAAAAACAGTGTAAACGGGTCAGCCTTTTCTTAGGTTGATGATACTGCGTATCTTTCATTTAGTTCCAAGGGGTTTATCATTTTTAGCAAATTAATCAATTTCCTCTCCGCCGCCTGTCGCTACATCATGACCAAGCCCCTGTTACTCTCTAGACCCAAACTTTGTAAATTGTGTGGGCCATGGAGTTTAAAATGTGTATATAAGAGGCTTGTGCTGTTATTGCTATTCATTTTATATGTATGTTGTATCATTCAAAAGGTCAGTTCGTATAAAATACAGAAGGCCTTACATCTAACTGCATGTATTGCAATCTTGGTAGTAGGTTGTAAGGCCTGCTACAGATTCTGAACTTTTTGTGAATGTCAGAATTTGTTACGATGGGGACGAGGGTCAAGCTGGACGGCTGTGTTGTGATATTGTATTTTTGTTTAAAAGTGCCGTTGACTTACGTATTGATGCTTCTAAGGAAGTGCTTCAAGTAATTTTTTTAATTGTGAGCATGTAATGCATTTAATATTGACTAGTTTCACTGCTCCTCTTCTGAACTCAGACAGGAGATGTACAGCCACATTTGTGTGAGTTGTTAAATTGTTCGCTGTTCTGTTAGTCATGCCTGTGGGAATCTGACAGGGGGAGCGCATCTCTTCCTCACTCACGAAAGACGAGTAAAGGGGAGAGCTGCTAGTCGTTAAGTCATTCTTCTCCTGTCAATATTTCCCTTATTTAAGGTTTGTAGTGTAAAATCTCTTAAAATGTTTTAATATGAGTTTTGTCTGTGTGACTGTATTTCCACATGGAAGAGAGCTCGAGTAGTTTTCAAGTGTTTTGTATGTATGGATAATACTGGTGATGGATGAGCTAAGCTTGCTAGGTACTTTGTTGCTACACCAGACAATGCAAGTGTGTATGACACATCCATTTATTTTGTACTGTAGTTTATGAAATTGAATGTGTTTATGCCAAATGTTTGTATTATGTATTTGTTATGTTGACTGACAAAAAAAACAATTACGGACGAGTGAAGGCGAGAACTGCATGTGGTTCACTCATTCTTTTCCCATCAATATTTTCCTTATGTAAGGGGACCAACATCAGCTTAGATTTTGTCAGACCCCTGTAGATATGTTTATGGTCAAAACTTGACCTTAGGTCTAGGGTTAAGGGTTAGGGTTAGGAGGTGGGAATGGAGCCCGTGTCCCAGAGGACACGGGAGGCGCACAGTCCATCCTGTGGTCCATCCCGAGACCCCGGTCCCAATCTCGGTTCCGCCTCCGGGTCTGCTTATGCCGGACCTCAGTCCATCTCTCTTCAAAAAATGGCATCACTGCCAACTCCCCGTATACGGGAAAAAAACTTCTTGTATACGGAAAAAAACGTATAAACTCCTTGTTTTTATAAAAATTATATTTATTCAAAAAAAGTAAAGAATACAATTAAAAATAAAATCCAACTAAAAATCCACTTACAAAGTGTAAAAATCTCAGAAAAATAAAAATCTCCAAAAAAATATAAAATAACAGGCCAAAAGATTTTTAAAGTGTGTCTGTGGGCAACGTTTCGACTCACACAGAGTCTTCTTCAGGCCCAGACACACAAATAAACTCCAAAGTCAAGCACTCTCATGAGCTGTTGCTCCTTTGAGAGTCAGGCCTAGAATGAGTGCTCCTCTGTCCCTCCCTCCTTTTATATGTGCTCGTCTGTCCCTCCCTCCTTTTATATGTGCTCGTGTTGCGTATACGGTAACACGGCATCTCTTGTTGTTTTTTCTCCTTTGCTCCATTAAGGTAAGTACCTAACTTTTTAATTAGGATTTTTGTTAATGAATTTAAAAAATGTTTTTAAATTACTTTTATTTTTTTAATCAGATTAAATGTATAAAATTATGAATTTATGATATTTTTAACTTTTTAACAAAAATGAATTAATCACCATAACCTATCCTTCCCTGTAGGGATAAAAGTTAGGGTTAGAAAAAGGTTAGGTTGGGGTTAGGGTTAGGGAGTTAAGGTTAAGGTTAGGGTTAGGGTTAGGAAGGGTTGGGGTTAGGAAGGGTTAGGGTTAGGAAGGGTTAGGGTTGGGGTTTAGTGGATTTGGATTTAAATTAAACGTGCACTGGCCTACTGGTTTGCTAATATGATGTGGGTAGAATGGTCAGTGTTGGGGAAAATAGGGTTGGGGTTGGGGGTTAGGGTTAGGGTTTGGTTAGGGTTGGGGTTCAGTGGTTTTGGATTTAAATTAAAAGTGCACTGGCCTACTGGTTTGCTAATATGATGTGGGTTGAGTGGTCAGCGTTGGGGAAAAAAAATTAAAAATAAATGATTAAAATAAAAAAATAAAACTAAAATAAAATAATAAAAAATGTGTTATGGAATAAATAAATAGGGGATGTCTGTGTGTGTAGGGGGGGTGGGGGGGGAAAAGGTTTGGGTAGGAGGAAGGTGTGTAAGGATACCTAAGGGATGGTAGTGCCGGATTGAGAAAGAAATGAGGATTGATGTAGGTTCCAGTGGGGGAGGGGGGGGGGGAATAGGAAGGGTTAGGGTTAGGGTTAGAGGGTTAGGGTTAGGTGAAGGGATAGGGCCCCGCCCTCTGTTGAGGACAGGAGGCGCACGTTCCATCCCCCTCCCGGAACCGAAACCACCCCCCCAGTTGGGTTGGGTTAGGGTTAGGGTTAGGTGAGGGGAAGCCCCATCCCCTTCTCGGGTCAGGGAATGCACGGTCCATCCCCCGGTTCCGCTCCCATCTCTGGTCCCAGCGGGGCTGGCGGAGGTTCTGGCGTCTCCTGCCGTAGCGGACCTCCGTCCAGCCCTGGTCGTCGAAGGCCATTATGGCCATACTTGTTGTTTTCCTAAATTAGCTTAAATTAAGCTAACTTAAAAAAATAAAAAGTCTAAAAAAGCCTAAAAACGTGAAAAAATTAAATATCTTTGTTTTAAAATTAAAGGAAGCTTACCTCTGTTAAATTCTATAAAAAAATATGCCCACGCGCGACGTTTCGACCCAACGGGGTCTTCCTCAGGCACTGGGCACAAAAGAAAATGATAATCTGGGTCTGCAGAGGCTTGAGATGTGCTCACTTTGAAAGCCGGAAAAGAAATGAAGTGAGAAGCAGGTCTGCCCTATTTATAACCGCAGACTGAATGTTCGTTTAACCCTTTTTCTGCCAGATGAAATGTGTTTTTAACCCTTTTTCTGCCAAATCAATTGTAAGTTTTACTTTTTCAACTATTTAAATGAAATTTGATGTATTTTTAATTCGTATACGTTTATTAACTTATTGTATTTGTACTTATGAATTTTATATTATATTAAATTTGTAAAAATTGTGTATTTTGATTCTGTATGTAATGAAATAAATATTTATTCCGTCCAATCTGTGTATTAGAGGGTTAGGGTTGGGTTAGGGTTGGGGTTCAGTGGTTTTGGATTAAAATTAAAAGTGCACTGGCCTACTATAGGTATTATCTTCAAAAACCAAAAATCAACTAAAAATTGTGCCCAATCGCGACGTTTCGATTAAATAAATATCTTCTTCAGGCTGGGCAACAATAAAAACTAAAATCAGCTTGCCAGCACTTGCTGCTGCTGTTCCTGTGGAGCTCCAGAGTGAAATGGCTGAGTTCTGAACGCCTCTCCTTATATACCCTCTGGTTTTCGCCTAAAACATCTCTCGCCCAAATATCTCTCGTCTAAAACTGCAAGCAAACGAAACATCAGCATTAACCTGTTAAATGCTGGAACTTTTTATAAAAACAACTAAAAGTGTTAAAAACTCAGGTTAGGCAAAGTATACGAAATAAAATAATGATTAGGGTTTTAACATTAACCTGTTAAATGCTGGAACTTTTTATAAAAACAACTAAAAGTGTTAAAAACTCAGGTTACGCAAGGTATACGAAATAAAATAATGATTAGGGTTAAGTTTAGGCAAGGATTAAAAATTCAAGGGATAAATTGGTTAGGGTAAGGATAGAGACATGGTAAGGGCTAGTAAGTAACGGGAAAGTAATAGGTTAGGTTTAGGCACTAGATAAAAGTGGTTAGGTTTAGGCACTAGATAAAATTGGTTAGGTTTAGGCCAAATAGAAAGAATGGTTAGGTTTAGGCAAGGGTTAGGGTTGGGTTAGGGTTGGGGTTATTGATTTTGGTATAAAATTATGGTGCACTGGCCTACTGATTTGCTAAAATAAAATGGTTGTTAAAAGAGCAGATGGATTTGACTGAAGGGTGGGGGAAAGGGAAGGGAAAAAAAATAAATAATTAAAAATAAGAATAAAATAAAATGAATTAAATAAAGGTGTGTGTGTGTATGCATTAAAAATGGCAGGATTGCCATAAAAAGGAAGAGTTAAAATTGATGGAAGTTCCATCAAGGGGGGTGTGCGTTAAAAATGGCAGTGATGCCATAGGAGAGGAGATTAAAATTGATGTTAATAAAATCTGCGTCCCAATGGGGGATCGAACCAAGACTTTGTGGTATGGGAGGCCAATCTTCAGACCATTAGGCCATGGAGGTAAAGGCAAGATTAGGTGAGGGTTTAAGAAATACATAGATAAAATAAAGAAAGAAATATATAAAAAAAAGAAGTAATAAATAAAAAATAAATAAATAGATAAATAATTAATAAATAAATAATGTATATATGTAAATAAGTGCTTTGAGTTTAAGGGGCACACAAACATATCTAGAATCAATCATTAAAACCATAAATATTTATAAAATGGCATGCATAAAATTGAGATAAAATACCCTCGCCTAAAAGCCTATTTCCCAAATTTTGTTTTTTCCAGACCAAAGTCAAGGTGGCCTCCCCCGTGCTATTTAAGAGCACTGATATGGAGGGGATCGCCAAGAAGATTTTTGAAGAGAAAAAAATAAAAAAATAGAGAAAAAAAATTAGTAAAGTAGTGGATAAAAAATGAAAAAAAAAAAATAAAAAACTAAAACAAGGGGGGGGGGGGGGGAGGGGGGGAGGGGGGGAGAATGAAGGGGATGATTATTAATTGTCATTAAGGCCGTATGGAATTATTGTTTTAAGTTTGTGTATCCAAATTTTTTCTGCTCTTTTTCTTTGTTTTATGGTCCAGTGATTGTTATATTCTAAACCGGAAATGATCAGATGAGTGGAGGGGTGAGTTTGAAAATGTTGGACAAGAGGAGTAGTGAGTTGGCCTTTGTTGATATTGTATAAATGTTGTGATAAACGGGTGTGAATGGAATGCTTTGTTTCTCCTATATAATGTTTATGGCAGAGTGTGCAGGTGATAATATAAACTATGTTTGTGGTGTTAATGGAGGGTTGGCCTATAGAAGGAAATTCTGTATTGGCGTGGGTGTTTTGGATGATTTTACGGTGTTTATAGTGATGGTTGTTTTGAAGGGGTAATTTGGGTGTGTGATCAGTAAACTTGGAGCTGATGAGCGTGGAGTGTAAATTCTTGTGTCTTCTATAGGCCGAGATGAGTTTGTGGTTTGAAAAGGCTGGGTGTTGTGAATGCAGACTGAAAAAATTATGTTTAATGATGCGGTGGAGTCTTGTTGTTTGATGTGAGAAAGTGGAAACAAAGGGAATAAGGTGTGTGGATGAGGGAAAGGTGGGTGAAGGATTGGAAGGGGGAGAAGAAGGGGGAACCAGGCTCTGGTTAGGGTTGGGGGAAAGGGAGGGAAGGGGATTCAGACCCTGATTCGGGTAGGGGGATGGGGGATGGTTAGGGTAAGGGAGGAGGGATGGGGGATGGTTAGGGTAAGGGAGAAGGGATGAGGGATGGTTAGGGTTAGGGAGCAGGGATGGGGGATGGTTAGGGTTAGGGAAAAGGGATGGGGGATGGTTAGGGTTAGGGAAAAGGGATGGGGGATGGTTAGGGTTAGGAGAAGAGGAGGGAGGGGGATACAGAGCCTTATTCGGGTAGGGGAAAGGGGGCTGGGGATTAGGTTCAGGAAGGGGGGCTGGTAGGTGGTTGGGAAGGGGATACAAACCCTGGTTCGGGTGGGGGGAAAAAAAATTGGGATGGGAGGTACAGAAAGAATACAGAGTCTGGTTGGGGTCGAGGTTGTTAGAAGATGATCTTGAGTTAGGTTGGTTCTGAAGTGGGTGGATAGGAAGAGAAGGGGAGGAGCGAGTGGCAGCGAGAGATGCCAGGGTAGTGTTTTTAATGGTCCGGAGGAAACGTTTGGAGTATCCCCTGGATCTAAGGGTGTGAAAGAGGGTTTTGGTGGAGGTGTGGAAGTCCTGTATATTGGAAGAGATTCGGTAGAAACGGATGAGTTGTGATTTAATTATACCTTTAAATGTATGTTTTGGATGGTAGCTGGATTTATGTAATAGGGCATGAGTGTCCGTGGGTTTGAAGTAAACTTTGGTTTGTAGTGTTTTTTCGTTATTGTTGGGGGGACCAAAGAAGGTTGTGGTGTCAAGGAAATTTATTTCCGTTGAACTTATGGTGTGTTTGATTGTTATGGAGGAATGGTGGTTGTTAAGGATATTAATGAACTCTGTAAATTTTGATAAGTCGTGGGGCCAGATTCCAAAGATGTCGTCTAAGAATCTCAGGTAGACTGTGGGCTGTAGGGGACATTTTGCTAAGGCTTCTCGTTCCCACTCGCTCATATAGAGATTGGCATAGGATGGGGCAAATCGTTGCCCCATTGCTGTGCCATGTGTTTGGAGGTAGAACTGGTTATTGAAAAGAAAGTCATTGTTGGTAAGGCATAGCTTCATTAGGTTAAGAAGTTCTGTGTCTGGACGTGTTGGATCCGGGTTTCTAGCAAAGATGGTGTGAATGGTCTGTAGTGCTATTTGGGTGTTGATATTTGTATAAAGACTGTCTATATCAATCGTGAAGAGGAATGATTGTGGGGGAACTGTTATAGAACTGATCTTGTGAATGAAATGATAGGTATCTTTAATGTAACTGGGATGTTGAGTGGAGAGAGGTCCTAAAAAGTGTTCGATGTATTGAGATATGTGGTAGGTGGAGCTGTTGCAATCTGAAACTATAGGTCTGCCGGGAGGAACCTCAAA